>VWYH01008318.1:670227-1018527 GCA_013399365.1 Pampusana beccarii
GGCCTTTCTTGGTGTGAGGTGATCCCGCCACCCCTCTGCCCGCCATTTTGAGCTCTGAGGTAATTATGGTGCCACCATTTTGAGCCCGGAGCTGAGGGGCCCAGAACTGCCCCCAGGATTTGAGGTTTGGCCTCCCCAGGTCCCAGCACAGGTTCGGTCACTGCCCTGGGCCTGCTGGCCACACCAGTGCCGGTCCCAGCCAGGATGCTGTGGCCTCTTGCCCACCTGGGCACACACTGGCTCGTGTTCAGCCGCTGTCACCAACACCCCCACATCCTTTTCTGCCTTTTTTATGCTTTTCCCAGCAAGACTTCTCTTAAGGAGTAGTTTAAATTATTAGACTAAAATATTATCATAAACACAGTTGAAGTCCATGTGAAAGTAATTATAATTAAGCCTGTAACTACAATTATTGTTATAACAACTAATTGTATTTCATGACAAGCAGTAACAGATTACTAACACTAAGGCCTTTTGTAGTGATTCAAACACGGTACAATTTTTAGTTTAGCAAGTACTTTGCATTCAGCAGAAAGCTTTTCTGTTTCTAACACCGTATTGCTAAGGAACATGCAATATTATTAGCATTAACATTTACTACAAACATTATCATTTTACAATTACTTCTGTTGCCTGAAAGTTTACCCACTTTATCTGATTGCATTGGTTGAACCAAAGATACAACTTCACCGTGTGAACATTACATTTTTTACATCCTCAGAGCACTGCGGCTGCAATGCCATTGCAACTGATTTAAAACACCACTAATGCAGGCGTGAGCAGAATTCAGCTCAGCCTGGATGTTGTTGTGAATGGTGCTATAAAACCACACAGAAAATGACATTCCCTTCTTCAATCTCTTTTTATGATTAAAAATGGGCTTTAGTTTGGACCAGTGGATTTTGAAAGCTGCCCTGGATTGACAGAATCATTTTAAATAACGCCTTGTCAAGAGCTTCATTTCTTTCCAAGCAGGTGTGCTAGAACTTAAACCATCTTGAGACAAACATGATGTCATCACTTGAAAAAAAATAAACGGGCATTCAGCACCTAAACCACCTATGACCTGGAAACCCCAAATCATCCCTTAAATTCCACTAGTTTCTTCCAATTCAGATTAAAAAGCATTTATGTAATACGAGAAGACAGGGAAATTTTAGGAAAAAGTGTTCTGCCATCTTCTGGAATGGCTCTCGTATAGAGATTAACGCAATGAATGATTCACAGGATGGTGAAGTCAAAGTGCCCATAAACTTTTAGAAGAGTGGAATTAGATCAGAACTCTGTGTCATAGGAAATTTCACCCTGTCCACTTAATATTCTCTGAGGAGCCACGCTATAATGAAGGCAGAAGATAATTTAGCATCCATGGCAATGTATGTACAGCAAGTCTATTATATCCAAGGATCTCCTACCATATTACAAGGATATTTCAGTAGTGTGGAGATTACTGACAGGCACAGGAGAAGCAGAAGGTCAGAGTTAGTCCGTAGCAAGGCGAGAGCGGAGCTCACAGCACGTCCCCAGGTCGCTGTGCTGATCCTCCTATAACGTGGCACGATTGCTGTAAATGGTACTATCACCTTTACCGAGGCATAGAGATAAATGAACCTTTGAAACAATCGGAGCTGTTTAAATGGCTGTACATCACACAAGAACAGAGTCCTTCTCATCAGTTTTACAGAGGCAGAATCCAATTCTTATGGAGATAAACGCATTTAATTCCAGGCTGGGAAGTGAGAAGGCAAAGTTGAGTCCTTTTACATGCAAATACAGAGAAAACTTATCAGCTAGCATTACCAAAGCTGTTGTTGCATATGCAAGAGCCATGATGATATTTTCAATCCTGTGTTACTCATCTCTGCCACCTTAATTCTAGGTTGTTTGAAACTCCATGCGGTGGGAGGAAAGAGAAAGCTGCAAACGAGTACATTTTGCAAAATATCATCCCCAGAAATAGAGACTGTTTTTCAAAATCGGTCTGCCGATGAAATATGTCTTGCAAGATCATAATCAATCACTGCAAGTACTTCATCTGGAAATCCTAGTGAATAGAACCATATTGCAAAAACTTCCTACAAACAACCACCTCTGCAATAAACAAGACCATGAAGATTTGTGAGGATGCAAAACAAGTCACAATATGTTTCCTGAATTCCTTCCATCCATCTTCTGATGACATCTCTCTCTAAACAGGGGAGCCAGGAGCTGCACCACACCTCTACTATCGGCCTGAACATTGTGCGCAACGCACCAAGCAAATCCGCCACACCAACAGGCTTTTTGCCCTTTCCTGTAAAGAATCTGAAAGGAAAAAAAATAAATCCAAACTTCTCATAGCACTCTGCTAGGAATATATCACTTCCATACTCTGCAATGTAAGACTGCACATCTTGGGTGCGATATGATTCCTAAAAATCAATTGGCAGCTTCATATTGAATAAGCTGCATAATTAGATCTGTTGTAAGAGTATTTGCTGAGGTGCTCGTTGTCCAGACGACTCTAATGGTACCTTGTGTGGTAACTGCTGCGCTGAACCCCCTTTCTCGAGTGGCTTCAAGGAACACCACGGTGTAACAGCACCTAGGAGCAGGACTGGTGGGCCGCACGCTGGTTTTATGCTGTATGTCAGGTACGAGACCTTTGTGTTGGCTAAATCTATATTATACTCCTTCCGTCATACATTATTAACTCAAATAACTTTTAAATTTGAGTCGGTTTCTAGGAATAAATGAACCAAACCCTTCTCTTTTATTGCTTGTTAGAGCTCTTAGCGGACAGGAACTAAGACTTTTCTTTGCTGACAAGGTAGTACATCATTTCAAGATGAAGTGTAAGACTGCATAACCACCATTACTATGACCACTTTACAGTAATCTCTTTGTTTTCCTATAATCTTATTTATTGATGTCATTTTACCTTAGTGTGGAATATTCCATTTGTTTTTTCAAAGCTGGTTTTCTAGAGGAAGCATATTTTTCTTGATTCACAGAACCCCGGCTGGTTGGGTTGCGGGACCTCTGTAGATCCCCAGCGCTGCTCACAGGGTCACAGAGCAGATCACACAGGATCCCAGGCGGGTTTGAACGTCTCAGAGAAGGAGACTCCACACCCGCTCTGGGCAGCCTGGGCCAGGCTTTTTTTAAAATACTGCCGATTAATAAAATGTGAGCACTTTTTCTGTCAAATTAAGAGTAATAATGAAGTCACCGGGCTATATGTCTTTGTCAGACGGACATACATGTCCAGAATTGCTCTGTTGGACTCACCGGGGGATGCCTGATCCTCTAAATTAGCAAAATTCAAACACATTCTGAAATCATATTAGTCAGAACTTTATAAAGTGCTTGACGGTTAAATCCTTGGCTACGGAGAGAATCTGATTAATAACAAAGATTGGACGAGATCAGACCAAAAGGATTTTTGTTAGCACTTTTATAGTTGTCTTTCCTCAGTTTCACTTCCTTCTTCATGAGGTTTAAGAGAAGACTCGAAGAGCACGGATCGGCACTTTGGGATGTCAAGAATAACCGCTGTAAATGCCGTGAAGTGTCAGTACATTGTCATTCACACAGCCAGATGTGACAGTCTGATCTAAACGTTCTGAACCCGCTGCTCTACATTTCAGGTACTGGCTGGACTGAAAGACCAGAGATATCATTTATTGCATTTGCAGTGTGCAGGTATCACACTTGCAGCACACGGCAAAAGAGATACGTGTTTATGCTAAGTAACTGAGAATTAAATGCATCCATTCTTGGACAAAGCAATTGTTGCTGTAATAATCCACAGTCTAAGGCAGATGGAAAAAGTAAATGTTCATAAGTACTTGAGACATTGGATTTTAAATTCAAGGAACTAGTCTTGAAATAGCACATGTGAAGAGCAAATCACAAACAGCTGTTCAGAAAAAGGATTAAATAACCAATTGCTATCAGTAAATTGAAGTGTACCATTTTCTTTTCATACAGTTTACACATTGCTCAGGCTTCAGCTTGATTAAACCCTTTCAGGGAGGTGTGGAAGGACTCACCCTGTAGTTGAGAAGAGCGGTGTGACCGCAGCCACTTGTAACGAGCTACAATTCATTAGATACCATCTGACTGCTGTTCAACAAGCAGCCTGGCAGGCTCAGAGTTGATGAGCAGCTCACTACCAAACACAATTCTTCCTATTTCTTACTAAAGAATTCTTACTAAAGCTTTTCCTTCAACCTACTTGGTGACTTAGAATCTAATGCTGTCATTTTTTTCTCCGGTAAGAAAAAGAATTTGAGATGAGGTTTGCAGAAAACAAAATATTCCAAAATAAAAAGAAACTGGAATATTCTAACTGTTCCTGCTAGAAGACTCCGAAGCAAAACTCCCCATTGCCTCTCCAGGACATTTCCACAGGGACCGTATTGTTTTAAGTACAAAAACGTCCTTGGTGCCAAGACCAGAGCCTGCCCTGGAGCGTTCCCCGGCACCGTGCTTCCCGCATTACGGCCATGCTAGGACGTTCGCTTTTGCGTCTTGTCTGATAATTTCACCTGGAAGGATGACTGAGCCAAGGGACACCCAGAAAGCTCTGGAATTCACCTGGGTGAAATCCTGACCCTCCTAACCACTCAACTCTCATTCAGTTGTAGCTGGGGGGCAAAGAAACTTCACATCCCACCATGATTTAACAGCCTCTCAATGCGGGCTTTTCGTTAAAATACTGCAAAGTGCCTGACTTTAGTAAAGGATTCAGGAGCGTGAATCCTAAGTGAAGGGCAAAGGTGTCTGTGTAGAAGATAGAACTGTAGACGACCAAGTCCTGGAGCAATGCAGGACCCGAGACATCCATCTCTGTGGGCATTTTGCCCTGGCTGCCTCGACCTGGTTGCTGAAGAATCCCGACAAACACTCCTCTTTTTCCATATATCGCCTAAGCAGCAGCTCAGGGCGCTGACCTGCACCCAGCGGCCAGGCTTATGTCCCTCTGCGGATGCTATTTTTGTTTTAGGATCCGCCGACACTTTCCTCTTTTGCCTTCTGGCCACAATCATACCAACTAATCATCTAACCCAAAATCAGACTGAGCTTGGTGGTCCCTCCTTGCACATTTGGTGAAATATTTACTTCAAATGCTGAATAGACTTAAGTATCGGTATCCAAAGAAGCTGTAAGCCTAAAAAGCTGCCCAATGATCAATGGTTTTTTCTCCTAAGACTTTTTCTTCTTTTATTCTGAGGATAGATAGGAGGGAAGCAAAAGTGCACACTCTATATTCCTCTCAAGCAAGAAACACCATTGATTTGTGGTAGGAAGCAGGGAGATAAAATAAGGAAGTCACAGTTTGATACAAAAAGATGTTTAAAACCCAACAGAATAAGCACAAATATACCAATATCGCCAAAAATGGAAAAATGCCTACCTTTACCAGCAGTGTTCCTCCTAGGCACATAACTGAACAACAGGTACAACGATGCCTTTCATCTCAGGCCAGCAGCTCTACTGGTGGCAAAACGTGATTGCCTGTGAAGTTTAATTGATTTTCCTAAAGGTCGGAAAGTCTGTTGTTCCTTTAAATTATTGATGGGTGTACTTGGATTACTGTGAGCGCACTGCTGTCCTCGATACAGGCTGGGCTGAAAAATGGGGCTGATTATCTCTGCATCTAAATGACTCTGCTTGATTAGGTGACCACGGTCCCTGCTGGCACCTTGCAGAGCTTTGGGTGGTCTCCCCCCTCCACTAATGACATTCTGGCTCCATGAGTTCTCCCCCCCTGTTAATGAGAGCAGGTCTGACTGCAGCCTGCCCCGAAGGACGATGCAAAGCGCTTGGTACCTGTCCTGCCTCATGGATTGTCCTATCTCCTCCCAGTGGAGATACTTATATATAAAACCAGTAATACGTGTTCATAGGAGCAACCAAGTAGGAGCTTAAAGAGATGGTCAGACAAGGGGAAGCTTGGCAGGCAGGGCTGTGAAATATAAATAAATTAGAGGGAAAGAGAAAATTAAATCACAATAGGCTTTGCCTGGGAGACAGAGGAAGGCTATGAAACCCAGAAGGTTACGGAGAGAGCTCATTTGAGTCTTTATTAGAGTCAGCTGAGAAAAACTCAAAGTAAAATCAAATTAATTAGGCAGGGGGGAGAACATGATTCTTAATTGTTCTGTGGAGTTTTAACAACTCTCTGGTCCCTCCTGACAAACAAAGCAATATGTTTCCTCACAAGAGAGCTGACCAGCTCGAAGTCTTGGTCTGCTGGAGACCCAGTTAAACCTGATTCAGCTTTGAACTTTCTATCTCTTGGGTTGGGCAGACATCAAGACTAACGCCCGCTAAAGATTAAACCACCCAGAGGATTTAACTGCACCTCCTTCCCCAGGGACCTCTGTGGGTACTGCTGTGACAGGAGCGGTCTGCTTCTTCACAAGCTATTCGTTTTATTTAATTTTATATTTTACTGTTTTTCAGATTTACCTCCAAACGTATTAAAAGTAGGATCTGCCTTTTGTTCACGAAGCAAACGAACCAAGAGGTAACGACCTCAGAACTAAATACCAAACAACACTCGAAAAGAACTTCCACCCTTGGAGATGGGTGTGAAGGAGGCCTGGTCTGCAACTAGCGTTAACTTGCTAGTGAGGCTTCTATTTCTCGTCAAGAGCGTAAGATCCTGTCGCAATTTTCTTTCCACGTGTTGACATTTTGAATGTGTTGATTACAACAGGCAGCTATATTTGGGGAAAAATAGTTTAATTGATTTTATTATCGCAGAAAAAATAGGATAAACAACAGCACTTTTGTTTGGGGGGTTAAAAACCAGAAATATTGGTTGCATGCAGCTGAATTAAGCACTTAAAGTTCAGTCTCTACAGAATGCTGACAGTGTAAGCTTAGATCAATACAGAAACAATTTACACTTTAGGAACACTGGCTCTGGCTATTAACTAGTAATTATACCAAGTTTGCTGTTAAATTGCTTTAACTGTTTCCAAGGTGTAACTGAATTACGGCAAAACTCGTTAACACTGTCAGACCGGGAACTCACATCCCTGCCTGGAGCATTTCACACCTCCTACAGTCGCAGCTTTGACCCATCACAGCTGTTCTAGTCCATTCACCTACTGCTCTACTGCAAACTTTCATTCATTCAGGTTCTGGGTGTTCTTCACGCTGAAGGTTATTGCAGGGCGAGGGGGAAGAGGCTGATCCAGCACCAGCCACCCTTGGGCCTACACTGGCCCTGAAAAGGCACAGGACCTGGGTAGTAAATAAAGTTCCCAAACAATAATATGAAGATCCAAAGCTACGCCAAAGAAAGACAACAACAGAGCAACGCGTGAGGAAATCTGTTGTGAATCAAGTCGGACCAGTAAGACGTGGATGAGAACTGTTAATAATTGCCTACCACAGAACATGCTCCCTGTGTCCGGCTTTAACTGAAATACACTGTCACACTCATCAGTTTGCTATATTCGGGGTACCAGAAAGTAACTGATGAGTTTGTTTTAATAATGTATAAATCAACGTGTACCCAAGACTCACCTGAATGTACTACAGCATTTTCACACTATCATCTCCCCTAATAAATGCCTCGTGCTGTGAACTTCACCTCCCTCTGCTTACCACAACACTCCAACCCAAAAACCAGCCAAACGTTTTATCAATAGAACACACACATTCAAGAGTAGAGAAGCATCTGATCTTTAGACTGGCTGATCATCTGCATAGCTATACGTTTGACTTGCTCATATAAAAAGCAAAGGTTGATGAGAAGAAACAACCTCAGCACTTAATACACACCAGGCACCTCACCCACATTGCCCTTCAATCAATGTGTTAACATCGCCCACCACCGCACGCGGCTTTTTTACAGCTTATAAAGACCAGCTTTAAACAGAAAGAGGTAGGACAGAATAAATTCATTGGGTGAGTATGGCTGAATCAGGCATGACAAAATTTCATCTGCAGAGTTATTTTTTTAAGCTATGTAAAAAGCCTTGGTCATTTGCTTGCTGAAAAGGGAAAAGAGCTTCTGCCCAGCTGCTGTTTTTAACCAGCCTGGTTTGTTGCCGAACATAATATTTGGAAAAGGTGTTGAAAAGCAGACATCACAAGGTGAGCTCTCACAGCACAGCGTAACTCCGCTAGTATCGAGCTGATAATTTTAAGAGCGAGACGGTTCTTTAGATGGAGGAAATGTGATTTTTGAGGATAAACACTTTACTCAGCTGAGTACCTCAGCTTACCTCAACCTCCCCTATCCCACCAGCAGCAGGAGGAGTCACAAACCATGCAACAAGACTCCAGCGTTTCTTCATCAACCTCTTGCATGCCTGGTCTCCACTGACCACTGGGAAACTAAGCCTTTAACATCATCTTCTGTGTTACGCAGCAGGACAATCAGCTGAGATCAGACCGACAGCATTGAAGAAACCTTGCAATTCTTCCTTTTGCTTCCTCCCCCTCCATCTCTTCCTTTCCCATCATCCGTCACATTCACCTCACCGTTTTCGTTTGCTTCCGAGGGCCCCCCTGCCTTTGAGAGCCGCCGTGTGCTGCGGCTGCGCGTCCCGACCCGCACAGCAAACCCCGCACGGCTCAGGCCTGCGGCTCATCCCGCCTGTGCCCGCAGAGCCCCCCGGACCCCTGCCGTTCCGCGCCCGGCCCAGCGCATTGCTCAGCCCTCCTGCTCGCCAGGCTGCGGTCACATCTTCTCCAGGCTATTCCGGACAGAACTGATATATTCGCTTTCTAGGACAAATAAATACTCTAGCTATTACAACCATCTATGACCGTTTCAGATTTTATTGTCTGGAAACACTCATTTTCCTCAAGTGTTGCATGCACGCCCATGAGTCCCTGTGTTGTAATGCTAATGACTCTGAGAAAGCACTTTCATCACCATACAAACAGCATCAGCGTGGGTCAGCACCCTCCACAGCACTCGTGCACAGTATCAGCATCCTTAGCTACACAGAAGGGAAAATCAGAGGGAAAAACCAAGCTATGGAAATCCACGTCTAAATCCAACTCGCCTGCCTTCTGTGAAGCAACTACATTCATATCTACAGCTCCCAGTTTGGATTATTATAGAAACAACATTTGCAAAATTTCGGCCTAGATTCAGCCACCCCGCTGCTTAAGAGAGGAGGGGAAGAAGAAAGAGAATGAAGCTCAGATCCAGGGTTTCAGTCAGGCCACAGCAGCGTTTAATTCGTGCCTGGGACGGTCAGCACAGTACATCCCGCTTACACATTAACCAGCCGTCTCACAGCTCTTCGTTTGGTTGTTTGCTTGTTCATATTATTTTTATTTGTGGAGGTTTTTTTGGGTTTTGGGGTGGAAGAGGGCGTGAGGGGCACTGGTGGACAACCCAGGCATGCAGAGGACAGTGACAGTCCTGCAGTGCCATTCCTGAGCTTGTTCCCAGTAACACAGGTTCCTTCCATGTGCTCCTGGAGCTGACATTTTGCTCCTCATCAGGAAACCCTTCTGACACTCTGCTCACCCTGATTCAGCAACAGGCAACACACTCATATACCAGAACTCATTTCTTTACACAAGCACTCGTGCAAGGCAAGAGCACACCTGCCCTATCCTGCTGTGCGAGGACTCACCAGAGAGCCCCAGCGAGCTGTCCCGGCCCCCAGAAGCCTCTATTTGTTATGATCGTATAGCCCAGGACAGATTTACAGACACACATCTAGAGACTGAACTATCCACTGGGGATACTGTGCTGTACACTGCTCCCAGTCCCCCTTCTAGCTGAGAAGTCACTTAAACATCACTGTGTGATGCTAGATCTTTGCACTTAGACCAGTCCCACAAGCTTTACTCTCAAATATCATGACAAACATTTTTCTTCTCAGACTTTTCTGTCGCAGAGACCCTAACATCCTCTGCAGGTTACTGGTACCACTGCACAGTGGCATTTTCTAGACTTCCCCAGGGATGCCAGCCACCTCCTGAAATAAAGGGGAGCACAGATTGTCACCAATCCCCACTGGAGCCCTTTTATCCAAAGGGAGAGAACAGATCTTAATGCCTGTTCCAATCTGCTGCAGGGATGGGTAGCGAGCGCCACGCTTATCCTAGAAACCGCAGTACTAGGCAGCTTTGTATATTATTTTTATGTCAAAGCACATAATCCTTAGGTAGGCAGTTAATCTGCTGCCCACAAATATGTACCAAGAATCTAACAGTCACAAGCACCACTAAAAAAAAATACCAGTCACCAATGCAATTTATATTTTTAAGATCTTTCATTGATAATTTTTCCTATTGTGGCTAAAATTTGATGATTAGGGAATGTGAAGTCACAGCCTTTGAATATGATTCAGAAACTACTTCTGCAAACTGAGATAAAGGTTTTCAACTTAAAAATACTTTACATGGTGTAAAATTTATGATGTGTTTAACAGATCAGTCCCAAGATTGCATAAACATAACGATGGAAGTGGAAGGTTACTAGGGAAGGGGGGTACCTTTTCATTTTTTTTTTAAATTAAAGCCACTGGGACACAGAAAAAAAAGCATATAAACTTTGGTGAACAAAGTCTTCTTCGTGTCTACAGTATGCCTATAACTTCCAAACCTCAGGTTGTAACCTAACCATTGGCTCGTTTGAAAATGTTCTTTCTGGAGACCAGTCTGGCAAAGCTGAAATTCAGAGCAGTACTGCCTTTCCCTGACGGACTGAAGCAGGAAAAAAGAAATTCTCTCAAGTCCACTAAGAAAAGGAACTCAAAGAAATCCCACAGGGCAGACCCGATAAATTCCAAAGGAGCTCTGACCTGCCGCTATATCTTGAAGTAAAAAACAATGCTATTCCCATCTTGTTTTAATGAGGGTACTGTAAAGTCAGCTTGATTGTTCACGTCAAACCCCATCAAGTCCAATAAAACCAGAACTAGTTGAGCTATGCGATCCTGGTCCTGGTCCAAGAGAACAGAGGAGTTACAAGTCAGACGGTGACTGGTATGGTGATATAGGGAAATCTGCTGTGTTTGGAAACCGAAGAGGCTCTGAAAGAACAAAATAAAGTGCTGTTTGCAGATAGGCTACAAATTACCCTTTTGGTAACAACCATTTAAGATAGGGGGGGTTTATCCAACTATTTCCACAGATAAATACCATTGTAGCCAGAAGCAGGCAGATAAACAGGACCCACTTGCCAGCATCCATAGACATTTGTTTCCTGAGTGCCACGTTAAAGTGTAATGGATGTAATTAAGAGTCCTTACACAAATCCCAAACAACTTCTACCAGTCAGTCTCTAAGCCAGAGGAAGGCAAAACAAGACAAAGCCACTACGTCACTGATACCCGGTTTAAAAACCAGAGGCACATCTGGTGCCACGAAATGTTCCTGCCGGTTCGGCCAGGTCCTCAGGACGGACCCATCAGCACAGATGGGGCCCAGCAGGCACCCGCAGCCCGGGCCTGGCAGGCACAAAAAGGCTCCTTCGTATTTCATTGCGAAGTGGAAGCAGAGTTGAGGGCACAGGTTTCATACGAGCAGACGCACTGTTCGCCAGTTCAGGTCTGACTGACTGGCACCCGTGCGTTTGGGCAGATTTCCTCAGGGTAACAGAAATCATTCACACGGGCTGGAGGACAAATGTAAAGGACAGAGCCAGGCAAGCAAACATTATTGCACAGTTCAAAACCAGAGGTTGCTGGTCCCCAGCCCTCAAGTGGGTCAAGAGACGAGGAAAACCCCGGCGATCAGGGCCAGACTCCATGCGGCAGAAGCTGTTTTGGCGGCTGCTGGAGGCGTCTGCAGCCCCAGCGCTGCAGGGCCCTCCCCAGACTGGGCTGCGAGGGTCTCAGAACCGCAGCACTGCACATCAGCTTGAGCTGCAGCTGTGGAATGCATCGCGTTACCTTAACGTCTGGATCTGAAGAGGTTACAAACTGGATCTGATTCTACGCCTGTTTTAACCCAGACCCACGCCCGAGGCTGTCTTCTAGCAATATTCATGGGCATTTTCCCCCACAGATCCACCCAGCAGGACGGATGAACTACACACAGCACAGCTCCAGCCTGACAGGCTGATCCTCCTCGCTCACACCAGGGCATGCCGCAGTGAATAATTTCACAAGAAGCCGGAGAAATTCATCGGCATAAAGTCAGTACGAGTGAAGAACGGAGGCAGGCGCTGCGGCGGGCGGGAGCGCGCACCGGCATGCTGATCAGGCTGCTCGGCACACGCCGGCGTGTGGGAAGCTCGAGCACGGCCACAGGCATTTTTCTGTAAACGTCTGGGGACGGAGCATCGATCTCAGCGCTGACAGACACTGTACAGGGCGCTCGGCCACCACGAGAGGCCCCAGTACCCCAGTGCGTGTGGCACCGGCTGGCAGGGGCTCGACCGCCGCCTCCTGCCCAGGGGTGTTGTGCACGCAGCCCTCCCCACAAAACGCAGGTGTTAATTCACCCCAAAAAAGCCAACGGGACAGCAATGGATTCCTAAAGACAGAGTGTCACAAAACTCTGCAGGTGGCTTCCCACCCTCGAAGCAATTCCTGTCCTTCGCCCCTGATCTGCCATTGCCTAAGAGATAATTTGGGAAGGCAGAATATAACAAGTCCGTGGCAGAAGTGAAACAACACAGTTCGCCCTGGTGCTACTTAGAGTAAACCTGTTTTCTGTTAAAAAAAACAACCAAACAAAAAAAAATCAAAAACCTACAAGTATTTTGTGTCTGCTGGGGCAAGATCCAAGTTCATCACACAACATTAACACTACGCGGGTGAATGCTCTGGTGCTTTGGCGTCAGCCCAGGTCCCAGGAGAATACAGATGGCACAGTCTCTGTACGTAACACGTGATTTTTACCTAGGCCCCAGCTGCCCAGAGGCACCGCTCGACCATTCGTGTTTTACCAGTGTGTGCCCAAGACACGCACCCGGTGTGGGCAGCTCCCGGCACAGCAAGGCCCACGGCAGCGGGCATGGCCATCAACAGGTGACACCACATAACAACAGGTGACACCACATAACAACAGGTGACACCACATAACAACAGGTGACACCACATAACAACAGGTGACACCACATAACAACAGGCGACAACTGGAATAGCAGGCACAGAAACACCTCCACACTCATTTTAGTGATTGCCCTAGAAACAGTGTGTGTATATATATATTATTATTATTATTATTATTATTAACAGAGTCCATTAACTGCTACTCACCCAGGCAGTGACACAGGCTTCTTTGCAACTGTTCTTGAGGACAACAGCTCAGTGACAAAGGAGATGGTTCACTTGTACTAACCAGATCACACAAAATGGGCCACCCAGATGAGCTCCATCCCTGTCTTTACGCATTTTGCTGTCCCAAACCACTCGTGAAGCCGGGGACAGCTGGGTCATGCAGAGGTGGCCTTGGCCTTGCTCTGCAGAAGCTTCTCCAAGTGCTCAGCACTTTGGAAAGTGAGGACCTTCTGCCAACCAGATTCAGAACCTCAAGACACAAACCTCAGAAATGATTGCACGTAAAAACTTGCTGGTATGTCTCAAAGTGAAACCCGCAACTCTGATTAAGTTCCTTCCTCTATTGCCACTGATTTTTACCCCCCTGGGTATCCCCCTCCTGGCTCTTGTGGAACGTTTTGACTGACAATACTGATACTGGAGAAATAAGAACATTCTCTCACTTAGAACTTTTACAGTCATTCACTCTGAGGAAAATTTTAGACTACTGCTATAACGTTCTGATAATTGTAATGCACACTTCCCAAGCAGAAATGTTTCGGGCATTCCAGAAAAAGAAAAACAAATACACTGTCAAAAATATCCGTTTCTTGAGCTG
Source organism: Pampusana beccarii (assembly GCA_013399365.1). Classification (NCBI taxonomy): domain Eukaryota; kingdom Metazoa; phylum Chordata; class Aves; order Columbiformes; family Columbidae; genus Pampusana; species Pampusana beccarii. The sequence goes on from VWYH01008318.1 coordinate 684,031, forward strand.
GTATTTTTTCTTAGAAACGTGACCAGAAAGTCCAAAACCAAGATTGCTAAGTCAATAAGAATCCCAGATCCTATCTACTAAATACTATAAATTGGACACTTACTTGGGCTTCAAAGATAAAAATGAGGGTATAGACAAGGCAGATTAGCTTTGCAAACTAAAATCCTTCCTTTACATAAAGTAAATTATTTGATGAAAGATTAGGTTGTTTACCAAGCAGTAAGCACTTGCCTTCCGGATTTTTCACCTGCCGAGCACACGCTCCCAGGGCCCGTCCCCACTTCTTTTGTTATAAGATGCAGATGTGCAGCCCCACGCACAGTGATGCTGTTTTTCAGCAACAAATCCCCTTCGCTCCCCTCTCGCGTGGCATTGCTCCATCTCTGGAGACTGTGACATCCCCTTGCTGCTGCTTTTAATCCACGCAGCACTTGACTGCTGAAAAATAAAAAAAATCAATGACTGAAAATCAATAGCAGTTCATAAATACCTGCTAGGGACAGGGGAAGATGCAGTATTGCCAGCTCCCACCATTTTATCTCGGTTTCCCAAAGGCCTGGCAATCTCTGCAGTGTCCCAAAACCAAGAACTATGTGACCGAGTCACACCTTTTTAAAAACAAAAGAAAATTTTGAATTATAGCAAGACGCAAACAGAGCTCAGCCTCAAATACTATTGGGAAAACAACAAGTGCTTTTAAGGATTGGGGCAGGCTGAGAACTTCACTCATTAATTCCAACTTTACTGTTGGAGCTGGCAGTGATTAAATGACATTTTTCTGGCTGTGAACCTCGTCACAAAGAGCTGATCAGAGGTGCATTTTGCTTGTTTTGCTCTACGAACTTCACTTTTGGCTGGAGAAACTGTATCTGTCCAGCTCAGTGCCGTTCTCCTTCCACTTCTTATTATCCTTTTTTCTTACTTTTTCTTCACATTACTGCCCATCTGTCTTACCAGAACTAGATAGAGGCAGTCCTGTGTCTGCACGTAGTGCCACATAACTCTGCACATCAGGGAAAAAACCACCTCTAGGCAGAGATGTTCCATAAGGGCCCAGCATGAATAAATCTCCACGATGGGCAGATATTTTTAGGTGATATTTAGGACCTTGTCTGCATGCTGCAGATTTACAGAATCGTCAAGGCAAGCTCAGGAGGAGGAAGATCATGCCTGGAACCCCAGAGGGAATAAACGTGTGGAGATGGAATAATCCGTTCTTCCCCACTCCCTGTCGTTAGCAACTTGACAAAATCGCAAATCCCAGGGAGCTGCAGCCAAGTTGCTGGTTCTTGGGAGCGATTTTGGCGGTGGCTGTGGGACGGAACACGGGAACGGAACACGGAGCAGAGCCAAGCAGGGCGCCGCAGACCGCTCGCCACCCGCGGCACGTGAGAGCAGATCCGCTCAACAGCCCTGCTCCATAGGAGCCTTCCTCTTCCCAGAGCCCAAGGAGGCTGGAGCACGATGCTCAGCACCAGCCTGTGGCTCCTACGTGAGGTCTGCTCCAGCTCGCTAGAGCGTGTGAGAGCCACAGGCACCAACAGCTTCTCTGTGCTCCAGCAGCTCCACTTACCTGCTCCAGCCCCCAGCTATTCTTCCCAAAATTGCTTTCACTCAACAGAGCCGCTCAACAGTGTCAAATCCCTCAGAAACACGACGGGGGCCCATCTGCAACACCGCTGCCCTAGGGAAGCGTGACTCCTCCAAAGGGCTCTGCGAAGCAGAGACGGTGGCAATGCTGAGAGCTTGTGTGCTCGAGTGGCACTGGAGACCCCTCTGCCCCGGGACACGAGCGGGCACGGGCAGCGAGACCAAAGGGAGCACGCAGGGGACGTGCAGGGGTTACACTGGATTAATTCTTCCGGAGGCCTCTCACAGGTGGCGTGCTGCAAAGCTCAGAGCGGGGAACACCTCCAAAGGTGAGGGCGGCAGGACACGGCTTCCCAGCAACGCCACGGGCTGCACCGGGCTGTTGCACACCACAGCGCACCTGGCAGCTCCCGAGCTAAAACGTGACGCCACCGCAGTTTGACGCCGCATAAATGATTTCACGGAGCTATACACTCGAACAATTTGTTCCATAACCCATGCCAATCTTGTAGCATTGGCAGATTCTTCCTCGCAGAGAAGAATCTACGGAATCCCTGCCTGGAAATGAGATTATTCCAGGTAGGAATACATCCACCAGTCTTTTCCAATTTTTTCTTCAGTCTATCCAACGCATGAGGAGCCTTCTGAAGCCCAAGATAAAATCCGATGCTAAACAAGTGAAGCCAGAACTTTGCTTTTAACATCTAGAACTTCTGGATTTTTCTGCCATAGAGAAAAAGCAAATATTCACCTAACTATGTCACCTGGGTTTGTGTTTTGAGTCAGAACTCACAGCCCACTAATCCGGATTCCCACACCTGTGTAAGTCCCAGCTGCCTGATGGAGTAAGCTGGTGTGCAGGCACCCAGAAATATGAGCAACACCCCTGGACCTGCTTCCCCAGCCTCCGCTGCGAAGCACACGCATTCCCATGGCTTTTATGGGCAGCACAAGATACTCAAGAACAACTCAGCTCTTACAATTCGGAAGTTTCGCACTACTGGAGGCAAACGAGCGGCTCCCAGACACAAAGACATGTGGAAATTAAAGATAATCGGATGGCTGGGTGTCAGCCACGCCAAGGGGAGCAGCACTCGAGGCCGTGCTCCCGCCAGCTCAGCCAGCTGGCCAGGGCCCTGGTGCCAATCCTAGCCCAGCACCTTCCATGTGTCTTCCCCCAAATCAGGAACTACTCAGGCACAAAAGCCTCCAGGATCCCCTCTTACAGTGAAAAATCACCGTTTGAGTGCTTAGATTTGGGTGAGAGGAAAAAAGCCCGTGCGAGAAACTTAGAGTAGAGGTCACAGAAAAGCATGATCAGAAGAAAGGAGGGTGAGAGATAGTGCCCTGACTATGCTAAGGTGATCATCTACAGATAAATTAAATATATAACTTAGGAAGCCAAGCTTGCAACCAACACAGCATGATGGACAGGCAAGTCAGTTCCTGCAGAGAACACATCAGAAAGCCAAAGGCTTATTTTTTTGTTATTTAGCATAAAGGACATGCGGTTCCGGAGAATTAGATGCAGTTCTGTTAGTGCAGTAGGATAAACCATATGTCTAATATGCTTAGAAACCTTCTCAAAATTAAAAAAAAAAAAATCCTGTGCCACACGTACATATTTCTCCTCTGCTTTTCCTATGTGTTAATGGATAGGGATTGACTTTGTGAAATTGCGGCAGCAAGCTGAGAATGATAGATGAAGTGAGAAATCCTGCCCACTGCACAGAGAATATGGATGTGCTATGTTACTTGCTGTGCATTGCACAGATACACAATATTCATCTCGGTCAGAGCAGCAGCCGGTAAAACCTTCAAAGCCCTGAGCCTGGTGCACACCCGATGCGAAAGCCCCGTCACACCGATGGCTCAGCCCCCGCGGTGCTCCGGGCAGCAAAACACGGGGTGCGCAAACATCTGCAGGTAAGCAGGAGGTGACAGAAGGCAGAAGGCAGCAGAGAGCAGAAGGGGAGCATGAAAAAACAAAAGCAAGGGTATAAGTGTCACTGTAAGGATCGAGGCTCGTCGTTACTGAGCTGCACAATGTGTGTGTGAAGGTACACGGGAGGGATTCAGCTCCAGCAGTGCCAAGGCAGCACAGCTGTCTGCACAGGTTTGGTTTGAGCAGCAGCAGTGCCGAGGCAGGAGGGGTGTGTATGTGGCAGGGTGAGCCAGCCACACCACCCAAAGAGCCACGTATTAATTTTGTAGTGACTTTAACACATAACTGCTTCTGCCTTTCCTTCCTAAGCCACTGAAGTTGCTACTTGCTGCTCATAGGCACTGACCATATATTGGGCAAGACAGAATAGGAAAGGCATGGGGAGGGTAACAGCTGCATCCCACGCTTCATCAAAACAGTTAATCCATTTTCCCAATCCTCCTACCTGTGTAGGCACCTGAAAAAAGAACACAACCACCTTTGTGGGAATGACCTCCTCCAAACAAGTGCTACTGCAGTGGGTCTCCATCTACACTGGGATTTTTAAAGTGCATCTGCACAAGAGCTCGAAGAAGATATTACCTCTTTTCACTGATGATGCAGCTGTGTCTCTCTTTCCTCTCTCTTGGCCTCATTGTGTCCCTTTAGCACACCAGCCCTTCTTTAGCCGCTCCAGGCACCACTCAAGCCCTGGCCCAAGGTTGGCCACTGGAATCCAGCCATTACAGCCTCTCCTTGCAGCTCCCGCTTGTCTGCACATCACAGCTATGGCCTCTGCTTCCTCCTGCGATAGGGCTCTGGTTAATTTAGATCATTTGCCTTAATTATCTATCTGCTCACTGCTGCCATCGCTGTCTCCAGGCAGCCTGGTTCCTGGAGGGCCACTCGCATCCCCCGTTCTTCCCCAGAGCTGACCAGGCATTTCCCAGGGAAAACTTTTTTCTTTTTTTCTTTCTTCCCTGAATAGTCAAAAGTCAAAACTTTTTGAGGAAATCTCTGTTTCAGGGAGCAGACAAGCTTTTCTTCACAAATGAGGCCATAATTTAGCAAAAGGGTTTTCTAAATGACATTGTGCTGATTCCAAATGGGGGGCAGAAACAACAGGTTTGGGCCTGGCCCAAAATGAGAGCACAGCACTGACATTTGTTCATCTCATGAAGCACTGCTAGGAGGGCTGTGTGGAAAGGAAGCGTTTCTCCCCTCTACTTCTCACCTCCCAACACCACTGGATTTCGGGCCTGGCCCAGCAGATCTCCGCCTAACTCCTGGCCTGTGCCCACTCCCAGGCTGGTCACTACCTTGAACTGTTTCTCCTGCCCATGCTCAGCTTCACTCTGGACCTTCAAACCTCTCTGACCAAACTTCCACTCAAACAGACAGGCTGCTGTGACTTTAACCGACCAGCATTACCCCACATGAACATAAAGCCCTCTGCCCCGGAAACCTTTCCAGCCAGCTTTGCCCTTACATGCGTGCAGAAGGTAAACACCCATTTCTATAGGCAGTTACAAGGTAAACATCAATTTCTATAAGCAGTTATAAGGGAAATACCCATTTCTATAGGCAGTTAGCAATAGGAGCAGGGATTCTTCCCAGAACCATCAGGAGGCAGCAGCACTGCCCCAGTACTCACAAACACATCCTCCTGGAACGAGCAGATATCCGGTTCAGTCAGTCACAGCAAACCTAGAGCTACCCCAGCTGAGGCTTTTAGTCTTCAAAATGAAGCTTATTTTGCATCAGCAGTATATTCTGTGAAAACACACATCCCCTGCATGCAAAAAGCAACTTTGTATGGGAACGGAGGTGTGAAAGAACGATGTAGAATAATAATAGCCTAGAACAAGGTCCATCCTGACCTACAGCCAACCTTCCTTGCCTCAGCCACAGAAGCAAGAAGTCCCTTTGCAATTCCACACTTAGATACCTCCTTTTTCAGGACCCAAAGAAAATACCAAGACATTTTACAAAGCAAAAACACGTCTTTCCTTTTTCATTCCTACGTAAGCAGGACATACCCTTTGTGTCTGTGAGTATGTGTAAAGGAATCTTCATGTGACCCTATGCGCATTCTGACCGCATCAGGGATTCTGTGCGCGGTGCCAAGGCTCCCTGACCTGCATTTCAAAGAAAGAAAATAGTTTCGCCATTCTAGAAACTCAGCTCGCTGTGTACCACTGCACTGGAGCGATCTGTGAGCAGTTCAGCTCCTAGGACAGACGGAAAGCCAGTGGCGTTACACAAATGATGTGCTGCTTGTTGGTGATGCTAAAATCCTTGTAGAAAACTAAATAACAACATAGGAAAAGAAAGCAGGAAAAGAAAAAAAAAAACACAAAACAAACAAAAAACTCCACCTGATGAAATTTCTGAGTCTTTGCTAGAAAAAAAGTAAAAGCTAAAAGTAAGGTGATTTTTTTCAATGGTCATTTTGCCAATAAATGACACTTTGAATCCTCCCTTCCAAAACCAGTTTACTCCACTCCTCATCTCCCGATACGCTTCCCCAGTTGTCCAACATTTCTCATAAAAACCTGGCAGCACCTTCACAGAAGCGTTAGCGTGCAATCTGGGCCCTGAGGGCGCACCCTTCCTCCAGCAGCCCCTTCCACCCGCGCCAGCGGCCGCCTCAGCACGGCGCGGTGCCCGCTCCAGGGATCGGCTCCGAGCTCCTGGCAGTGCCGAGCACATTGAGGGAGCGCAGAAACCCTCCAGCTCCTGCCCGGCCTCTCCCCGCAGGCTCCGGAGGGAGCGACTGCTTGGTGCTTCCGAAAAATACTCCAAGCTGCCAGTGTAAACTGCAAATGAAAACTCTCTGCCGCCTCCATGGTCAGGAGATGGAGGACACAGTCACTAAATATAAAAATATAAAAAATAATGATATAAATAATAAATCTATAAAAATAGTTAAAATCAATATTACAAAACCACCCTCTGCTAAAGAAACCGGCTCTTACGGGTGACCCACATGCACGTGCATCACCGAGCTCCACAGGAGCCGTGTCCTTGTGGGGCAGGTGTGCTGAGCTGAGCGCTGAAGAACTCAATACCTTACTGTTCTTCAGTTTTTTAAAAGTAATATACCGGTGACAATTGCATTTCTTGGAAGTCTTTGAGCCCAAGCCATTGCATTTGGAAGCAGGAAAGCACACAAAGCATATGCTTTAACCACTGTGTGAAATGGGGATAAGATTTGTGGATAAAATTAAGTTACTTGTTGAATTAGTGTTCCACCATTCTCCAGCAGAAGAAAACAACAAACTTTTCCTTTAGTAACTCAAAAGGAGGGAAATACAGATGAGAGACTGGGAAGGGAAGGAGAAAGTGACATAATCTGCTGCTCCTGACAACTACTCAAGGTTCCCATTCTGCCCTACCTGGTATCCTTTTTATTCTCTACTAAGTTTACCAAACTACTAATGTTCTGTAATTCATTACTTTTTGAATCCTCATTTGTTCTTGCATTAATGGTCAGTCCATGAGGAGCATTTGAATCTTCCCTGTTTCTCCGGGAACAGGTAATGAATAGTCACATCAGGGCGCTCCGGTCCTGCTGTAACACTTTACCAGTAGCCTGCAATGGCACTGAGCGTCTCCAGCCTGGGGCCGAAGCTCCGTGGTGATGTGGGGCACACCTGAACTGGGACACGAGCTCCTCTAAGGCAGCAGAGGTTACACTTCGGTGCCAAAACCCCTTAAAAGCTACTACTGAAAAGTGATCAACCCAGAGAATGGAGAGTCCTCCAGAGAAACGGGCTAAAGGACGAGGAGAAAATAAGATAACAGCGTTGTTTGCTTTCAAATACCTGGCTCATTGCACCCTCTAAAGCCATTTAAATATACATTTACTCATCTTTTTAAGGAAATGAACATACCCCAACTTTTCTGCACACTCTGTGCACCATCCCTTGCCCCTACAGTCCCACCAGTTGCTGTCAAGATACTGTGTGAAAATTAATTCCACATTCATTGGCTTTCAGGGAAGAAATCATTCTGACCTTTTTTTTTTTACAGTATCATATAAAGGAATGCTCTAACATTTTTAGGAGAAAAGGAGCACAAGTTAAACTCCATTTTGTTGCTCTGCATTTCTGCATTGTTACATTCTCATGGCTCTGCATGACTTTTGCACAGCAGTCGTCACAAACTTCTCCGGAGGAGGAACAACAGCCAAGTTATTTCCTCAGTTGAAGACTTAGCATTAGTTTTGCGGGTGTGCTCATTCTAGGATCTGAAGACAGACTTAAAAATCTCTGTTGTCTAAAGGCAAAGCTGAAGATGGGGGTTTAACTATGAATCTTGGCATTAGGCAATCACTCCTCCCTCAGTTTTCGAAACATTACAAAAATTGTCAATAACCCCATACCGAGGAAATAATGCCATCAAATATGATTAGCTCTTGCCTGAAGGGAATAGCAGAGTATAAAGTACAGAATGACAGAATTTTACTATTTTTCCTCTCTAGAGTTTCAGATGAACACATCCATCTCATCCTCTTGCCCTCCTAATTATTGTGCAATTGCAGTGTGTGTCTTGAAGCGATGCCAGACAAACACGTATTTTCAGGGCAAGTGACGCAGTCCTCTGACATCTGACTGAAAAATGCTTGGGGATCCAGAAAGGACAAAAAGATACGCAATAAAAAATTCAGATAGCACCGGTTCTTCATGCTGACAGAGCCTAAAATTAAAAATTCAAAGTCTAGATTAAACGCACAGGACATACACATAGATATGAGTAGTTAAAGAGGCCACAGTTGCATCTTGGTTTTATATCACAGTTCCTGCCATCCATTCACCAGCACCAGCCATAGCCACCGATTCTTAAACAGAAATCACTCATTTTTTAGAATCCTATCATCCTCACATTGCTCAGAGAAAGAAGCGTAATCCAACAGGTTCCAGCAAACTGGCCACATCTGGAATGAACGTGTGCCAACTACTGTTTAATTAACACCACATACTGTTGCCCCTGCTCGACTAACTTCCCACAGCCCGCGACCAGCTTTGACAGGTTTTCATAACAATAAAACGCAATAAATGAATTTCAGTCCTGAAGGACTCTAAGCTGCAATGTAGGAAAGCAGTGAAAGATAAATGATGTCGAAACTAATTTTATGATTTATTATTCCCCCAACTTTGCTCATCTCGTGATGTAGGAGAACTCATTTTTCTAGTTGGCAGATAGCTATGTCAACCCTGTTAATAGGTACTATTACCGCCACATAAATATGTTTGTGGAAACAAGTGTGGTTTCACTCCGGTGCTGACCTCAGCACTTCAGTTTTATTACAAGTACAAGATCCATCAGTAACAAAAATTGATGCACTTATCCAGAGATTCTGCTTGTCTTCCACTAGCATTTTATCCATTTTTCTTCCCCAAAAGTTCATCTCTAAGCAAGTGCAGATTCATGGTTTAAATTACTGTCTTGACAAATCATCTGCTGTTCTGTAAATTACTACGAAGAACATTACTTCTGGAAATAAAGGATCAATGTTAACCATCACTAGGGGCACTGTACTGATCTGAATTCAACGTGGACTGTGTAAACCTAAATGGGCTTTATACTTGCTATTTGAAAGATTTCCTCAGCAAACACTGAGGCTAAGAATAATGTTAACTGAATAACTCTACTTCATACTAATAAAATTGGTTTAGGTGTCGGGACTCCACACCTGAATTTTGGGGTGAGACTTTCCAAACCTCAACTGCTTTGTCGGAAAGTGAGGACTCGCAGTGTTTGGTGGGAGCAGGTTTATGCCAACGGTCGTCAATACCGATGTTCTGTCCACTCCGTCTAGACCGTTTCAGGAACAGTCCAGTATAAACCACAATTCAGCACCGCCTGATTTCAAACCTTCCTCTCCCAGTGCTGGTACAGATCCGTGCACAGTCAGCTCGGGTCCCTGGCTGCGAGCAGAGCTTGGAACTAATCCTAGAAGAGCTTAGAGCAGCCTTAGCACTGATTAAATCTCAACGAGCAAGTACTGACTCCACAGGGTACCTGAAAGATGAGGATAAATAGAGCGCAGTACAGGTGGTCCAGATTTCTTCCCGGTCCTCACACCAACAGCGTGAGCACGTGCTCTCAAATCCTGTCACCAGGTGTTCTCATATAATGTGATGTTTTCTCATCTGGCTGTATCAGAACAAATTCTATTTGGAGGAGTGTGGGCAGATCTTAAGGTAACAATAAAACACTGATTTGCAGTGCAAGTGTGGCAATAAATTGATTCTGAATTGATTCTGAAGTACTCTGACACTTGAAGCATCTACATTTAATTGTATTATTTCTGAACATGATTCTTATTCTAGACGCCTTTGATTTGCTTTGGTGCTCCTAATACATATATATACACCTTCAACAACGTTATACTTTCTTGATATCTGTCAACCTGATTTGCTTCTCACATCCCAATCATTTGTGGGTGATCTTGGTGACCATCCTTTCTTGCCAAGATATTTGCTTCTTGAAGAAGTCTGAAGTCCAGCAGACACTTCTGATCTAGTCCTCTACCAGATGTCTGGATTCAGGGACCAGCTAAGCCACTCGGATTCAAGATTCTTCTTAACACTAACATATCAATGCCTAGAAATTCTGGCGACTGCTGTAAGCTCACCTTTTCAAGTGAGGTAGCAAAGGTAAGAGGGAAATGAGCTCTTTGTGCACTGCCGTATGCTTTACGCTTGCGACTGCGCTATCGTCATCTCCCACAGGATTCTTCCATAGCAAAGCTTCATTGTTTTCTCTCGACAAGAAACAGCTACTGATTTTTCAAGACCGCTGGCACAACGTGTGCTATAGCCACAAAGTCTTTTCCAGCGGTTAGATGATATTTTTAGACTATCGGCAGCCAGAATAGGCTTTGGACTGCAAGAGCGGGAACAAACCTGGGTAATGTCCCAACGCAGGGAACCCAAACCAGCACAAAATCACCTTCCCCTCTTACCCCACCTTGTTCAACTGTCCTCAGAGCCTTGGGCCTTCCTTACGCATGGGAGAAAATAAAACTTGTTCAATATTAGGCCTTTTAGGTACCTTACATGACACAAAACATTGCTGGATGCCCACAGTCTTAGTGTTTTCTAAGGGAACGGGTTACCTGTGTTGTTCCTATGGGGTTCGGTGCAACACAGCCAGAGCGTGACCAGAGGACAACAATATCCCAGAAAATACCGGGTGTTCTGCTCCAGCCCAATCCATCCCAGTTCCCCAGAGTGGTTACAAAAAGAAATCTTGTAGTAAAAATCAGGTCAGTTGTTTTCTCAAGAGCCAACATGTATTTTAAAAAGCCAGTAAATTTTATCACTCAGAGGCATGGAAGTTTTAGCGCATCTTTTCCAGCTAAATTAATATAATCAAAATAGAAACAATATATCGTTTTGCTTAAGCAGTTTGCTATTTTACAAGCTGCGCTTCACTTGGGCTGTATTTTTAAGATACAGCTACACTAACAACTTGTTTGCTTTTTCAAACCAATTTTAAAACCTTTCTAATCTTGCACTTTTTTGCTCAGAAGTTGGTGTGAGCTGCCTCCCAACAGCAGAGAGACATCGAGAGACTAAAGACTGAAACCGGACAGTCACAAGGCCCAATATTCACTATCATCACTTTATGACTTTCTCTAAAAACAAAGGAGACAGCTAACTATTGAAAACCTGACTTTTTTTCTTTAAACACAAAGGTATATTAAACTCACCATATGCACATGCAAGCCACTGCAGTAAGTGGTGATTAACTGCTTTGTGCTAGATTCTGAAGGTCATACAAAGAATTTTGCCTTCCCAGTTGCTTTGCAATCTATCCTGTTTTACCATGCCATAAACACCTGCTGTTCTGACGACTGCATTTAAGATGGACTAAAACATCGTAACATCAGTCTTAACTAGAGCCTGAGCTGGCCCTGGGGAAAAGGCCTCAGCAGAATTCTGTGTTGGAAGGAGCAGAGCTGATGAGAAGATAGGGATGGAATTAGGCCTGGCTGAACTTGGGAGTGCGGGCAGGGAGACGTCACTGAGGGCCTGCAGGGAGATGGGCCCGGGGACACCGCGGGGTGAACAATGTCCTCGGCTGCCGCGCAGGGAACCTCAGACATGGAGCTCCCAGCGTGGGGCACTGAAATAATGCCTGAAGTTACGTGTTTGCATACGTGTGTACGGTAAATTGTGGTGAAAAGCATAACCAGGCCACATGGCAATGAATTGCAGATATCCTTTTAGCCTCCAGGACTTGAGAGCCATGGAGCCACAGGACAGGTTACCTCTGGTTAGGTGGGGACATCTTCTCCACACCAGCCCTCTCACAGACACCAGAGGACCGTGGTGAGAGCCCATTCCAGGTGCCCAGGACAACTATCCCAGAATCCCAGAGTGTCAGGGATCGGAAGGGACCTCGAAAGCTCATCCAGTGCAATCCCCCGGAGCAGGAACACCCAGCTGAGGTCACACAGAAGGTGTCCAGGCGGGTTTGAATGGCTGCACAGAAGGAGACTCCACAACCTCCCTGGGCAGCCTGGGCCAGGCTCTGCCACCCTCACCAGGAAGAAGTTTCTTCTCCTCTTTCAGTGGAACCTCCTGTGTTCCAGTTTGCACCCATTGCCCCTTGTCCTGTCACTGGTTGTCACCCAGAAGAGCCTGGCTCCATCCTCCTGACACTGCCCCTTTCCATATTGATCCCCATCAATGAGGTCACCCCTCAGTCTCCTCTTCTCCAAGCTCCAGAGCCCCAGCTCCCTCAGCCTTTCCTCACACGGCAGATGCTCCACTCCCTTCAGCATCTTGGTGGCTGCGCTGGACTCTCTCAGCAGTTCCCTGTCCTCCCTCACCGGCTCAGCTCCCGAGGGGTTCTCTGTCACAGGTTTCTCACCTCCAGTCCCTGTGCCACCACTTTGTTCGGCAGAGTAGCACATCTGTTTAATAGCTGTTCTTCTCTTGTCAAAGATCTTTTGTGGTCTTGCACAGCAGAGATCACGCTAAGCCTAGACTGACTTTTACAGCAACATCTTTTTGGCTAAAAACCCTTCTTTTATCACGTATTGTATTAAAAATAGTATTAACATCCACTGCAGAAACAAGGGGCTGGTTAACACCTCCTATGTGAAGTTGATTCACGCTTGTGCTAAACCTGGGTACGGTCCAGCTGACACCGGCAGCGAAGTTATTGGGCTGCCAGTTTAATATTTTGCCATCTGCTAACTGAAAGCTCGGCTGCCTGCTGGGTTCCATAAAGACTTTTATTTATTACATTACACATGGCAACATCTGCCACAGGATTCAGCTCAGCTCAGCTTCCTAATTAAACAAACAAACACTACATCTCCAGTACATGATTGGGTCTAACTATTATTTATAAAGTCTGAGATGGGTATTTAAAAGATATACATCATCTGTTCCAGGTGAACAACTACCCCTCCAGCAGTTTGGGGTGGGGAGGAGGGATTGTTAGAACAAGCTTCAGATTCTCAAATGCTCCATTTTGACATCACAAAGCAACCAGAAGCTGCTGCATTTGTTAATGGCTTGCTCTTATTTTATTCTTTAAATTATTCAATTTACACTAATTAGAAAGATAAGATTATCTCAAAGCCCTATTAGCTGCTCCCCTGAGTACCGCCTGTCTGTAAACGCAGGGTAGAACACAACAGCCTCGTCTCGCGCTTGATTTCAGAGCGGAAAGTTGGAGCAGATGGAGAGAGACACCTGATGTGAGCGACACTGCCCTGCGAGCCATCACAAAACCACCAGCAACGCGCTGCCCAAGCTCATTCCAAACTGCATGAGAGAAACCACTGAAAAACCATCACGGGCTGTGCCCCGACACCGAGGCTCTCCCACCTGCACCAGTCACCTGCGCTTCGATCGCACTGGGAGGAGAACTGGCGGAAATCCAGTAGAAACGTCACAGTTCTTAATGTTTCTTTTAAAAACTAGTCCTAAACAAACATGTAAATTTTATTTCAACTTTAACCCTTCTTTTGCCAATCTGCTGCCTTCTGAACCATCTCTCGTTGTAATCATTATAGGAAGGGTGTCTACAATTCCAAACATGCCAGCTCCCCAAAAACCCACTCATTTACCAAGTTTATCTTTCAAAAACCAAAGGGACGAAATAGCAGGATTAGAGTTACATTTTCCATTTTGCCTATCTTTCATCTAGTTCTCATTTACGGCATTCAGCTGCAATAAAAGATAAAAGGAGAAACAAAATGAACCATTAGGGGGGCAAAAATGACTCTAATTCTGTAAAATGCAAATAAATTCCTAAACCAGGTATCTTGGTTCCATTTGTAACCAACTGCAGTTGCCCCTGGTGCCTGTGTCACACCAGGGCAGCCCTTTTATTCTCTTCAAAAATTGGCCTCATTCCCCCTTTAATCAAGAATCAGCAACCATTTAATTTGCCCCACGACGATAGGTGTGCGCTGGCTGCCAACAGCCCTGCTCCCTTGGGGCAGGATGTCAGCCCAGACAAAAATATTATTGTATTTATGAAAATAACATTGTTTTCCCATTAAAAATCCTTGCCTTTAAAATAGTCTTTCAAGCCCGCGGGTACCCTGGAGATGTTCCATACGCACGGCTGGTGCTGAGGGTGGGAGCCGGGGTGGCGGGGGCTTCACCCAACCACGCGGTTCCCAGAGGTGCCGATTCATCAGCTTCACTCTGGCATGCCAAACCACGCACCTCTACAGCCACAGAAATGAATCAATGTAAGACAATGTAGGCTGCCAAATCATCTGCTATTAAAAAGCTCCAGAGACTGAGTTATTCAGCAGCGACTTAACAGACTCCCTGCCTATCGGAATCTTCTGGTGTTAGAAAAACTCCCTATAAAAGTATATACAGCTTCATTCTACAATTCCTTTGCCATAACACAAATAAGGCAAGACCATATTAAACCACTTATCTCCTCCATGATCCACAGCACCTATATATGGAACATTTATAAAAACCCTTTTATTTCTAAGGTGAAACGCAAGCCTGAAGACACTGGCAGCTCTACGTGTTCAGATTAGGCAAGATACGCTACAGGATATGGTTGATGTTAACTGCTTTCAATTAATTTTGGAGTGTAACATTTGGATATTTACAGACTTAAAGAAATTCTTAATCTTAATCACTGGTACCTGCTCAATGCATTATTTATGATCGAATCATCACAGACAATCCCCCTAACAATACATAATCTTTATTATCTTCTCTACCACAAATATTAAGTCTGCCATCACTTTTCTGAAGACCCTGTAGTTCAGCACAAAAGGAGGTGGCAATAAAGAGTCAGAAACCTAATTACTTGCACATGCAAAGATGAACACATCTGCCAGGTGCTGTCAGGACCAACAAAGACCAGGCTCAAACTGCTAGAAGTTGCCTCTTAGAGCTGACAATCCCTATGTGCCTTGAGCTTTTGGGTCACTGGATGCCTTCCCAGATGACTTTTAATTACTGACACTTCCCTGCTTACTCTGTCCTGGTTGGCTCTGGCCTTAGGCCTGGTTTTAAGGGCTCCCCATGACCCCGTCCCAGGCAGGTGCAGGTATCAGTCTGTTCAGGTCTGGGGGCTCAGAGCGCTGAGCCAGGCAAGCGGGTGCTGGAGGAATTTCACAGAATCCCAGAATGTCAGGGATCAGAAGGGACCTCGGAAGCCCATCCAGTGCAATCCCCCGGAGCAGGAACACCCAGATGAGGTTACACAGAAGGGGTCCAGGTGGGTTTGAATGGCTGCACAGAAGGAGACTCCACAACCTCCCTGGGCAGCCTGGGCCAGGCTCTGGCACCCTCACCAGGAAGAAGTTTCTGCTCAGATTTCAGTGGAACCTCCTGTGTTCCAGTTTGCACCCATTGCCCCTTGTCCTGTCACTGGTTGTCACCCAGAAGAGCCTGGCTCCATCCTCCTGACACTGCCCCTTTCCATATTGATCCCCATCAATGAGGTCACCCCTCAGTCTCCTCTTCTCCAAGCTCCAGAGCCCCAGCTCCCTCAGCCTTTCCTCACACGGCAGATGCTCCACTCCCTTCAGCATCTTGGTGGCTGCGCTGGACTCTCTGCAGCAGTTCCCTGTCCTTCTGGAACCGAGGGCCCACAACTGCACACAATATTCCAGATGCGAATTTGGGGCAGTCGGTTTGCTCCGCTGTATCTCACCATGCCTGGAGGCACAGCCTCTCCTCCTGGCATTGCAGTATCTTTGGAGGCAGCTCACGCCTCTATTCATCCACCCATCGAAACAGGGGGCTCCTTCTTTTCCACAGCTTTGTGACACAAAAACACCCTGAGCTTCAGGCTCAGCCACGTCTTTCATTTTTCATGTCTACACATGACAAATAGAGACAACCTCTCTGATAATTACATCCATACAAATAAACAGGTTAGCAATCCTGTCTTGTTCGTGAATGTACTTCTCTCCCCGCTGAAAAGCTGTCTCAAGAACAGCTGGACAAAAGCAGATACATAACAACGTGGCATTTCTCCCCGTCAAATGTCACTGTGCTCTTCAGTATCCCAGTTCAAATATTTCTGATGCTGTACATTACCTCCTCTTGAACTAGCACTCTGTGTATCAGGCCCTAAAAATTACCTCTCACAGAGCTGATGTTTAACACCTTCTCACGCATTGTAGATAAGCAAGAAATTTCAAATACTCATGGAGATGTTAACAGAATTTGACATTTTGCATCAAGGAAGAACGCATCCAGTCCTCAGAAGAGTCCTGGGACGAGGCTGTGACCGCTCATGCCGGTGCCACAGCGGGGGAACCATCTCGAGGCCTTGCCACTCACCGTGGGGAGTCACTGCTCCTGGTGACACGAGCTGGACAGCACTATCTGTCAAACTGACAGGTTTCTGCTTTTCCGTAGTTGCTTTTTCTGTGCACGTTCCAGCCGTGGCACTGCAGCCGTTCAGCTCAGCTGAACCATATCGCAGCCTTCACGCAAGAGTCAAAAGATTTTGCCACTGACACAGAAAATCCTTCTTTATGCCACCTAATTCCTTGTGCTCCTGGGTCAGTTCCCAGTTTAACTGGGAGCGTGTCCCAGATGTTTCCTACCGCTGTTAAATGCAACAGTTCATTGCTAGGAAATGTTCTGTTCACAAGATTGTCCTCTATCCACAGAAAGACCATTGCAAAGAGGACAATCCTAATTGTCTCCTACACAAAGCACGAGAGCGCAGGAGCTGCTCCAGGAGACAAAATTCCCTTCCACTGATATTTCAGCTTATGCACTTTCAAGCCAGTGGCTCCTGAAGATGGGGCAAGAGTAAAAGAAAAAACTGAGAAGCAGAGTTTATATTAAAAAGACAATGTGTCTATTTGCCGCCTGTATCATTTTTCTTGGTACACCAGGTGGATTGTGTCCCCCCATTATTTCAGAAAGCAGTGTTTCTGCCTGCAGACATTTTACTGTCACCAGAATAGCACTCAGGCCTCAAAATCTAATGCCATTTTTTGTGTAGACTAAGAATAGATTAACACAATAATTACCAACCAACACTCAGCAACTGTGTTGGTAGCAGACAAATCCATATGTACTATCGGTTATGCCATCAACTGATAGTGATACATCGTAATACCATATCTGGCACAGAAAAATACTTATTAGCTGCTACTCCGAAATTATTATTTTTTTACCCTCTCTGCTGCAGTTTTTTAGGTGAAACATCCGCTCGGATCCCCTCGATGCCACCAGGGCTCTGAAGTGGCAGCAGACAGGCTCAGGTCTCCTCAACAGAACAGAGAACAATGCAGAGGTGTTCGGGTGTTGCTCCTTCTAATAAAGCCCAACAGAACTTAGCAAAGCAAATAAACTCTGTACCTAGAAGTAAAATAAAATGTGCTGTTGACGGAAGAATGACCAGTGATTAAATGGCATCACTGCCTCTGTTTTTATAAGTACTTTTGTGTAACCATACAAAATCCTAGTCACTGCATAAAGAATTTTCTCCATTTTTGAATGGATTCCTACTGGTTTTGGGGGGCAATTACATTCAGTAGAACTTTTCCACAGAAATCCCCGCAGCTGTTGCTCCACTGAATTCCTTTTAGTCCAAATAACAGAACGCAATTCCCAAACCCTTCTCTGATCCAAGGAGGCCTGAATCTCTGGCATTCCACACTTTGCATCTAAGTTTTCCTTGAAAACATTGACCCAGGTTTTGCTTGCCGAAACACTCATTAACAGTGAAAATAAAAGAAACAATCCTATCAAAAACCATACTGAAAGCAACTCCTGGGACATTCACTTTTAAAGATTTACAGAATATGACTGCAAAAAAAATGACAAGTGAAACTTCAGCCTAATTGAAGGGAAAATTGGAGAGAATATCAAAGTTCCCCTGAAATGGCTGATTCAGTATGCATGGCAAATCTAGATAAACATTGCGTGAGCTCCCTGGACCCTTTGAGACATAAACAATGCAATTAAAAGGAAACATTTACTTCCACTCTTGATGGTATTACCTGAGGGACAGCAGATGCCAGACAGTTCAGTGTTTATTAGAAGCAAGTAGCAAGTTTGGCAACTGGAACTGGCTCAACCCCGTCTCACGTTTTTGTAATTTTCTAACACCATATGGTCACTACAGCTTCTCCGACTGCCTTCCGGTTCGAGTTCAGCTGTTTCACAGAACACTTAAGCTGAAGTTAAACATATTGAAGATACAATGATAAGCTACAAAGATATTTTAGTGGGGGCTGTAAAATCACGAAGAAGTGCAGATTGCTATGCGAATGAGTCAATATTTGTTAATAAAATGCTTCGTACGGTTTGGTCTCTGGGTCTGGCCAGCCAGGTGAGCTGCACACTGGTCCCCAGAGCTCCCAGGACCACAGCAGGGCTGCTGGGCTGGGCTGGAGCGGGACCCCAAAAGCACGATGAACCCCCAAAGCATCGTGACACACCAGGGCTGCCGGCAGCTCGGGAGACGGGCACACACGTACAGTGCATTTCAAGCTTTACAGAGCTTAAGAGCATCCTGAGCTGCCTTCAGAAGCGAGCGTTATGTGCCCAGTATCCCTCACCCAGGTGAAAAGTAATTGCATGTAGCCAAAGCTTTCCAGGATGAAGAAAAGCCGGTACTGGGAGGGTGTCGTGATTCGGCACTAGTATTGCCACATCAGTTCGTTAGCTGGGGCAGGAGTCCCACGCTCCCCGAAGGCCGGAGCCCCAAGGGTGTTCACCCCGTTCTCACGCACTGCTCCCTAGCGGTGCGCAGCCCTCCAGGGACAGCCAGGCCAACCCAGATCACTGCGAATTAGGAATTTAGCAAGCAATTCTGCCCCTTCCTCTTCTCCAGACATTTCCTTCTGAAGTTCCCTTTGACCAGAGCTCCATATAATTTAAATAAATCATGATTCCTGTTGATGTTGAAATGTTTTGGAGTCGGGGTCATGAAAGGCTGCATGCTGTTGCTCATTTACAGCTTGTCCTACAGTTACTAGGGTACCAAAAGAAACCTCACGAGAAAGGCCAGGGAAGACCCAGCGCTCCGCGATAACAGAGCACGCAGAAACTGGCACGAAGCTTGTCAGACCTTCTCCTAAACCACTTTCAGGTTCCCAGAGTTCAGACACTTGTTGCCACTCATGACGGAAGCGGCTACTACAGCCATTTGACTTCGTGGAGCACAGGTCCGAGAACAGCGTCTGTTGGGAATGTTTAAGTTGAGCTGTTGTTCATCTTAAATATGTGAAAGGCTTCCCAAGCCTGCTGTCAGCCTGGGCCTGCCCTCCGCCTGCGCTATGAGACAACAGGGGACGAGCACAGCTATGCAGAAGGGCTGCTGTGCCGACATCTTTTGCAACTAGAATGTAACTGTGAGTCTTCCCCTCCTCTCTTTATTTTTTTAAACAGATTTCCATCCTGATTTTATGGACTAGATTTTGGGCTGGGTTTCTTCTGTTTCTGCTGAAGAACTTTTCCTTCTAACCTCTCTCCACGTAAACAGGAGAGGGAAAACCATCAGTTTAAAATTAACTCAATCTTGGCAAGTATTTAAACCAATATCTCAGGAAATGGGAACTTCCAGCTTCTGTAAATGGCCTCAGCCACACAGTGACAGAAACCCCCCTGACCCCCGCTGACAGCAATCACACCCAGCCTTCCAGCTACGGCGTCCAGAGGAGCCACCCACGTGCTCTCGCTTCAATTGGTTTTCTCCCAGCGGAGCCCCGCGGTCCTGAAGCACAACGTGAGCCGCGATGCCGCAGGAGGGCCGGCAGCTCCAGCCATCGCTGACCGGCACGTCAAGGTGCCAGTCAAATGCCACTGACTTCCCAGGGAATTGAGGGCAACGAGAGCTCCGCTTAACGAAGTCCCACCTTTACTGGATTATCAGCAAAACATATTTGCTAAAAATGCGCCGCAAAAAAACATCAGTGTGACATGGCAATCTGTTTTGCTAACACCTTATTTAACCGTGTAATTTATTGGTAATGTTTGCGGCAAGGCAAGGTAGTCACAAGTTCTCGCTCCTCCGTGGCAGAGAGCAAAAATACACAAATCATTAAAACAGAAAAACCCATGAGGGTGTTTAAAGCCGGCTCTTATTTTAGCTCCACAGACTTAAACAGCGGGTTCAAGCCTGACACTATGGTAATGCAATGGGTCCGGGCCTCATTAATTTTTAATCAACCTTTATCCACCATAGCTTTCGAAACGAACTGTTACTAATGACTAGTCATATGTCAGTCTAATGAATGGAATGCAGACTTCCATTGAAATCATGAAATTAGCTCATTTGGACTTTTGTTCCAGTTCCATGGCACAGAGCCTCAGGTAATTACAGTTAGCGCTACTCGCCCATATTAAAGTCTGTTTATTTACTTAAGGTCTTTAGTCAGGACATCCCAATTTAGCTCGTGTCAGCTGTTTTTTACGACTCTGGGAGTACTTGTCTCTTTGTTAAGAGATAAATACACGCAGGCAGTGCAAAGTGTTAAAACATCAATTATGTACACACAGACATGCAAAAATAAAAACGTTCTGAAAAAAAACGAGTAAGCACACAGCGCCTAGCCGTACAAACACATTTCGGTGCTTCCCTGGGCAGCAATTACTTCGGGGAACCAGAGCATGGTCTGAAAGTCAGTTTTGCTAAGTAAAATTCAGCCTCTTCAAGCAACCTCTGGCTTTTAAGATGAGTATAAGTTAAAATAAACTGAGCTAGTTTTTCCAATATTATTAAGCTTTAGAGTGCCCAAGCCGTGACACGCTGTGATGACCTTATTTTTAGAGGTGTATCAGTCTGACCCATCACCATGCCCCCTAGGAGGGAAGGTACCTTCAGCCTAGTTTGCAATGAGGAGCGGTGATTATGTTGTTATTACAGAGAAGTTGTAACAACAATGTCATGACTAGATCATACTCAAAACTTCACAACAGCTTCTTCCGAAGTTCCTTGGAAGCCCCTACATCCCAAAATCACAAATAACATCCGAAAGTGCTGCAGATCAGCCCCATGGAGGTGAGTTCTGGAGCAGCGAGAGGTTTCGGTGTGAGCGCGCAGGACTGGCAGGTGAGGAGTTACAACGCACAGCATATCTCACTGCTAACAGAGTACTTTCTAAATAGCTGCCTCTATTTTATACGACTAAAACAAAAAGAAGTCTTCACTAAATAACCTCAAGTGCCAAAGCAAGATTTGTTAAAGTAAGAACGACTTAACAGCCATCACTAAAGCTACCTGGCAAATCAATACAAGTCTCTATAGACTCTGAGAATGCATCATATTCCTTTTTACAGTTTTAATTTCTTTTAGGTTTTCATTGAAGCAGCAGTACAGATCGGAATAGTTCAAATAAAATCCTGCAGTACAACTCTTCAGGGGGACAGAGGCCACTCCTGCTTGTCCCGCAGACGCAGGGCAGCACTTGGCAAACCCTCTGCAAACACAGATTCACACCAGTTAAAAGGTTTCCTGCTCACACCGGTCAGAGGCAGAGCTGGAGAAGCCACGAGTGTTTCCACCAGCCCCAAAATACTGTACCTGAAGTAGAAGAGCAGACAGACCAAGAGTTTTGCAACAGAAGACATCTTTTTCAACGAGCACTGATACGACCCAAAAAAAAGTGTTCCCAACACTTCATTTTTCCCCCAGATGTCTACAAAATACTGATATAGATAGATATAACTAGATAGATAGATAGATATAACTAGATAGATAGATATAACTAGATAGATAGATATAACTAGATAGATAGATATAACTAGATAGATAGATATAACTAGATAGATAGATATAACTAGATAGATAGATATAAATAGATAGATAGATATAACTAGATAGATAACTAGATAGAAGGTTTCTGGAGCAGGGACACCAGGGAGTGAGTCGGTCCTTGCCCTGACAGACAGACCCTTACCTCTCCCTCCCCACATCCCTCCAGAAACCTCCAAAAGATCTTTTGTCTCATTGCTGGCTGAAAAATACACAGCTGACAACCTCCACAAGACGGGGAGAAAAATACCTCTCTTTTATGAATTACATGCCCGCAATAGATTGTGTTTATGAACACACAAAAAATCATTATACAGCAATTGCCACTTTCTGAATTCAGTTTCCAGTTTCAAATTGAACAGGATATTTCCATAGCCACAATATGAATCTCACATATCTTTCTTCAGACACATTCAGCCACCCTGTAAACAGAGAGATCTGGAGCAAATGAAGCCCGGACAGAGCCCTGATTTAAGGAGATTTAGCAGGAAAGCCTCCAGGTGAATCCAGCTGGCAGCTGTAACTGACGCCACCACATTTCGGAAGCGACTGGAGAAGCGGAGGGCGAGCGCTGCGGCCAGCACTAGCGACCACGTCAGAGCTGACGTCCAAGGCAGCATTCTCCCAGCTCCAAGCCCAACACTTCAGGCCCACAGTGCAAATGCCAGTATTAAAACCGATAAAACCTATCATTTAAGGAATGTTCTGTGTTTACAGAGAACTGTCTAGTGCAGGAGAACTTAAGGACCCACCTTCCTATTCTGTTCCAAGTAGAATCATAGAACCATTTTGGTTGGAAGAGACGCTCAAGATCATTGAGTCCAACCACAACCCACCCCTGGCACTGCCCCATGTCCTGAGAACCTCATCTCCGTCTGTCCAACCCTCCAGGGACGGTGACTCCAGCACTGCCCTGGGCAGCCTGTGCCAATGCTTCACAACCCTCTCTGTGACAAATTTTTTCCTAATATCCAATCTGAACCTTCCCTGGTGGAACTTGAAGGCACGTAAGACTTGTTGACTGTTTGACTAATATAAGTCACAGTTGATGAAGCTAGTTTGTTTGTTTTTTTCCTGAACCTTCAGACTATATAAGCACTAAAAGAAGATTTGTGCAAAGATGGAACAAAGGGAAAATTACATAAGAGCTGCTTTGCTCTCCATTGTTGGCTTCCCCCTGAAAAACAAAAAGCCCTGAGTTGACCAGATCCTCTTTCTAGGAGAGCTGGGCGCAGAAACACAAGCTCCTGTTGCTGTTCCATCCCTCCCACCATAAGCCAGAGGACACATTGATCCCAGCTGAGTTGATTTAGCTCAGTCTGCAGTCTCTCTCTTTTTATATTACATTAGGCCCCGATCCATCTTTCAAATTACCTTTGGCAATTAACGGCGGTGGCTAATTCAGGAGCTTAATTGCTCTCTGTTACTCACGTAATCAATATAGACAAACCACTGCAGCAGTGCACTAGGTAACTCAAGTACCATAGTTAAAAGTTTCACAGTTTATTCCAAGCAATCCCCAATAGTGCCTGGTCCGGTCCCACACCATGGCAGGTGCTCTGTGCCTGAGCCCAACCTGATGCTCCAGGCAGGATTTAGAAACAGATAATCAGGTCTACAATGGGTCAGTTCCCAACTATCAGTAGATAAAAATTAGCCTGACCTCTCAGGGTGCAAGTTTTCTATTCTTCTTTTTTTTCCAAAGACTGTGGGTAGATTAAATAGTCTTGTGAACTTATGCAAATTTCCAGCCCCTCTCTGAATTTTTGGACTCCTCAGGACAATGAGTCCTATGATGTGGATGAGAATGAATTCCTTTTGCCATGTCAGAATTTCTTGAACACCTGGAAAAAAGGTGTTTTTTAATATTAAAAGATAAAAAAGAGAAACAAATGTTTTAATTAAAAAAAAAAAACAAAAACAACAATGAAACCTGAACCAATTATCAATTCCCTATCAATCACTATAAAGGAAACAGCTTTTTAAATGTCTCTTAATGTGCCTATTCCTTCTCCCCAAACCTTCCCCAGTTCTACCCCAAATTCAGAGAGGGGAGCAGCCTCTCCAGCTGACGGGTATTTCTCCCATTTCCCACGCAGGGAGAACTGAACCTGCTCTTTGCACCGCACCTGCACACGGAGCGGCCCACGGTGACACCTCAGTTTCTCTCCTGGACTGATACAGATTATTCAGATCTCAATATGATGTGCTGAGTAATTTATATCTTTTTCCTCTGCTATGTATTAACAACATCTGCACTTAACAGAATCTACCACTTTTCACTGTTACAAGTCCCCTTGCTGGACTCCTTGGTTTGAATTAGGTCCAATTACAAAAAATCAAAAAGTTACACTTGCAAAAATTGCTGTATTTTCAAAATAACATAAAACTTGTAAAGAAGAACTATCGCAAAACAAACAGCTAAAACATTGGATTTTGGGGAAGTATTTGCAAAGTTTTATGAGATCTTCTGTAGAATATGCTAGTAGTTAGAGTTATAAAAACTGGGATGAAATAGGAAGAATATTTCCTTTCTTCTGGCAATGTATAATTTGCCTGTATTTAGAATTACTGCCATAAGTTATAAGCGCTGTCAAACAAGGCTGTACTGTTAACAGCATCCACTGATTACTGGGAAGAGCAAGAATCATTTATAACATACCGTAAATACCATAAGGAAAATTAATTTTTAAATGTCATTAATCTGTATGCCACAGCTATCTAGCAAAGAAAAAAAGAAAAAAAAAAAATCATGCTTTTCCTTGCAAGTTTTTTGTAACACTCGCATTTTGCTAGGTGAGATCTGAGGACCAAAATGTGCTGATCAGAAGCCAGCAGATGACTGAAGACAGAAGGCTCAAGCATTCAAAATCCCAGAGTCAAACCGGTCTGGAGCACGGAGGCTGCCCCGAGCTCCAGCTCTATGAGCAGGCACGGCTGGCCGAACTGGAGGATTTTTTGCGATCTACTGGTCCGTGCTGACACATGGACCCGTGAGTTGCCACGTCCATGCAGACGGTGCTGCCAGCTGAACGTTTCTGATCCCCGCGGTGGCCACGGGCAGCAGAGCGGACGCTGGGTTCCTGCATTCCCCTGCTGTCTGCGGCTGCTGGGCTGAG
Organism: Pampusana beccarii; assembly: GCA_013399365.1. Classification (NCBI taxonomy): domain Eukaryota; kingdom Metazoa; phylum Chordata; class Aves; order Columbiformes; family Columbidae; genus Pampusana; species Pampusana beccarii. The sequence continues at coordinate 708,904 of VWYH01008318.1, forward strand.
GAAAAGGGAAGTCATAGGACGAGCAGTAGACCCCACCTGCCTAAGAGACACCAAACAGCAACAGCCAAGCACCTTTAAAACTTGGATTCTCCAGACATTCGCTCACCTGATTTTAATTGAAGCAAATTCAATTCAGAATCAAATTTAATTTTTTGTGATACTATTTTTTTTCTTAATTGAGTCAGGAATTCAATTTTCCAGCTGTCTTTAAATAAAATCTCTGAACACGTGATGTTGGCTCTGCAGCTGTACTGGCTTGCACTGGTGTGTGCTGTGTTACAGTATGAGCCAATGAATCTCATATTAGGCATCAACAGAAATACAAAGAATTTTTTGCCTATCTATCATCCTAGGCTTCCCATTGCTCCCAACACATGATGCACATGAATCTCCGATAACACATCTCATGACTGCGATTAGCAAAACAAAACAATCTCTGCTCCAGCTGCTCTGACGCTGAATGTGATGGTCCTGCCTGCAGCTCCACGGCATTTACAGGTTCTCACTACACACCGCAGTGCTGACAAAATGTACTTGCTGTCAAGCTTCTCAAATGTCAAATCCCTGCACAAGCCAAACTTGATCTGCATGAGCATTTACACGTGTAATTCCTGCCCTTCTCACATTTAATCACGTGAAAAGACTAATGAAGGGGCAGCACAAGACCAGATGCCAACTCACGTGGAAGAAAGAACACAATATAGTTTTGGGTTGCACGATGCCACACAACACTGCCAGTTCAGCCACCTCAATCCTCCCCAAACTTTGCGTATCCATGCACTAAGCCATCTCTGTTCGAAGGCTGCTCGTGATACTCAGATAAATCCTGTTGTTTTAGGGCAGCCTAACTCCATGCTGCTAAAGAACTACACGGTTTCATGGTTCACTAAAATAAAATAACTTCTAATCCTCCCATCTTCCTCCAAGTTCTCTTCCTCCTACACCCTGCTGTCCTGCAGCTATTGCCATTAAACATGCTAGCAAGCTCGACAGAGCCCAACCCATAAAACAGGTATTTAAATGCTAAACCAAAGCTGAGTTATGATAAATCACTAGAACCAAAAGACCATATTCCAAGTGCAAAAGTCTGCCCAAAGGCTGGACAGCCGCTGGCTTTTTCTCTACAGAAAAACCAAGCTCACCATTTGCTGAGGCACCCGTTGGGCAGAGGAATCGACACTCTGCAGCTCCCAGGTCTTCTCAATGTAATCACCATGCTTTGGAAGCACAAACAAGATTTGTGCTAACGAACAGAACAGCTCTTGAAGTCTGTCTGACTCAGAGCAGGAGCCAAGGTCTACCCAGGTTAATGAACTTTGAATCAAGCCAACATAAAACACAGACGACAGTGGCCTGTCTGGTAATGTCCCTGCATCCACCTGCCCAACAAAATGAGTCCTGTCCTTGTCTCCTGCTCCACCACACGCTACCTCAGCCCAAGGCCACTTCTTAAACCCTGCTGGGCAAGGCTGAGCATTTTAGGCCCAGCTTGCCCCACGTATGGGCAGATGTGCGGAGGTTTGGGTACAGCTGCTGCTGCCCCTACCCACACCATTCCATAGGGGTTGTGCGTCCAATCTTTGTTAGCCTGGCTATTGAATTTATTCAAGGAAAAGGAGCCGCTTCCACTTTGTTTCCATGACAACAACCCTAAGAATTTTGTCCTCATATAAGTGAGTTATTGCTTTTTGTGCTTCCATAGTCTAAGCAGAAAAATTAACATAATACGGTCTCAAGAAAGACAATCTTCCTATCCTCCCAACACTCCTACAGGCAGCAAATTCTTAGATTTCATTACCAGAGGCATAAATGGGTTGAAAAGCAATCCTCATTCCTACAAATATTAACACCGGAGAGATTTAATTTCAAAACAACTTCAATTAAAGAAGACTCTTTTGATGTCCATGTTTCTGCACACACTGACAGAGGAGAACAGCCGAGCTGATTATTGCCTGTCTTCCAATTTCAGCCTTCTGAAAGCAGCTTTGAGATGTTTATCCATAAATTGTGGTGGCTGTACTCCTCCATATATTATTTCAACCCTTACTTATTGGTGATGTATCCAAAATATTTTCAGCGCTACAAAAAAGTGAGTTTCCTCGGAATGTAACGATCCACATCTACACAAGGCAGACATTTGAAAGCAGAGAGGAAGGAATGCTCAGGATACGAACACCACGGACTTGGCCTTTGAATTAGTTGGGCTAAAACTCTAATGTATGTACCAAAAGCCCACTGAATAAGTACAAGGCTAAAAGCGTTGTTCCCATTGAAACAACAACGAAGCTGCTCTCCTGCGAACAGTGAATCTGAATCAAAAAGTCCTCATCGCAGAAGGAGGAGACTTCAGACTTGAGCTGAACTAGTTGGTGACTTTGTTGAGAAATGAATATTTCAGGTAAGGGGAGGAGGAAGAAATTTTTCCACATCACTCAGCCCACACTTAAATATTTATGAGGTGCTAAATGAGCACAGAAAACCACTTTTAACAGAAAACAAACCAAAACAAACTCGGAATATTCTTATCTCAAAACCAAGTGACATGCTGAGACAGATCTCATGGTGTGGTATGGACTGGTGCAATTCTGCTGACTTGGCTGGAAGGCTTATTACACCAGCTGAAACTTTTGACCCACTATCAGACATTTTTACGACTGTGATTACTGCTGTTGGCATAGACTAAGTCACGAGAAAAGAGTAAATGAGGTTCAAACAAAAAATTTGGATCATTTACACAGCAGGACCATCGGATCTCATGAGGTCTTTACCATTGACAAACATGACTAATATCACATGTAAGATAGAAGAGGTATTTGCTACTAAAGAAGTACCACCATAGGTGGGACTTATTCTTACAATTAGGGGCATAAAGGCCTCAGCTCAGCATCCCTGTGGTAATTAAGCATCTACTATATAGGCCTACACTTTCAAACCCAGTGTCTAAGTAATCCTGGTTGGCATAGAGAGAAAAAAAAAAAAATTGCTTCCATTTAACCCTTAATCAAGCACATAGATTTAAACTCAATCTAGCTTTAAAATATTGATAAATCCTGGATAATCCAAATAAATTCAAAAGATGGGCAGCACGGTCTTGAAAGGAGTGACGGAATACTAGGAATTAAATTAATTCATTTCCACAGGAATCATAAATGCAAAAGTCACAAGCAGGAACTTCATTAGAGATCGTCCTGGTCAGAAATGTGACCAAAACCACACAAACTGTCATTCTGAAGAGCAAGAACAGAGGTGTGTGGGGACAAAAAAAACAGGATTAGCAAACCACAAAGTGGCAGGAACACACAGGCCTTTTTTGAACTGAACTTAACCTAGTTCTAATCTGTCTGATTCCTATTATTATTTTTAGGCAGAAGAAAGTTGTGTTTTCAGAACATAACTGCCTTGCTATTGTCTATGGTATCGCAAGTCCCACTTGGTATCCTCCATGCATTATTTTTGCTCCTATGCTATTTTTTATATCATTTACCAAGGCTGATTTTTCTTTTTAATCCCTTTGCAATCTCCGACTTCACTGCTAAACTGTTGCCTTGAGACGATCAATGACATGCTTGACATTTACATTTTATTGGAAAGAATGTAGATTACATCTTTCTTATCTGTTCCTAAAACATTTCCTCCATTCTTCCACAGCACATTTTTGGGGACAATAGGCGCATCCCCATCTATTTTCTTCAATTCATTACACACTCCTTCGAATACTGACTTTTCAAAGTTTAATATTTTTGTGCCACTACTCTTTGTACACATTGTAGCCTCATGAATATTTCAAATCCAGTACTATTATGATCACTCAACCTTATAAAAGCTCACCAGCATCTACCTTATTTATGATACAGGTCCTGCTTCATTTCCTGGGACTACATCCAAACTATCCTCCGAGATATTTTTTTTCACTTGCTTATATGAATTATAAGAGAAAACAATCTTACACTACCACATGTATCTTTTCTCAGGCGTTAAACAATTCTTATTCCAGTCAAATGTGAAGTAATTGAAATCCTCTGTGATCAGTGCTCCATCCGCTCAATGAGTCTCCACAAGTGCATAAATATTTCTTGATTTTCCTGCTTACCCTCTCACGAATAACACACTTATGATCATAACCTTAACCATTTCCACGCTGTATTTTAACTCCAGTGTCTCAGGTTTTCTCTTACCAAACATCACACAGCCCCTTATCTGTTTTTCCACTTGTGCTTCTGTGTACCCCACTGCTGAGCTCCAGCGGTAAAATTCTGCAACATTTCATTGACTAACGCTCCCGAAACATTTCTCAGACCCCCAATTTACACAGGACTTTACCTCTAGGACCCTGCAAACAAGACTGAAGACTCACTAGGACTCTCCTTTTATCGAAGAAAGCACCAGAAGTTCTTTTTAAAGCACCCAGTGCCAGAAGCTCTTACTGCAGCTCTCGCTCACAGCAGACTGGGATAGTTTCTATTTGCCACAGGGGTTTCACCCAGGTGACTTGTGGAGCGTGGGCTGTTTGTTTCTTTAGTAGCAAACTGTCCCTGAAACAGCCACGGATGCTGAGGACTCCACAAGAGCCAAGGCTGCTGCATCTTGGTTTCCAGCTCCTCCAGCACAGGACGGGGCTGGGATTCCTGCCACAGCCCACGGCTGCCTGGGGAAATGAAGCTCCACGCACAGCTGGAGAAAGGAGCTGAGATCTCCACCCAGCAGAGAATCTGGCCACAGCAATCAAGCTTATCTATGAATAAATAGGCCTGCAGCAAGATCAAGTACTGAGTGCATCAGTTATTTCCAGATAATGACGTTATTGCATCCATCTGCCAAAATCCATGTCTGTTAGCCAGAGAGTGCTGGCAAGAACGGGCGAAGAACCAGCAAATTAATGAACTTCTCTGCACTCATCCGGTAAAAATATACTGAATACTTTACCCCCAGCAGAGCAGAGAAGCAGCTCTGCTGGGGAACCAACTCCAGCAGAGACCATCCAAAGGACAGGGTGCTTGAAAATATTTGTCACCCATTTATTTCTTATAAAACTCAGAGTCTTTATGTAAGATCTGTAAGCATTTATAGCTTAAAATCCATTTGTAGCGTATTAGCCTGGGCTCTCGCTTTTTAAGCTAAGTGACAAGAGCCCAGGTCTATGCTTGTTTCAAGAAGCTGCTCTGAAGGCAAGAGCAGAAAGCATTTTGGGGCCTAGTGGCTCTTCTACGGCCCTGTGAAAAATAAAACACTTTAACAGCACAAAGCGTCCCCTTGCAGAGGAACCAGGCAATGAAAACTCAAACACGCCACTGCACGTTGTGGCATGAGGGAAACTCATGAGACAAGGCAGGAAACTCTTGGTTTTTTTCATACTTTCTTCAAGAGAAAGAAGGTGCCTGATCCTGACTTGGCACGCCATCCAAACCTCCAAAGCAAGTACGATGCAAGTAATAAAGTCAGCTGCTGAATAATACAAACTGAGGGCAAATAAAACTATTTGCTTACAGAATTCCAATAGCTTCATTTGCAATTTTAGTCCCACTAGGCTTCTCTAATTAAAATTAGATGAAATTTCAAATTATGCTCACATCCTCAACAGCTTTTATTCACTGGGGTTTCTCCATCATTTCCACACAGTCCCCAGTCTGTCACCTCAGTATCAATCATTAGAAACCATTCATCAAGATCCATCTCTCCAGGTTCACCTACAAAAAAGATGAAGGTCGTTTACTCTCAAAGCTCTTGGCTGTTATCCTAATATTAGTCTGAAGTTACTCTTCTCCAAGGCTTTTCTGTTCTGGGGTGGAGGGAAGTAGGAGAGCAGGGAGCAATCTGGGACCGTTGGCAAGTTTTATATTTTTACATCGCAACCTCTTCAGATGGAGGGTGAGGGCTGTCCCGTGCAGCACAAAATACACAAATACACAAAACGCACAAGGAAATAATCACCCAGATGTCCACTTTCAGTCATCACATCCCCCACAGTTCAATATTTCCTTCTAAGCCTCTCGGTAAAAAAAAAAACAAACTGCTTTCCATTTTGTTTCTTTTCTTAAATACAAGGCTGCCCCAGCCTTCCCGATGCGCTTTGGCATTTCCTTGTGGAGGCAGCTTCATTTCAGCAGCGTGTAAGTCATCACCGCACATTGTCTGTAAAGTGCTTTCTGATCTTCCAGGAAGAAAATCACTTAATGGCAAGCTATTAATAACAACAATGGGTGGCTTGTGTCATTGTGTTTAAATATCACTCTCTTACACTTCTCTTTTAATGAAAAAAAGAAGTGATTCAATCGTTTAAGTTATTCAGGCAAGACAAAAATCGAAAATTATGTTTGGGAAAAGACAACACTAGGTACAACAGTCTCACAGGCAACGGGGGGAGTTTTCCGCACTTCAAACGGAAAGCAGAGTTCTGAGAATTCCCACGACCCTGGCTCAGGGCCGAGCAGCTTCGAGCATCACTTGGACTCGGGCTCTCTGAGGAGCAGCAACAAGAACACGCAGCCTGCATCACCTGGACCCGGGGGCATCCGCACCGGCTCTTACACGGGAAAACGATGGTGCTGCACCAGAGACCGAACAGAGATTATGCCCTCCTTAATACCACTTTTAAAATAATGAAAAAAAAAATTAAATTCGTTATAGGTAAGATCTCTGTTTTGGGGTCCTGGGCTTGCTCTCTGCACAGCAGCTAATTTCTCCTTAAGAAAGCAAATAGCATACAAAAAGGCAGCTAAACTGCAAAAAGGTATTTGTCGTCTTGCATGCAGCTGAAACCAGACTCCGCTTTAGCACAGAACATCCACCTACAGCAAACACCTCCAACAACCAACTACCCTGCTCATCTACACCCCTTCAGGCATCTGTTCTGTGTGTATTCAGTCTAGAGGCTCCGTGAAGAAAGTTATTGATCCTTTCACTTGGTAAAGACCTTGCTAAGTGGCAAAACTGTCCGCCCACTTTCCCTAATTAAGAAAAATCCAATTACCACACAGAAGTGTAAACTGTGAGACTGTAAATACCACCCATCAGTCTTCCGGAACTGGTACAACTGGCATATATGTTCCCAGACCATCTGTACAGGGAAGGACGCATTAAAAATGACTTGTCAACTTCTGTACTAGTTTGTAGGACAACAGCTGCTGGAATGTATAAGCATTTGGAGATGATTACAGAGCCAGAATTGGCTACTGCTTCATGGTGCGAGCAGTTGTGGTCACAGAGGGTTTCCAGAGGCTGAAGCAGGCAGTTCTGCTCTAAATTCAGAGCAGCAGCTTCGGAGATCGATCCTTTCTCCACAACCCCCACAAGAAGACCAAGTGGCAAAGCTCCCGGGGAGGGGGAAGCGCAGAACGGGGCTGCAGAACGTGGAGAATCAATGGCAGCTGCCAGAGGGGGAACAGAGCAAACAAGTGGAGATGCCACGATATCACACCTTGGAAACCACATCTTTAGAATTACACTCAACAGGACAGAAGCCACCGGAAGGAACAGAGCTGCAATGTAAAACCCAAGGGCTTGGGCCAGAGATTGCCAGTGCAATGAAGAATATACAGAAGTCATGAAAGAAGAGATCCTCTTAAATATTTAAAGCCAGCCCTGCCCTCCTCACTGCAATGCAAAGCAAATTCAGTCTTGGTGCAGAACAGGGCTTTGTTTCCTCTCTCACTCCCAGGCCTGAAGCTCCAGAACTCCCAGCGCAATGGTGAGGTGATTCTGCACTCACCAAAAGAACTGCCTGAAGGACCACAGAAATTTAGACCTTACCCACCTAGCACACAACGCACAAGTGCTGCCACACACTACTTCAAGAAAAATAAGAAAATAATTAAAGGTTTTTTTAAGGGAATTGACAGAGTTAAATTTTCTTTTTACGTTTTTCTTTAAAACACAAAAGAATAGCATCAAGGAGGAAAATGACACTAAAAGGCAAAACACGCGGTAAGGCAGACTTAGACAACAGCAAGAGTGACAACGAACGGTTAAATGTGAAAGATAGCGCCAAAGGGACTACGAGGAGCTTCAGGTAATCAAAAAGATTCACAAGACTGGAAAAAACGGAAGAAGTGGCCATATGAAGAAAATTTAAAGAAAATGGAGAATTAACTGCAAATGCCAGGGCTAAAACCAAAGAGTAGAAAAAAAGATAAGATCATGGGGGAATTACGGGTAAGGCTGGGATCTGGGCTCTGCCATAGCCTTCCAGAAAACTGCGTTATATTTGTGCTGAAGTAGGAACCGGAATGGCAACAGGGAGATCAGGAGTTAGCAAACTCCACAAACAGTGTCAGTGTAAACCTGCTGCTCACAGAAAAATACCATAACCTGGTGTGCGGTCTCAGTGTACGGATTGCTACAGAGCAGGAATGGTCTGGACAAAGGCGTACAAACACCAGCCAACCAACACACGCAAGTCCATTGTCTGCATAACTCAGTATAAGCAAATAATACCAATCAAGGTGATTTATTAAGCTAATATATACCTATATCTTGCAATATGGATGGCAGATGCCATGCTTGTTTTACGAGGATTAGCTTCATTTCTTTTGCAGCTTTTAAAATCTGAACACAATTCATTTCCTTTGAATACCACAAGTCCATTTAATTGAATGGCTGAATTTTTTTTAACTGACTGAAAAAAATCCTTATGAAAAACCAACTTGTCGCCCCCCCAGGATGCAGTGCCCCCACACCCCAGCCAGGACCAGAGTCCACAGGCACAAAAAGGAGCCTGGGCAGGGTATAAGCAATTCACCTGGCCCTATGTGCCCCGTCCCCGCTACCGTTTATGCTCCTTACAGTCCGTATAACAATTAATCAGTAACCTGAGGACTCGGACGGACAGCTGCACCGGTCGGCCAGCAGCACCATTTATTTCCATCGCTGGCAGGCACCAACTGCTCTTTCTGCTGAGGAAAATAGTCAGTAACAGAAATCCTGCCATCACCTTAATTATAACATCTCCGGCTTGATGCCAGATTAACGAGTAGCAGTAGAATAACATTTTTAAAGTTTAACTGAGGGTGGCTTAGATAATTATGGCAGTATGAAGGCACCTGCACCCAGAAATGCTCCAGGTTTGGACCTATTTGTCCTATTACATCTAACAATATGACAAGGAAAAAAAAAAGTGTCTTGAGAATTGGAAAACTGATTTAAGATACTTCATTCCTTGTGATGATAAGGTATGGGAAACCACCAATGTTGAAAAAAGAATATTTTTAACCTGAAAAATGCCAAATATCACATCTTACTAAGAAAACGCAAGAAGAGGATTTAGGACACCAATAACCATACATAATTGTTCTCTGGTTTTGTGTAACCAGTGAAATAAGGAGGAAGTTTTAGATACTATACATTATAATCCTGTTTCACTTATTCGTTTCATCAGCACCAGCTTCTGCCATAGAATGAAACCTGACCGGAAAAAAGGCCTATCCAGTAAAATGAAGATGCCCACACACCCATCTCCTTCAAGTAAAACCAGAGAAAGGTGACATTAAAAAGCTTTTCTGTGTTGAAAGGACGAGTCCAGCACAACTAAGGAAAAGCAACTGCTCCAAATCTATGGTCAAGAACCAGGAAAGGGCCTAAACAAACCCTTCCAGCTCATCTTTATGCATCATAAAACAAATTAAATTAGCTTTCTGTGCACTGTATTGTGCAAAAAGTAATTTCGTCAAGAGTCACTGTGATAAAGTCAGGCTGCTTCTCAATCACTGCACAAACAACTTTTTTCTCAGAGGTTATCTTCCAAGGAGATCTAAAATACAAATATGTTTGTATCAAGTTCATGCCTTTCATACCTAGCAGGTTTACTTCAAACGTGTGCTGGGAGGCTAAATCTACCAATATTGTTGATATAGTTCTGGTTTATACATTTTATTAAAATCAAAGCTGCGGGAATTTTCTCACTGGCATAAGATAAAGAAAATACACATTTTATGACTACTTACTAGTAAGACTAAAAGACATCTTGGGGAAAAAAAAGAAAAAGAACTAATAAATCTATGTATATAAACAGGAATTTTGTGTATTATGCCGCGGTTTTTTAAATAGAATGGAATAGCAGATATCAAGGGGGTATTTATGCCTCTTCAATAAAGCCAGAATGCTGGAGGGGAAGATACTCTGACAGTCCTTGAAAAACTTCAATTACAAGTTTGGCCACAGTGACAGACTCCGTATGAACTTCTCCCCTGTTCACATAAGGAACATGCAAAGTTACGCCTTTTCTCCAGAGAATAACATTTGCAAAGTTTGCTTCGTTCTTTATGTAGATGCATTTTTCATATTTATAAAGTCCACACCTCACCCGACAAGCTTTAACTGCTATTTCAGCCATAGTAAGAGGGTTTAAACAGTTGCCATGTTTCCAACAGAAATGCTGCAGAAATACAGGACCAGTTTTCAAGATGAAAACTATACTGGTGGAAATGAGTTAGCCTGCATATATTCATATATGACTGCAGACAAGTAAGACTGATAGATCTATATTAAGCCACTGCATTTTGACAGTAGAACAGAAATATGCCAAAAGATTTAGAGATTACTGCAAAAATATATTTGCTAGAGAAGCTTGCAATAGAAACTTCTCTCCAAGAGAAAACCCTGCCATGCAAAGGTGTCTGGGAAAATTTTAAATGACACAGTTAAGGAAGTAAAAGAAAAAAAAAACTAAATTGAAGTGGTTTATCAACTTCAGCACAGGCAATGAATTAACTGAAAGCAAGCTTTCCACCTAAATCAAACTCCTCTCTTTCAAATGCCTATTCTAGACTTACAAGCAAATATTTTTAAGCCAAGTTGTTGCTAACAAGAGACTCTCTTCAACATGCTGAACGTTAATTCTGTGCTTTGCGATAACTCTTCTTGCAAGTGATGCAACTGGAGGGAGAAGAGCAGCAGCCAGAGTGCAGCTGGACCGCGGACCCAGCTCGGTGCACGGTGGGAGAGGGTTGGCATCTTCCACAAAAACGCTCCAAACACAAGATCCCTGGACCCTCAGCGTGTATTTGCTCATCACTACTGGCCATTCTTGCTACAGAACTGAAACAGAACAGTAAGCTAAAAATCACCCCACTGCAAAACCAAAACAAACCAACCTAGTAACCTTCAAAGCCTGAAAATTCAGCACGTACAGATGATGTTGGAAACACTTGGAATGGAAGAGAGAAAGAGGAGATACTGCGTGGAAAGGGCTCTTCTGTTCAGGAGATGGGAAAAAAATGCTTTAACTCAACTTTTAAGAGAAGGGTAGGGTGGTTTTGGTGTAAGCAAACAGCTTATTGAGAGCAAAGGCACCAACCCTGAGCTGCTCTGTGCTGCCACAGTGATGGGCACTCACTAACTTTGGTGGCTTGACTGTTCTGAAATCTTTACGACTAAGTAGAAGACAAGAGTCCCTGTGTGTGCTTGTGCGTATGGGTACGTGTCTTCCAAAGCTGCTAGAAGAGGCAGGATTTCAGGTGCTCGCTGACATCCTTTATCTTGATCAATTATTCATTCACATTTGTAAAGCTCCATTAACAAGTGTGTCCCTGAGCACTCCCTAATGAAAATAAATAGAACTAAAGCACATAATCAGCTAAAAGCAAGGGCTACCGAATATCAGAAAAAAACCCCAAAACATAACTATAATACTACTAAAAAAAAATAGTCACTAACTATGGGGACTTTTTCCATTCGCATGTTAAGATTATACAAATTTAACCTTCTTACCGCTGAAGTATTCCTGTCCCCTAAGTAGCAGCCCACCAAAGTAAGGAATTCAAAAAGCCCATTCGTATATCACTAGATTGTAAGACTGGCAAAGAATAACAGACATTTTTTTCTATCTCAAGTGACTGGTACACACACAGTATGCAGTAGATTCCAGCTTTTCTAATGCTGGTGGGAAAAGCAGTGATATCAGGGGTTTCAACCAGCTCATTGCAGATATCAGTCTCTGCCAGACTGGCAGAGATTAAAATCAAGAATGGAAATATTGAGGGAGATACTGGTCTGTAGCAAAAACCACCCACAATAGATGTATCCGCACCTTTCAAGAGCTAGCAAGGAGGGTAAGATGTGCCATAACGGAGCACTGATGACCTTGTCACCACCTGCTCCCCCAGGTGTGAAATAGAGGATAATTGTCATAACTGCATTAGTCCCTGCCAGCAAACATTGCCTGCTGAAGCAGAGCGCGATGCACTGTGTTCAGATGGGGTTCCCCAGAAAAGAGCGAGCGCTGGCGGCAGTGAGACAGAGAAAGCAAACCTGCAGCACCCACCACCTGCAGAGCTGCGCAGGCACAAGGACCCCGCTTTACCTGCTGACAGAAAAACATGGTTCCTGTTCCAAATCACTACAACTGTGTGTTTCCGGCCACTGGTTTTAAGCGTAAGTGATTTCCTGCGATTGATTCCTGAGATCATTCTGGCATAATGACGAAGTTCAGGTCAAATGCAAGCCACTGGAAGGCAGTAAGAATCACAGGGATAACAGAGCCACTGCCGTTTGCTCCATCCTGGGCTCCCACTGAGCTCCTGGCAGTTCTGCTTCAGCAGAAACACACACACACACTTACCTCCAAAGTCGTTTTGACAGTTCCCTCGCAGCCATCTCAGTGAGTAAAACTTGCCATATTTACATATTGAAATCTATTTTCTCATCTAACTCTTTAACCAAGGTTTCTATCAGAAGTTGAATTTGCTTCTTCCACACAAGTCTCATTCTGCAGAGGTTGCTGTTCCTCACCTACTCCACAAGCCAAACTGTTTTCCCTGCTGTTATAACCCAGTGACAGCCCTCCTTCTGCACTGATATCTGCAGGAGAAAACTGATCCAGAGGGGGCTGCGGGTCACAGCGTGGCCAGCGGGGATGCAGAAATCACCAGTGATCAGATACCCGCGGCTGAAGATGCTGAAGAGGTGCTGGCAAGTAGGAGCATGGATAACTCACCATGTGCCTTCTCATCCCTTGCACTGGAGCCGCCGCAGCCAGTTTGATACCTGAAAAACTCTCTGTAGCTTTCCCTTAAAGTCAATTCAGAACTGAAGCTGGAACACGGGCACAAGCAAGTGCAAACCAAAAGAGAACAGGCTGGCTCCTCCAAGATCAGACTGGTTCAACCACCGCTGTCAGCAGCAATCACAGGCTGGAGACGAGGATGGAATCAGACTAAACATGCTAACAGGCTCTTCGTGTTATAACATACGTGAAACCTGTGCAGCATCGACATCTCCAATACAGCCTTCCATTCAACCACCTTTTCCTAATTTTCCCTTCTCTCTTACAAGTATAAATATTGTAGAATAGGAACTAGTGGATGCTAAAAAATAGAAGCGTACTTCTCTTTTCTCTGTATTGGTTTTAAAACTTTGATGAGCAACAGAAGAGATGGGAAGATCAAAAGATAAGCAGTTGGTGTGAAGCACTTTGAAAATTTAGAAAAGTGTAATCTTGTAGCTCTGTGATAGGACGGAAAACAAAACAAACAAGGATGGTAATTCAGTTCAATTTGGAAGAAGAGAAGAGATCACAAAAGGAAAGCTGAGCTTTACTGAAACAGCATGAGGTTAATAACACTTGTTCTATTTTTTAATTTTAAGAAATGCACAGGTCTCCAGTCCAAGCATCTGAGGAACGCATATGCAGTCACCACTGAGAGGAACAGCAAAGGTCCTTCATCCACATACTTAATGATACTGAGGAGTACAGTGAGTGACAAGATTTCTCATGGAACCCCACAAACAACACCGGGAGGAACAGACAATTCTCCAGTGCTCACCACATATCCTTCTATAAAATAAGTGATTTATTCTTCAGCTTTTCGTTAGAGGGACAAAACCTGTTGCTTGCAATCGAGAGCGATGTATTGTCAGATCCTCCCATAAGCGACACGTTATGTCACAATGCAGCAGAGCTATTGCTTGGATAAATAAACTAAAATAAATAAGTGCCAGCAAGACACAAACAAGCTGGATCTTCAGATATGTTTTAGCTTTAAATTGATACTAGCATGTTGCTCTGCACATTAATACATAATCATTGTGCTGATTATCTTCCTCCAAGGGCCTAAAATTAGAAGCAAACACTACCAAGCGTTGTTTTCACACAGGGCTCCTACTGTCTCCTCCGTTTATCTTCCTTGTAGTGAGATTTTAAACTACTCTCCAAGCCTAGAGCAGAAATCCCGGGGGGATTGGGGGGCACAGGCCGGGCTGTGTGATGGTGATGTGCCTCGTCCTGCAGCAGGCTTCCCAGAGCCGCTTGTGTTGTTGACTGGCAAGCTGCTGACAAGTGTGGCACAGGCACACTCACCTGAAATCAGAATTGCCCACTCAAGCAGAAACAACCTTGGCTTTGATCACTACGTGAATCTGTCAACTTCTGCTTGCGTATTTGCTCGGCGCTGTTAGAACCCACACCATTAGTACAAACAGCTATTTACTTTAACCCGTCATTCCATAATAGCTATGATGTTGGCATCGTTTCAACATACAATTCAATTTTTAGTGACACATGCTGTATCCTGACCCTCTCCAGGCAGCAAACTGCCCTGTTCCCTGTGGTTTTGTAGGCATTTTCCTTCTTTGTAGCAAAGGCAAGGTGAGAGTTTTGCTAAAAACAAATCAAAACGAAGTCAGGAAGAGGGGAAAAACCACTCAAGACAGCAAAAGATCTGCTGTCAGAGCCCGTAGTAACTTGGGTTAATGTTTTCAGCAGTCTGAAGTTCATCTTTTGCACAGGTAATTATTCCACATGCAGGAGGAGCATCAGGCATTATTCAAACTGGATGACTTCAGTATTTCAGAATAACTGTTATAGACTACTTCTAATCTATTAGAAATGTTGCCCCACTTGCAGAGCAGCTCTTTTTCTAGGGAGTTGTTTTCCCTTCACTGTCAGACGGTGATGCTCATAGCTTATTTGCAGAATTTTGCATCAGACAATAACCACGATGTACAAAAATTTTCTGTTGTGTTGGAGTGTAGACCAGCTCCCAGCCTCACTGCCTCTAGACTTCTGTCTGCTTCATGTTTTTGGAAGTGCCAGTATTTATACTGCTTTGCCACCCACAGGCCCAAACTGCACACCAACGCTGAGTGCGACACAAAAACACGGTCTCTCTTACAGCAGTGAGAAACAATCCGAGCCAAAAAGATTTCACACTTGGAAGACACAAGAGCAAAGGGAAAGCAGCACCTTGCGCATACAATTCTAGTTTTACGTATTTCTATAGTGCATCTTGCTCCAGCGGTACGCTGACATTTTCGGCCTTTTTTATTGCAGTAGGTTTATGCACCTGCAGTCCCATGTCAGATGTCACTGGCACCAAGTTAAAAGTCTCTTCTTTCATTTTTTTTTTTCTTCCAAAAAGATAAAATATTATTACACTAGTACCCACCAGACTGACCCTCTGCATCAATCTACCAGAACGTGTGGGGAGGAGCAATTCGGTTATTGTTCTTATCAGGTCAAGCACCAGTGCAATGGCCTCATACAATCCCACCTGCATTTGTGTTAGACACTGCTCAAGTCGGCTGGAAAAATCAGACTGAAGGTCAGAGGAGAAAGGAAGAGGACACACAGAATTTAAGGGGTTGGAGAAAGACATGAGCTAGGAGCCCATATGGGGGGGCATGGAGCTGTGGGCTGATAAACAGTAACAGTATATATAAATATATAGAATATAAATATAAATATATAGAATATAAATATTAGAAAAGTGTAAGCGCGGGAGAAAATGAAGCAACAATTTGTTTGCTTTAATTCACAAGGGCTGTTTCTACAGAACACGTTAGATAGGCAGAATTCAGAAGAAACGGATGAAGTTAACGGGAAAAATCAGGACAAAGAAACCTATGGGTAATTATATCTCATAAAGGCAATGAAATCTAGAGGTGGAACAGCAAAGTGGTGAAAGCGTTCAGGCTTTTTTTTTCGAGACAGGCTGCAGGTAACACACTCTGTACCTGCCCATCCCCTCCCCAAAGCGGGGAGCTTGGAACAGCCTCACATGGGCAGAAGATGAACCTCACTTCTGTAGTGCTATTAACTTCAGAAAAACATCTTCCCAAACTTCCATCACGCAGAGGCCGTCAGCTCACAGCCATGATGTTGAAGTTTATTCTCAGTTGAATTAACAGCTGCATGATAGGCCCAGCTCTGGGTCCCACTTTACATGAAGGAAATTTAAAAATTCCCTTTGAAACAGAGAGGAGACGCAGTGAAGTAACAGCAGAGCCTTTTGTTTTCAGAATCCTAGCAACAATCCCATGCATTCATTCCCCTTTTCCATACAGTCTTCTCTCTTTTTGGCCCTCCTGGGCATAAAACTACTGAAAGGCGTAGTCTGAGCTGTTGTAAAAATCACTAACCCCGTGAACAAAGCGTTCAACTGACATTAAGAACAACACAAATGTTAAGAGCTTAAGCTAAATTAATTAGTCACTTCTTCCATTTCAAATCTGCATTTAAATATGGAAACATTGCAGCACTCAAAGATTTATCTGAGATAAAGTGAGAACATCAGCAATTTCCCTCTAGAGGGGCAGATGTTAAAGTCACTTTTGTCATTTTTCACAGATGTTCCCCTCCCAGTATATTTAAACGGGATTTCTATCTCCGTTCTGAAAATCCACGTTCTCGCACCAAAATGCAAGAAGCTGATATAGGCTGTGAGCACATTTCATGACACCAGCAGCACAAACAGCCAGGAACAAAGGGGGAGAAGACTTTTGCATCCACAGCAGGTTCCCAACGTGCTGCAGGGTGGGGTACACGGCACCTGTAGGGTTTTTGATGTAACTAAGGAGATAACTAATGGATCATCTCCATACAGACTGAACATTCTGGGATTTATTACCCATATTACACAAACGCCACGAGGTCTCAGAGCAGATTCACTGACGGCGTTTCCAGGATGGAGAGATGAGAAGGCCAAAGGGGAAAAGCGACACACATTTCAGATCACTAACAAACTGTTTAATGCTATTAGCAGAGCCACTGCTACTTAACAACACACAGCAAAGGCAGCAGCAAGGAGCCCATCCCTTACTGCTCTTACAGTCCAAATGAGACAAAATAATGACATTTTGAAATATAATAGAAGGGGGAAAAAAACTTGTTCCACAGAGTCTAAAATCAAGGACAGGAGAGAAAGAATGTGAAAACCTCTCCAAACCTTCTCCTAAAATGAAACTCAGCTTGAAGCAGGGCACTGCAGAAAACAGCAGCCTCACAGGCTTCTTCTAAATCAGCCCCTTCGTGGGCTGGGGGCAAGATCAGAGGGACAAGATCAGAACTTTTTTTTTTTCCGCGATGTCCGGCTTATGGGCACTTGTCACTCCCATCGTCTCCCTGAAGCCACAGGCGTTCCCCCATTCCAGGCAGCTGCAGTGTCCTCAGCAAAGCAAACAGCGCCTGAAAATATCTGCTGCTCAGCAGTTTTAGGGTCTGCCTCACCTGCAGTGATATTAAGGAGGAATATTATTATTTAAAGTTAATGGCAAGCAGTGAGCAGAGCCCGGGCAGCAGAGCTGAGGGAGAAGAGAATCCCAAAGCCCGTTTTGTCGCCTGTCTTTGTGCCAGCAGCCCCGAGCACTGCAGCAGTCAGAGCAGGAGCGAGGCGGGACACCGAGATACAAACACGGGATGCTACAAATCTGAGAGAAATAAGAACGTGCACTTCCAAAGGGGAGTTCGGGAGTGATAAATGGGTGTCTGCTGTAGCGCAAATCAGATTTGCTAGAAGCTCCTGGACGGTTTCATCTGGTCTCCCGCAGGTGTCTGGAATGAGCAGATGAGGGATACAAAAGGAACTAGAAGCAGATTGGGGAAAGACATCTCAGCAAGTGACACCATTCCTCTCCTTGGCTCCTCTGTAAGCTTGCTCATCCCAATCTGAGTTACAAAGCAACAGTACCAAATGGAACAGAAAAAAATAAAGCAGCCTTCCTATAGCCACAGAAAGACCAGTCTCTTGCCTACAAAATCCACTGTGTGACCAACTTGGTGTTTCACAATCATGCAACACGTGTTCTACAGAAAACAACAGTAAATTTGTTAAAAATGTTAAAATGAAACACACAGAAAGGTGCAAAGTATTGAACACTTCATAATCACATTTCTCTACATCTCCAAAGTCTTTCCTCTTGTAACATTAGGAATGGCGAGGTAAAGGTGCCCCCCTCAGGGAATGCTGGAAGGGACTGGATGGGATACAGACTAAATGTTTCAGTATCTAGAGCTACACACCTGTAAAACCTACCGTGAGATCCTCTCAGCAGGTGATTATAGGCAGAGCAGCCATACACAGAGAGGTTTAGGAAGCTAAATAACTTACTTTTGCAATTTGTCTTGCAGCCAACAGTAGTTGCAAGGAGACGGACATCTAAATCCTGGATAAGAAGCAACTTAAGCGGTCATTGTATGCATTTTCATCATTATCAGTTCACAACAGCACACGAGTGCTCAGTGCACGCTAGATGGCTCAGATCGCAATCACCACCTTTTCTTGCCCAGTAAAACGGAGCCCTGGTGGAAGTCAGACTGGGAAACCAGTGCTTGGGTGAAAAGGAATTTTTATTTCCCCTCGCTAATGCAGCTAGCACAAGTCTTCCAAAGAAGTTCTCTGTTCTGGACAATCATTAAAAATGTTTTTCATCTGAAGAAATAAAAGGGGCAAAGGTCTGAGGACTCTGAGAAGCTCTGCAAGGCCACCTGCTTCAGTTCAGCAGTGGGAGTCAACTCCCCTCCTACTTCTGCTCATTAGCACCACCGTTGGCATTTAAAAAAATGCTTTCCTCTCTCTAATCTCTGATCTCATTTATCTCAGGACTCAAGTTCTAACACAGAATTTGTCACATCAGAAGCCTTATTTCCCTGGCAACACGCTGACTGAGCTACAAACACCAAGCAGGAGACAATAAGGAAAACAGAACTGCATTCAGAGAGAAGCATCGCCCTGCATTAAGATTCCCCACCTGACACACCATCGCTCCGGCTCCCGCTCTCAAACGCACTCAGAACACACTCCCTCCCTCTGTGCTCTTTCCCTCTACTCAGAGCACAGCAGACGCAGCGCAGTTCGGGAACCTGCAGCCCGAAGCCACGTTGGGGAACCCCCCGTCCAGCCCCCGAGGACAGCGCCACCACGGCCGCGGGCTTGGGCGAGCGCCCCGCCAGCGCTACCCAGACACAGCTCACGGAACAGGACGGGGCAACATCTTCTCCTTCATCTGCATTCTGCCTGCCCGGCCCACCGCTGCACCCAGCCCTGGAGCAGGGTATGAGTGACAATAAACGGCTCTGCCGCACAGAGTCCTGGCTGCGAACTCCCTGTGACGCCGCGGGGACCACAGCCAGGTGCTGCGGGTAGCTGGTGTGACCGTGGTTATTCAAAAATTTAAAATCCCGGCCCTGCTAGAAAGGGAACCTTTGGTTTGCCCAGGTGTTTGGGAGAAGCAGGTGCAGGCTTGGGGGAGCTCAGGACCAGGGCTGGGTGCCCACCTCCCGCAGAGCTTTAGGTGGCCCGTGGGCAGCCAACCCAATGGGTAAATACAGGAGAACCGAGAGTGCGGGAGTTTCTTCTCTGGAGCTCCACAAAAATAATACGGTTGTAATTGGAGAAACTGGGACTCGTGGAACATTTTCCTTCCCAGCAGGCAGATGAATCTGTGATTTGTATTCTCTGATTTTAAATGAGATTCTCACCCATCTTCAGTGGATTTGATTGATACTTCACACGAGGCCACTCAGTAAAATGATATAGTGTAGATCAAAGCATGAAAGATAATTTTCCCCAAAATGTATGTAGCTAAGGATAAGTTATGACTCTTTGTTTCACAGTTTATGGAACACAATTTCATTTAAAGCCTAAATCTGTCATTTCAGCATTGTTTATCAAAATGCATCCAATAACCTCTCCCCCTAGAAGAACAATGTCAAGTCAAAGGTAGAAAATCAAACCAGTACAAAGATATCATTTCAAATATCTAACCGTAAAATAAACTCATGGAGAGTAGTTCATGATTTGCATAAATATTATCCACATATGATGTATTGATGCAAGCAGAAAGTAATTTATCTGCAAGGGAAATACCCAGAGTGGCAAAAGGTGCTATAAAATTTATGACAGAAAGACTGGTTGATGTGTACCTAAAGATGCTGTGAACTGCCTTCACCTGCTTGTATATCTATATTTCATAACTTGGGTTTATTCATACAGGAGCTGAGAGATATTCCCAACAATTATCATTTTTAATCTTCATTCTTCATTACCTGGTTTTTGACTCACTGGCACTTTGGGAGTATATTTTTCCTCAAAATGCTTTCACTGCCAAATTACTACGTGCAACATAATTAAAGCCACTTTTTTTTTTTTTTTTCCCATTACAGCAGTACCAGGTTGGTTGGTTCTAAGCAACCTTACAAACATCCCTAGAACTTCTCCCCCCATAAAGCTGCATCACCACTTCGAGTTAATGTTTACAAACTTAATAGGCTGAAGTGAATTTAGGAGAGATTTGAGAAAGAAAAGCAGAGATTCATAAGATGATGTGGGACAAGAAGGAAGAGGAAAGGAGATGGAAAGACAAACAAAATTCAGGCTATTCTATGCTTATATTTTGAATTTATTTCTGAAAAACTTCCCCTGTACATTTAATTAGGGACACCTTTCTGGAGAGCAATAAGGTGTTATGTCAGTCACCTCAGCCCTAGAAATCTCATGCCAAAACCCGTCTCCCATTATGCCTGTGGACCACTGGATCCTTCAGAACTACTGTGTGCTCAGCCTGGGGCTGTTCCGCTAAAGCATCCAAAATTCACAGATTCAGGATGAATGTCATCACTCATGTTTTGCTCTTCCCTAAAAGCAATGCCCTCAGCCACAGGGGACGCCTACGTGACTTCACTGTGCTTGCGATATTTCCACGGCTGCTTGATTTGTTTTGCCTTGATGTCTGGAAGAATCCTATGCGTAGTGGGATGACATGATATGGTATCATTGCATATATTTACAGGTACATGATACGATAACACAGCATTAGCAAAGATGTGATGATGTGAGATCTCCTGATCCTGTCCTGCCAACTACAGAAAAAAAATCATGGCATCATTTTGGTTGGGAAAGACCCTCAAGACCATCGAGTCCAACCACAACCCACCCCTGTCCCTGCCCCATGTCCTNCTCCTTTCAGGCAGTTCAGAGATCAGAAGGTCTCCCCTCAGCTCCTGTTCTCCAGCTGAACCCCCAGCTCCCTCAGCTGCTCCCATCACACTTGTGCTCCTCATAAGCCTTGTGATCCCTTCTTGGCTCAGCCAACTCCATTACAGACAACAATTAAGGGAACAGGATCAGGCAGCCTCTCTCTCCATGGGAAAATTCATGCTTTCAAAATCATCTACACTCACATATGCTGTCAAAACACTTGCTCAGGTTTTCAAGCTCAAGAGCTAAACATCAAAGATGACACTAAGCAATTAAATCATCACGCAGAAGCAGCATTTGAGCTGTAACAGGACAGAGGACAGATGCTGTAACGAAGTACAAAACAGTTCAGAGCACTCAGTTAAGGTTCACAGAAATTCAAGGAATGTACAAAACATTCTTGGAACAGATGGTACAGCTGCCAGCCTTGTGGGAAACAGCAACCGAGGCTGGTGAGACCGACCCAGGTCCTGCCCTCTCCCTCTGCAGAAGGATGCACAGATGCAGGGTCTGGAGAAGGGGAAAGGTTGGCTGAAAGCATCATGGGCAAGAAACTTGAATGGCCACAGCTTTAAAACAAGCTTTCTTGCTTAAACATAGCATAGTCAATCCTGATCTGAAAAATCTCAGCCTTAGTCTCTGTACTTTTTACAGTTTTGCAAAAATACACTTAAGTTCATGGAAAAAACAAGCAAGCGTCAATTACCTGCAAGAACCTGCTCTGTGAAAGGTTTAGCGTAAAAGCACCAAGAGATCCTTCTCTCTACTTTATCTGAATAAACTACAGCAAAATTAAAAATTAATCTTATCAATCAAAAATACCAGTGTAACCTAGAGGTAAAGTGGACTTAATTAGAAGTTGGGAGGTTCAGTGAGTATCAAGCGAGCCTGTCATCACCACTGACGCTCGCTAAAGATGGTCCTGGTCCAGCAGTCAGGGTAGGGGAGCGGAGCAGAGCACCAGCATCCCCGCAGGAACAGGGCTGTGCTGCTCTCGGAACAAAGTCCAGCCACACATCCCAGAGTTCATGTGTCAGACAGGTAAAACAGCTCCTAGCTAGGACACCAGATGTTCAGTTAAGGTACAGGACAGGTCTAGATGAACAGAGGAACCCAGACTCTGGCCTGTGTCACCTCCTCTGCTTTCAGCCCCATGGCTCTTTCTCTTCCTACAGAAAATAAGCAGCTCCCCGGCTGAAACACGAGAAGACTAAACAAACCCCACACAGAGCCATAAGAAATGCAAATACTGCCTTTGCAGGGAACTTTGAGGAGAAAAATATTTCTAGATTTGCTAAAATACTGTGATTAGTGTATTTGCAAATAGAGTCACTCCCCCTACAGGGCAGCCTGCAGGGGAGTCAGCAAGACAACGTGTTTAGGTGACACATACCAGAAAACGATGTTTTTCCAAACATATCTCCTCAGTGGAAACAAATTCAGGTTATTACCAAGCGTAAAGCCCTGCACGAAGCTAGAAAAGCACAGCTTTTGTCCTGCTGCACAGGAGGAGAAACAGGGTTGCTTATTATCCTGTAAGAAATGCCTACAGGAATCCTGCAGCAGGTTTTGTTAATGATACACTGCTTCAACGCCAGCAACAGAGACTTCATTTTAAGTTATACCTAATATGGTTTGTCAGATTTTATAACCAGCTGAAGGAGTTATAAATGCCCATGGGTCATTCAGCCACTTAAACTAGAGGGATTTTTTTTTCCCCCCCATCATAGCTTAGGAGCAATACATAAATAATTAAATCTGAGATAAAACAAATTTCAAACCAAAATAACACAGATGCACAGATTTTCACCCTGCTGCCCTAGGCCTGTTGACGGAAATATTACAAGCGGTTGTTTTCTATGGACAGAAAATTGAAAGGCAGCCATACTTCCAGAGATTACTACTACTTCTTTTTGGTGTGGAACCACATCAGTGTGATGTCTGAAGCGCTGAACAATTTTTGACACAGATTCCCCCGTGATTTCAGTTAAAAGTTTGGTTCTTGTTACGTGCGACTCCTCCCGTGACTCCGGGGGCAGGGGGAGCGCTGGGTTGGATGGGAACACATCATCTGCAAAGACCAGGAGGAAAAGCCTGGTGGGACATGTCCTCCAAGGCAACCCAGCCCTGCAGCGCGACAAGAGCCCTTCCTCACAGCAGCACTGGCAGCACTGATCTATATAACGCACATCCAGTCCTCTATGCCACTTAAAACTTACATGATGCTTTGATTTTTCTATTTTAACCTCATGATATTTCTGCTTCTGGTCCTTGAAATAAATGGGTCTCTCCATTCTCCCTTTCCTCTAAATATGCCAAAATAGAGGTGGAAGCATTTTGGGGTTTATGTAAAGTGCTTGAAAAAGCCCCTTTAAAAAACAAAAAGCTTTATGGATGCTCTTGGTTCCTGACCATTTCAAACCTCAAATGAGTCATATTACTGAAATGACCACTCCACAGCGGTAAGAAATCAAAAGAACAACTTAGTGTTTATTCATCTTCAACTCAGGCCAGAGGTTTAGGTCCAAACTACCTTGCAGCAACGCCAACAGTGTTGTTCATCTAGAGATTCTACACATATCTGGTCTCAAATCTCTGCTCTGTTTCATATATTACACCATATATATGTAGACCTGCATGGCAAGCTTCAATTCATGAAGCCTTTATTTTCTGCCACACAGCATCCTGTGCTTATAGATGTTCAAGCAAAGCCAATTACCTTTTCTTCATAAAAACATCAGGGTGTGCTTGCCAGCAGGAGCATCTACATCACACCCTCCCTTCTTCCCGGGCTTAACCTCCCTCCCGATTTCTCCACCTCGTCCCCCAGCAGCACAGGGGATGGGGCTACGGCAGTTTGTCACACGTTGTCCCTGACGCTCCTTCCTCCTCAGGGCAGGACTCCTCACCCTCCTCCCTGCTCCAGCGTGGGGTCCCTCCCACAGGAGACAATCCTCCCCAAGCTTCCCCATCATGAGTCCTTCCCACAGGCTGCAGTTCTTCACAAACCGCTCCAGCAACTCTCCCTTCCATAGCCCCACCCCAGGCTGCAGGTGGGGATCTGCTCCACCACAGACCTCCATGGGCTGCAGGTGCAGATCTGCTCCACCACAGACCTCCCTGGGCTGCAGGTGTGGATCTGCTCCACCACAGACCTCCATGGGCTGCAGGTACAGATCTGCTCCACCACAGACCTCCCTGGGCTGCAGGTACAGATCTGCTCCACCACAGACCTCCATGGGCTGCAGGTGGGGATCTGCTCCACCACAGACCTCCATGGGCTGCAGGTGGGGATCTGCTCCACCACAGACCTCCCTGGGCTGCAGGTACAGATCTGCTCCACCATGGACCTCTGTGGGCTGCAGGTACAGATCTCTCCACCATGGACCTCCATGGGCTGCAGGTGCAGATCTCTCCACCATGGACCTCCACGGGCTGCAGGTGCAGATCTGCTCCACATGGACCTCCCTGGGCTGCAGGTGGGGATCTGCTCCACATGGACCTCCCTGGGCTGCAGGTGGGGATCTGCTCCACATGGACCTCCCCGGGCTGCAGGTGCAGATCTGCTCCACATGGACCTCCCTGGGCTGCAGGTGGGGATCTGCTCCACATGGACCTCCCTGGGGTGCAGGTGCAGATCTGCTCCACATGGACCTCCCTGGGCTGCAGGTGGGGATCTGCTCCACATGGACCTCCCCGGGCTGCAGGTGCAGATCTGCTCCACATGGACCTCCCTGGGCTGCAGGTGGGGATCTGCTCCACATGGACCTCCCTGGGGTGCAGGTGCAGATCTGCTCCACATGGACCTCCCTGGGGTGCAGGTACAGATCTGCTCCACATGGACCTCCATGAGCCGCCAGGGGACAACCTGCCTTGTGCTGACCTGCACCACAGACTGCAGGGGAGTCTCTGCTCCAGCACCTGCAGCACCTCCTGCCCTTCCTTCTTCACTGGCCTTGCTGTCCGCAGAATTGTTTCTCTCACATGATCTCACTCCTGTCTCCAGCTGTTGCGCAGCAACTTTTTTTCCCTTCTTCGAATCTGTTATCCCAGAGGCGCCATCACTGATGGGCTCAGCCTTGGCCTGCAATGGGTCCAACTTGGACACAGGAGAAGCTTCTGGCAGCTTCTCACAGAAGCCACCCCTGCAGCCCCCCAGGCTACCAAACCCCTGCCATGCAAACCCAAGAGAGCACGGAACCTCTTTGTCAGTACAGGAAGGTCAACAGCGAAGACCAGGACAGTTAGTCAGTCATTTATATACCCCACGATGAAAAATGACAGAGCTGGAGACAGACCCACCACTGGAGCTTCACTTTGAATTATTCAGTAATCATTTTGTTCTTCTCCATGGAATCTGACAATAGTTTGCATATTTTGAAATTGCCCTGATAGGGCCATGGGAAATGTTCTACTGATAAAAGTGCAGAATACGAATTGGAACTGGATTTACTTAACTGCCTACAATAGATCATCCTGACACACTTTTCCCCTTAAGCAACAACATGGAGTAAAAAAAAAAAGGCAAGCAGTGTTTCACTTCCAAGTGTGTATCAGACAAATGTTTCTATTTTGAGTTAAAACATGAGACACAAGGAAAAAAAAAGAGGGGCCTCACAGGAAACCTTTTTCCTATGTGCAAATGCATATATTAAAAAAAAAATCATCCAAAGTAATTTCATTTTTTACATTATTTTTTTCTAGTAGTAAGAAATAACAATAGGCCCTAGTAAAAGGTAGATGGAACTGTTTGAAATGGGGAAATAAAAATCTGGATGTACGGAAAAACATACCCAGTGTGCTTCTCTCTCTCACCATTATGAATCCCCAGAGACCGGTTCTACAGCTAACGCTAGTAATTATTAAAGCAAACACATTGCAGAGGGGGTTATGCTAAAGAAGCAGTAAGTCCTTTATCACACCTGCTCGCTGTGACTGTCCCACTTCTGTCCCCGGGATTCAGAGCAGCGCTATGATATTGCACAGCAAAGAAAAATCACCTGGGAGCTTCCCGAGTTCATCCCCAGCCACCTGAGACCCTGAGAAGTAAGACACACACTAAACAACTTCAAGAGTTTCGCAAAAGGGGGACAAAACGTCATCTTTCCCAGCTCCTCCCCCAGACAGTACATGACAGAAGGGAAATACAAAGAGATGCATGAGTTGTTGCTTTTTGGTGCTGTCTTTTTGATGGTTTTCGTTTGTTTGAGTTTTGGGGGGTTTGTTTGTTTGGGGTTTTTTTTGGGGGGAGGCACAGGGGGACATAGGAGATGAGATGGTAAAAAACATCTATTTTAAAAATCAGTCTTCTCATATCCTGTCCTTGGAGGACAGCGGGTGGTTTCTTTCTTTATTAAGGGCACCAAAATGCACACCATAAAGCACTCCTAGCCAAAATGAACGGGCAGGCAGCAACAGAGGACAGGTCGCCCCTTCCCCATGCCCTTCTCAGCCTGAGGATGCCCCCACTGCCCTGCTGGGGTCCCACGCACGGCTGGACCTGCCCCCAGCTGCAGCCAAACAAAATTCGGGGGCTCTACACAAAAGGCTTTTTCTTTCCAGACAGGGCAAGATACCGGCTGCAAAGAACACTCCCTAGACGCATTCCAGCTCCCGTTCACTTCTCCCAGCCAGGATCACTGCAGGATGCAGTTGAAATAAGCAGAGCGGGGGCAGAAGGGAAGGGATTTGGCATGGGATGAGCCCTCTCTCTCCAGCCCAGGCTTCCCAAAGCTACTCCCATGGAGCAGATGGCAGCACTAGGCTGGGGACTGACTGATCGCACCCTTGCAAATCTGTGAAATGAGAGTCTTGTCAGTGGTGCATTCACTTCAATTAACTCCCACGAAAGACTGCTTTCCTTAAATTAACATTCTGCAAAAGCAGGGAGTGGAGAGAGGGGAAACCCAACATCTTTAAAAGGGATAATAATACCTAATCGACTAACTTTCTGATAATTAATTAAAATGTTAGCAGTTCTCTAATTGAAAAATGTTGAAAGTATTCCCCAGAACCTTCCATTATTTTTTCCATTACATTAATCATTAGAGGACACCTTTTACAGATTACCCCTTTCAAACACAATCTGCCCGATAAAGAGAGGCAGGAATGCTGGCAAGGTCAAACTCTCGGCTAAATCCCAATGAGAGCAAGCAACCAGTGTGTGCAGTGCTCACTAAGATTTAGAAAATGTCAAACTAAGAAGAAGATAAATGATGGCTTTCCAAATTTAAGGCAGAACACATGAAGTGTAGCACACAAGTCAATACTTCCCTATGAATAATGTATTTGCCTTGTGAGGTGGTCCACATCCAAACCTACTAGTTCCCTACTCTGTCTTAAAAGAACTAAGTCAAGCAAACAAGCTTTAGGTAGGATCTATTTATACAGAATACAGAAGGAAGGGGTTTTTCTTCTGTAGGTGACAGACATCCCATAACATCTCAATACTCTCCTTCAATTAATTTTTGCAGGTTACAGAGATTTTCCTGCTTATTATTAATAGCGGCATTAAATACACAGCTCACACTTAGTATACTTCTATCCCTTTTCAGGTGCACAAAACTGATCACAAAATGAACTCATGATCACCAGAATAGCGAATAAATATTTTTCATGAGCATGAGTTATTTTTGTAGACACTGCTGTACAGGAGCTGCCTGTGGGCTGTCTCTTAACTGATAATTTTGGAGATGAGGGAGAGAGGAACAGGCTGCTGTGAAGGAAGGGTGTTCCATCACACCCAGGAGACTGCTGGTATTTCTTTCTTTCTAGCTGCTTCATCATTTTGTCTAACAAATGCGAATGGCCACATACGGGTAGTATTAGAGGTACCCAGGTACCCATTCTGCCCTATTTCGCTCACCTTGAGATAGGAAAGCCACCGCAGAGACAGAAGAATTCTACGGCCACAGTTTCATTGGCCTGAATGTTGAGGATCTGCTTGGATTTAGCAGTTCGGTCCCTCCTGAACCCAATGCCTTCAACCACAGAGCAGCTCCACTGAACGCAGGAGATGGTGCTTCTGACCTCGAAACAGCATCTCACTGACTCCAACCAGTGCACGGCACCAGCAATTCACTGCCAGGAGTCCTTCCAAAGGAGTTCGAGTCTCCAGTTCAGCACTACCCCAAAATAAAATATCACAGCATTATCCCAAAATAAAATATCCAACGGGCTACTTCAAAGAAGAACAGTGGATGGAAGTCCATAGAGCCAATATTAATCTGGTATGTTTAAAAAACAAAAAAAAAATTAGTTGCTATTCGTTCTCTTTTCTCAGAAAACAGGACTTACAGCCGTGCTTCGTGTATTGAGCAATACGTTTGCTCAGCAGCAGTTTAATGGGGAAACCTGTCCAAGCTTTGGAACTGTGATTACAGTAACATGTTACAGTGACATTAGCATTTTCAATTGCTAGTTAAGTTTATGGTCCTTGCACACATCACATGATTTACTGCTTGTCTTACACATGCAAAGAATACATCAAAACTGCAAACCCTGGGACAGGCTTCTTTATGGCTTAATATGCTTATGGTTGTAATAAAATTTACTTTAGGAGAAAAAGTAATAAAACAAATATCAGAAAGTAGAATAAAGGGATAACGATGCTCTAACACCAAATGTGCTTTCTTTACGTCACCATTTCATAAAGTCACAGCACTTTATTACAAGGGTGCCTCAACAGCACCACTATAGCCAATGGTCAGTTGGTGCTTCCATTATAAACCCTGCTGTTCAAGACCTTCATATATTTCAGTAATTCTAGTTTGTATTAAACTAGAACTTGGCATATCAACAAGTTACCAGCACAGATGCAGTGTTCCACAGCTACAATGGCTAAAATCCATTTTTAGGATCAGGACACATTCCAGGGGCATGGGAACAGGTTTGCTTCCAGGAACACAAATGAACAATAGGACAATATTAGTTACAGAAAAGTGCCTTTTCCTTTTTTTGCTCCCCAAGCTTTTTTCAGTGTCTGGAACTGCAGGGATAAGGAATAGAGCGGATCCTCAGGCAGGTTAAAGTAAAGCCCATGGGGCCAGAAGTAGGGTTTGTTGGTTTTTTGGCTTTTTTTTTTTTAAAAAAAGGGAGCCCTGTTATTTATATACTAGGAAAAATACAGTACCAGGTATTTTACAACTTACACAAGGAGGTTATGCCCTGAATTTCTCATACAACCAACATTTTTATTCACTAGAAGTTTGGGAGATGAGGAAAAGGGGATCAAGAGCTATTTCTTCAGTTAAAGAGGAAGGAGAACAAAACATATTTTGAAGCATCAGTAAGATTTCAGCTCTACATCGCTAACAATACCCTGGGCAATCTTATCTCCTATAAGCTAATAACAGCCAAGGTTTTCAGAGGGAAATTAGAAGGGGCATTCTGTAATACACTGTTGGAATGCAAGTGAGGGAGTTGTAACACAGGCTGAGCATCTGATGAGTTCCGAGCTTTTGAGCCCAGTCCTACAGAAGCAGATACCATCATTTCTCATTCTTCCAACTGTTCCTTGCTCCTGTTTCCTCCAGAAGCAGCCGGAGGTCCCAGACCAGCCCAGGGCTGCCTCCCTCAGCACCGTCCCCCTCCCAGCCCCGGCCCAGCCGCAACCCAGTGCCCTGGAACCCTATTCCACACCACAGCATCATCTTGTGCGCTCTTCCTTTGAGCCTGACTATTCACATTTAATTGGCATTCAGCATCAGTAATATTATCCAACTGGAGACATTCTACAGAGAAGAAGCAGGGTCATCTAGAAAAATCACCGTGTCCTTCCCCAGGCAGCGGTGAGACTGCAGGGAAGTCCACAGTCCAAACTCCCAGATTCATTCTGAAGCTTTCCTATTTACCACTTCTTCACATCAAATATAGATTAGTTTCTTTAATCGCCCTAAATGAATCCATAGCTGAAATGTTTGACTTGCCCAGAACTAATTGTCTGTCAAGAAGATATTTTGCAGCCAAAGATAGCTTAATTGGATATTTAATTTAACTGCAGGCTTTGTTTCTTCACATTTCAAGTCTTATTCCTTAAAGTTTGCTAAATTATATATTCTGAACACATCCTCTGATTGTCTGCCTTTAAGTGAATGTTCTGTTGTTCTTTGAAAATAAACATGTTTCATTAGCTTCTACCTCCCTACCATTTCTGACACGATTTTCCCGTTTTCCAAAAAAAAAAAAAAAACAAAACACCCAACACACCACGAAATGAGACACCACGCACACAACAGGCAGACCCCTTCAGGAAATACAGCACAGAATGACTCTTCTGTCTCCAACCAGTTAGCATTTGGTTAATGATATATATGGAAATGTTCCATTTACTTGCAGAGGCGCAGTGTCCCCGGCAGTGAAGCGCAGCCCATCTCCCGGGCCGTCACGCCGAGCCGCATCTGCTGCTGATGTGACTCCAACCTCCCCCTGACACAAGCGTACACCAACAGCCACCAGCGGGGCCCTGGAGCCCAGCGGGTGCACCAGCAATGCCCGGCCCCACCACAGCTCGTGCTCCACAGCCCAGTGAACACCTACACAGCCCTACCAGAAGCCGAGCCCAAGCAAAACCAGTGGAGATCGGGATTCTAGCCGGCATAGTCCACACAACACGCTGCCAGCAATGGCCAAACTCAATCAAACGAGGAACCTCTCTGCAGTGCCCTTGTTTTCGCTGATCCTTGCTCTCACCACAACATTACCATTCTCCTGATGAAGCTTTGATATTTTTGTGTAATGATCAGTGTACACGAGAAAAGGGAACATATACACAAAATTTATATCCCGGAGCATATGGCAAATTGGATAAAGAGCATAGTAAACCGAATAAAT
The DNA here is from genome assembly GCA_013399365.1 of Pampusana beccarii. Classification (NCBI taxonomy): domain Eukaryota; kingdom Metazoa; phylum Chordata; class Aves; order Columbiformes; family Columbidae; genus Pampusana; species Pampusana beccarii. The sequence goes on from VWYH01008318.1 coordinate 739,917, forward strand.
TACATAGACAAGGATGCGTCTGATTTTATTATCAACCTTGTCTTTGGGCATCTGCTGTTCTCTTTGAAGCTGCACGAGTTTTGCTGATAACGGCCTCCCTCCTCCTGATTAGCACAGTTATGTGATCTCCATTGTGTCACTGATTAGACATTTGCTAATAATTTTTCAACATCACTTACACAGACGCTATTGATTTTCAAACGCATCTGATTACATGACACTCAGAACTTGTTTGTAAAAAGCCTTTCATTTGCATGAGACAAGATCAAAATAATGGTGTTGAGTCCAATGAGAATCAGAAAACTCACTTCCACAGGTCTTACATGCACTTGAAGGAACATAATGCTCTAGTCTCCCAGGGGAAAGCAGATCGGTTCACAAAGCTTCGCTGAATGACACCCGAGCGTTAGGTCCTGGATCTGGGTTTTTAGTTAAAGCAGCATAGGTTTGGTCTAGGAAGATCTACCCAAAATCCATCTGGGATCTGAAAGCACTTGGCTGTACTGACTTTTTTCATCTTTATTCTTTATGGTTACTAGTGACAGGAAAACCTCCAGGACTATTTTATAACTTCTTTTTGAACAAGACCTACTTCATATTTGCCTTTTACTTTATTTTGTGACAGAACCTGGCTTTGACGAACGAGTTAGCTGCAATACAATTTCTAATCTCTTCATCGGGATTTGGAATACCGATTCCCAAGAACAGACATGAGTGCAGAGTGGAACAAATCCGCTCTGCAGAGCAGGAAGCACAGGACGAACTGAGAGTTCAGCTTAAGGATGAAGGCAACTTGAATTTAGCTGTAAAGCTGAGGTGTATGATGCTTTGCCAAAAAGCATGCACTGCACACCATACATCACTCAAAACGCCCATGTAGCAGGAACAGGAGCAATGATGCTCCTATCCATTCAAAAGGATCTGATTAAGGGAACGACAGCCTTTTGACTGAGTTACGATAAAAATAAGTAGCGAACACCTACTGAAACCAAGACAGAACACTATATAGAGTTGGTGGTGAATGTATATACAGAGAGCTGAGATCTTGCCTTTCAAACAGTTAATGAATAATTAATGGTGCACTTGATGAAATGAATTTGCTTATTTTCATAATTTCCATACTGTCAAACCCTTGGCACCCTCGTCAGAAAAGGGGACAGGAGGAGGGAAAGAAAATGGCAGTTTGTTTGAAAGCCTGCTTCATTCATATTCAACATCACCCATTTTGCAGCAGCCATTTACAAATCAAACAGTGTGTGCCATTTTGCATATCAACGATAGTTTAATATGAACATCAAATTTCAATTACAAGTAAATGAAGCCAAAATCAGCTCTCAAACAGAAATAGGATAGACGAATAGTGTAGGACTTCATCGAACTTTAAAGCTTTCTCTCTGCTCAGGGTAAGTTATTCCTTTGGCCCACAGGGTAACATGGAGACTGCATCTGGTTTCTTTAGATGGACCTGATTTTCTTCTACTTTACACTAATTTCATAGCCAATGAAAGGAATCAAACCAATAGGAGATGAGCTCAGCAGCCTGGCAAATGCTTGTGTTCCCCCACACACCCTTTGCAGCTTTTATCCTACATACTTTATCAGCAAAATGAGATCTCTTGAAAATAACACCTGTCTCTGCAAAATGCTAACATTAAATATTGGATACAAATGTATGGATAAAATGTCCTTGTAGGTAAATGTGCAGGAATAAGTATCCCCAATTCTGATGGAAATTAACTTTTGCCATTTCTTTTTGTGGAGAGATTTAAATAGGCAGGTATAAGAAAAATGTGATTCTCACTCTTGGGGGTAATTCATTATGCAGAAATATTCAGTGCTGTGTCCCATACAACTTTAAATAGAGGTAACTTGGTTTACATCCAGCTCTGCACAGAGCCAGCAAACTGAGCCTGCCTTTATTTGATGTCATTTATTTACCTGATGTCATTGTCAATTAGTAAACTATCACCATAATGAGCTAAGCATCAGTACAAACTTACTGGCAGCTGTAAGTTTTTAACATACTTCCAGCATTCACTGTAGTTGTCAGTGGACCAGTAAAGATAGCAAAGCATTCTTAGATATGGGAGTAAGACTAAAGGCCTCCCTTAAAGGCAAGAAAAAAAAACAACCAACCAACAAGTTTTGCACGTTATAAACCAAAGTGCACTTTCCCTCCTAGCAAAGCTTGGCAGGAGTTCCAAGTGCAGCTAAGTCAATTACTCTTCTCCCAGACCAGCTTGCCATTATTTTAAATAAGTGTTTTCTATCAGAAAGTCATCTAGATTTCAACTACATTAAAAAAAAAAGTGGTGAAAATGCTGCCAAGGCACCGCAGACAGGACCACCACCAACCAAAAAAAAAAAAAAACACACCCCACAAAAAAACAAAAACCAAAACAAAAAACCAAAACACCACACGCCACAAAACACAGAAATCACTGCATTATGCTGAAAACAGGAGAGGTTGCAATCTACCTATTGAAATGAGGAATCTTCTTTCCATCATTGGTTCTGTCCAAAAATGTTGAACGTGGCAGCAGCATATTAAAATTGCCAATAGTTAATGTGCTGCAGTGACTGGTAAAGTTGATTTCCCATCCAAACTATGTCCTTACTGGATTAAATTGAAACCAGAATGAGCAAAGGGACTTACTAACTCTAGTAGCAAACCAGGGAAGAAGCTTTGTCCTCGAGTTTCCAGTTTTGGCTACTGTGCCCTGTTCAGAACTGCCTTAACACATCAGTTTATAAATGGAGGCTTCAGGAGACCGGCTCAGTTTAGGTACTTGAGGATCCACATAGAACCTTCACAAACAGCAGGACAAGACTGCAGCCAAATGAACCTGAAGAATCAGTTCTGGATAAAGCACTCGGTTTAGCACCGAAAATGTTTACGGAAGAGGATGGCCTGCTGTTGATAAAGTGCAAAAGGAATCTCAGTGGTCATTGTGGCACAAAGGTGAATCTGGGATGTGTGTGCAGCTATTGAAAGGTTGGGTGTGACCAAGAGGCATTACAATAGTAATTTTAATCTGGTGCATTAAAGCATTGACCCACACAGCATTTACAGACTGGAAGCAGCAGGCCAGAGAAATGCTAGAAGGTAAAAAAAGGTGCATTATAAAATACCTTTTAGCCCAAATACTTCATTGACGGTAGGAGGGAGGAATACCTCTGGATGTCACAGAGGACTTGGCCGCAAACACTCAGTGAAGCCATCCAGAGAGGCCAGTGAACTGGAGCAAACCGAGGAGTCAGGAGAGCAAAAGGGCAAAACAAAGATCTGAGCTGGAGCGCCCAGGCACCCAGCAGGGAAGGCTAAGGGATCAAAAATGCAATTAAAAGTCTGCAGACAGGAATGGAAATATTGACCAGGAAAGCTACAGACCTTCAAATGTAGAGACAGCAGGTAACTCCACAGAGAGGGAGAGAGGCACTGAGGTCAGCCTAGGCAGGATTCCAACCAAGAGGAGCAAGATAACACCTGGGCAGAGGCTGAGAGGGCATGAAACTTAATCTGTGAATGCTGCAGAGGCACCAGCCTGCTGCGAGAGGAAAAGCCTGGTTTAAATTGGACAAGTACAACGCAGCAGCCTAGGAGGTACTGTAGACATACCATACCAGTAAAGTTGCCTAACCCTGGCTAAATATTTTCATTAGATCAACAACTGATTGTTATTTACTACTTCAGAGAAAGACACAAATATTAGGAGAGCAGTAAAGATGGGTTTTATTCACTCAGCAAGCACTGCTGACCCTGCAGAGCACATGGCCACCACCCACAGATGTGAACCTGGCACAGGTTTGCTGCCATTCCCTTCAGCAAACAGCAAACCCATTTTGTTAACCTTAGCAGAACTCAGGCTTTATTAAAACATCTCTCCCAGAAAGGCTATTTAGCCCTGTTTCAGCAATTCGAGTAAGAAAATATATCCATGCCCGAGGCTTTTTCTTCTATGGTGCCTCATTCATTGATACAAATGAACTTTCTTTCTAATGTGAATTTGCGTGACTCTGATTTCAGGTCCCATTCTACGCTCGGTCACACACACTTACTGTGCACCTCTGCACTCATTTCCAGAGGTCTCCAACACCCAGGATTTTATCCCCAGGAACACCTTCTAATCAAGCAACTTTTCCATCTTTTTCATACACTAAGTGGATTGTACTCATACATTTTTCATTTGAAGAGACATTCTGAAACCTATGAAGTATTTCTGTAAATATTTCCCATAGCCCCTGATTTTGCAGCCTCCATTTTTAAAAGTCTCCAGGACTACCTGTAGCAGAGAGGCATTTGCCTCCAGTTTCCTCCAAGCCCTGCTCATTATTGCGCAGAGTCCCATTTGTTCCTGCTGCTTCTAAATCAAGGGACTTTAAAGAGTTTCGGGGAGTTAAATTAATGCAGTTGTATCCAAACTCATTATTTCAGGAGAAAGCTCTAGGTTTGCTTAGGGTTATTTTCTACAAAGCCATGTAGATGGACTTTAAATTCTTCTACTTACAGAACTGATATTTCTCAAGAGCTTTTAACTTCTGTGCATGCTTATTAACAGTAATACAAATTCTAAAAGTCCTGCTTACAACTGTTCTTTTCCTAGAAACATAAGACTTGCTGCTTTTTCTAGCCACCACTCAAGAACTCTACCCTTCTATTTTCCCTTCCATATCTGCCCTTTAATATTTTTAACCAAGTTTTTAACCTTTTATTTACATCTACTGCCTTTTCTTTCCTACTTGTCTCACCAGCCTGTTGATTTGCAATTGCTGGTTTCACTTCACCATTGAATGAGGAAAGTCTCCTGGTTAATGCCATTAAGCCCTGACTAACAAATCACACTTTCATCGTCGGTGAACTTCTATTTGGGAAGTTCCAATTCTATGTTTTTCTTAGAATTTATAAGGTCTTAGAATTTAAAGATTTTTCTAAAAATATTGCTCCTATTCCCCCCAACCAGTCTGTGGATGATTTGCACTTTCAAATCCCCAGTCTTAGATGTTGAAGCATAGTGTCACCCATACTGTGCCCATCACAGTTACAGTACCCACAGTAATATTTTTCACAAACGATCTTACTGGAACAAAGGGTTATTTTTGAGTGCCTTTATTCCGAGTTTCCTTGGCTGTTAGTCTTACCAAATAAGACAGATTGCATAAGTGATGGACATCTGTCAGCCAGTCCCCATCTCCTGCCATTTGGTCCATCAGGCAGTGAATGACACGCAAGGTGAAGAAGATGTGAACTGGTGGGGTGGCCAGACAGCAGTACTGCCGCCCACAGCTGCTGCTTGACGTAACATACACCGTGTAATTTAGAAAACACGACCTGCCCACATGCCACAGGTCCAGCAGGTGAAGGCTGGATATCAGCTGGAGAAAACACTGCGGTCTTCAACTAGAGCTGCATCTACTGAACTTCTACATCATACAGCTGGAGCTCAACGGAGATTGAGATGAATTACTGAGTGAAAGATTCTGAAATTGCAATTGGCAAACAGCAGCATAAATGTAGATTAATGCCTGAGATACAGAGAAACAAGTACCCCTTCACAGCTATTAGTTAGAAATCTGGATAAAGTTTACATTGATGCTCCAAGGCACATTCAAATCAGCGGTAGCTGCCATCACTTGTAGACCACACAAATTTTCAATCCAAACATCTTCAGTGCTGACTGTGCAGACCTGATTTGCCTGTCAGTTGTGGTTTACTCCTATTGATTATTACTTCATCATTTGGGCTAGTCACATCTCAGCCTAATCACTCCTCAGTTTAACAGAGATGTGAAATAACTCATTATACTAAAGCCTAAGTATACAATTAGACTCACCTTTGTTGTGAAGACAAATGCAGTGGTCAGACAGCTATTTAAGCACAATGCATTTAAAGCCACCTACAAACAAGAACATCTAAGATAAGCGCCCCAAGAAGGACAACTATTTACCCTTTGTAGTTAATTTACCTTTCCCTAAAGCAGTGTCACTCCACCAGATATTTAGGAAAAAAAATCCACAGGATATCTTTACCAGTATTGCACCAGGAATTTAATTCAGAGATCAACAAAACTCCAATTTGAATGCATTTTTTTCCTCTCTCCCATCCCTCGCTTCCACAAAACACCCAAGTGTGGCTTTTAGCTCTTTTTACACAGCTGCTGAGAGCTACATTCTGCTGTTCTTGGATCACGGAGTCTGTTATGCGTCGGATTATATCTAAAGCTGATCAAGCTTTTTAAAAGTAAGCTAGTATTTACATTGAATTCAGCATTCCAAGGAGACCCCAAAAAACCCTACTGAAGAATAACAAAACCTACCAAATGTACTTAAGGTTAACTGTTTGACAGTGTAAAAAACTGAGATGGATGAATCTAAATCTACTGCAACACTAATTAAATAGTGTTCTCTTTCCAACTGACATTGTCATCAAGCCTGTGGTACCATCCAGCATACAATTGTGCAAGGTATTTATATTACATTATAAACCCGAGAACATTCTCCTACTTTTAAAAAGGTCATCTTTTCAGGATTAAGCCCTTCGTTTATTGTAAGGGGTGTACGACATCATAACAAAAGGGATTGTTTTTTGGTTTGGTATGGGATGCTTGTTTGGTTTGGGTGTGGGGTTTTTAATTGGCTTTGGATTTATTTGCGAGAGCACATTTTTTTTTTAAAGCAGAAACTTCTGTTTCATGTCTGAGCCCTGAAAACATTTAAGTCATGTTTCTTATACCTATAGATTTGGAACATATACTTGGAGAACATCACCCCTGTCACCTCTTGTCTTGAATATAGCTGCTGTACCTAACACATAATCAGATCTTACCTGCAGTTTCATAAAGAAAACCTGAAAGTGGACCCACAAAAGCAGAATTTCCAAGAGAACAGAAATTCTCTTTTCAAACTAAGTCCAGTTACAGCAATCTCTTTGGCCATGCAAGTCCTTCCTGGGACATAGTTCTCCATAAGCAAAACCATGACAAGTTTTTGGTGCTGCATGAGTCACCTCTGGTGTTACTCAGGATGTTCCTTATAATTATCTGGATGAATAATGAATAACGTACATATTGGGTTGGGAGCAGAACCAAAATATACATTAAAAGTTCATTCAGCTCATGCAAAAAGTAGAACACTAAGATGTTTTAAAGGAAGACAAATATAAATTCCCTTTTTAGGTGAATCTCTAGTTTTACCCTGAAGGATTTTTGGGGACTAGGGGTTTAAGGATAGCTTCACTGCAAACATTTATTTCAAAGTTTTAACAATCAACATTTCTGAAAAAATTCTGCTGCTCATGTAATACTGCATTATGTCTGAAAAAAATAATGCAACCCAAGTTTAAGAGGTTTGTCTCCTCAAAGATGCATTCTTCAGTAAATTTCTCCTCCAGAAAAAAACCCAAACCAAACAGTCTTAATTGCATATAGATCTGTTTGACTCCTTACTTTCAAAAAGTCAGGGCACAGATAAGAATGAGAAAGCCATCAGTTTCTATTATTTAGCCCTTGCAACAGGACTAAAGCTTTTTTAAGGAGTTCTAAGACTGTATTTCCAGTCTTTTATATGTTATTCAGTCAAAGACAAGTTAGCTCTAGTCTACACAGATGCACGTTGGAAAAGTGTATCCAAGTAAAGTTTTCCACTCCTTTTTTAAGCGTACCAGTTAAAACATAAACCACATGGACACCCAGGCTGGCAGAAGCCACTTAGACTTCATGTGTTTGCATAAACTAAGATAAAGCTGAATCAATACTAGATTAGACTGTTCACACAGAGCAGTTAAACACCTTTCAAGTCATATGAGGACAGTTAATAAAACTGTGCCTGTGCACCTACATTACAAAGCTCCTGGTTATTGCCCAGCTCCATCTAATCCCACACAAATGCATTTATCTGCAGAGCCTCCACTAGTACCCATTTTCAGTCTATGTAATTTTAATTTTGGATGTGTGTTTCCTAAGGTGTCTGTTAAGAAAAGTGTTTAGGCCAGCAATTAGCTGTCAAAGCATGTTCAACTATACAGGGAAGATGCACTGGCTGCCTGTCTACCTCCCATAAAGAATTAAATACAGACCGGTAAAAAGACAGTTCTAATGGCATGAACAGATAAATACATTTTTGATATATGGGAAGGAATTAAGGAAACTCACTACTTCAGGTCAGCAGCTGTATTTCAGGGAGAAGACCCAAAACTCTGCCTCCCTCTGCAGTTTCAGCATGAATGCATCAAACCTGCCAGTCAAATGGTCTTGGTATTCTCTTCAGATCCTAAGTGTACATCTATTTATAAATAAATTACAACACACATAAAACTTAGAGATGTGGGTCATTACACGGGAGTCTAATTAAATCTGACCAGGTTCCTACAAGCTTCCTAGAAGCCATGATAAAATCTTCTTGACTTGGATTAAAAATAAATTGCTGAGTAAATTAGATTTCCTGGTGTTTTATCTAATTAATCCACCTCTTAACTCAAATTAGTTGGCTTTCTAATTACCAGCTAATTGCATCCATATGATATGGGTTTTTTTTCTGCTCATACATTTTCTTTCAGGTATACTCTGGTTTTCTTGGGGGCTGAGGGTATTGTGGAGTTTTGGGATTTTGCTTGTTTGTTTGTTTTGTTTGGGGGGGGGGAAAAACAAGTCTATCTTATTTTATTGCATGGGCTTATTATTGGAAACCAAGACCTGAATGATGCAGGTTGAGTGAAAACTAACTTGTGTTGCATTCGTCTACTTTGATACCACACTATTTTGCACTACGGTAAGGCTGGGATGCAACCCCAGCACATCTAAAGGATAAAAGTCAAACAAACGCCATTGCTCTGCAAAATACATTAAAACTCCCTTAGGTTAAAGTTTCACATATCTCCCAAGCTCCTCAAAACGGTGCCAGAGGGTGAGAGTCTGAAGGCAACTCCTGAACCAGTTTAAAAAACAGAAGGAGATCAGACTACATTCCTTATTCCTTGTCCCTGGCATATAAGGTCTTCTAGGTGAGCTATTGCCAAATTCTGTTACAATTCATAGGGTTACAAAGAAAAAATTATATTGGGATGAATTTACAGAACACAGTAGTTTGGTATTACACAAATAATTTTAAAAGAAAACTCATTTTTCACTTGCTTCTAACATTTAAGCCAGATATTTAAAATAGCATATTTAAAGTGAGCAAAATTTAACCTTAAAAAATACAAAGCCAGGTCTTTCAAAAAGCCACAGATATTTTTGAATGTGATCTATACCACCTACCTCTAAACCCTCAAATACAGCTCAGATTCAAAAACTTTGGTCTGTTGACTTGATGACTTGCCAATACTTGCCAAATCACAACACTTTTTTTAGGTTATATATGAAAAAAAGAAAGAGTGCTAAGGTAGACCTCTTAAGAGCCTTCATTCATTTTTAAGCGTCTCACTCTTGCAAGGAAATTGCATTTTGCCACCAGACACATCATTCACAATGCTTTCCTCCACATCAGCTGCCACCTTGTTTTAAAATGTTCCAACCAGAAGTCCAAAAAATTAACTTCAAAATTGAAATAGTATAGGGAGCTTTCTTAATCATCCAAGAATGTTTCTCAACACAAATGTCCCGGTATTTACACAGCTACATTTCATGCAAATAGAGTTTATATGTCCCTGACAGCACACAGCCATATATGCTGAAGTTGATCAAACACGGAATCGTGCTACTTAAGCTTTACTACCAACACAGCAATAAATCACAATTTCCACAGACAAAATAAATTTATTAAACAGATTCTGCTGCTCTCGGGGAGGTCTCTGTACAACCACCTCTGTCCTACTTGGCTGCAGACTGAGAAAAGCACAGCATATTAACTACTACTAGCAGATCGTATTTATTGGGTAGCCCAAACGTTACATGATAACAACACACACTTTAGAAAACAACAAAAAAATTAAACTGGCTTTACACAAAACAAAGGACTCATAGGATAAGTAGCAAGACAAGGCCATTGCTTCATATATTTAAATTGGATGGAGTTATGGCATTTGCTAGTCGAACACCAGCACCTCACAAGGTGATGCTCCACAGAAGACCCTGCTCCTCCAAGGCAGCTGCACGATACATCCGAACCCGGAGCATTTGCCATCTCTTGTTGCCTGCCTGTCTCAATCCAGACCACAATGAGATGGGGTTGTACACTCTTTACAAGGCACAAGAGGGATATTCAGATTTTAAGTTCTCTAATCCCTACCCAGGAGAGCCAAGAGGCAGCACAAGAGGGCTGAGCATTCTTTATACTAAACATCTGATGGCGAGAGAAACACACAGCCTTCAAAGTTCGGCAAAAAGAGAACATGATTTAAGACAACCGCAAAATTTCCAGTAGCAGCAAAAATTGAGAAGGAAGCATCATTTGTCACAATCTAGAGGCTGGAAAACTTCACTGCAGGTGCATTTTTTTCCTGGCAGTATCTCCAATATCTTACAAGTCTTATAAGCAGATCAGTAAGATCTGACATGAAAATGTAGTTTTGTAACTGTAAACAACATCTCAGAGTTAAAGACCAGATCAGGTAGCTGTTGGCTCAAGTACTACATAAAAAATGCAGAGAGAGCTTCAATAGGGAGAGATTGACATGGCAAAACCACATTAACTACACTCCTACTTTACCTTAGGAGGCATTTTGACAGGATTACGTTAAACAATCAAGTTTTCATGAGTAACCTTCCCTGCAGATTACAGCAACATGCTCCATCTAATCTCTCATCTTTTCCAGGCATCAACATTTATGCACCAATCTCCACAGAGCCATGAGGTGACAACAAGATAGATGCAGACATGTCATTATTTTCATAAATTTGTTGTAGTGAAATATTAACCCAGTGATGTACATTCACCGAAGTCTGATGCTGTAAAGGCCGCATCAGCGGCTGCGATTTAGATGCTGCTATTTCTGTTTGAGCAAAACCTTTAAGAGCCTTAGGAATTATTTCTTCTGCTCATCACTCCAGACCGAGGCACTACCCAGCAGGATAACACAACATTAGCACTATTCTGCTTTTCCTGGCCCAGCTTTCCAAACAACCACTAACCCCCTGAAAACATGTAGTCTGCACCTCTGCGACACCAAGATAACTGGGTTTCCCCAGCTCAGTGGTGAAATGTTTCAAGTGTGTTTCCTCATTTCATTGAATTATTTTAAAGAAAAGATCCTAAACCACTTTCTTTAGGTAGAAGGCTGAGAGGGACTACACCTCAATTTGCAGAGTCCATTAGGAAGCCCAGAAAGTAGACAGCAGCTAATTCAACAATTAAAATAATCAGCAGTTTAGAAAAGTATCTTCAAGGAAGCCTGAATATACCGTCACTGTTTAATTAAAAAAAAAAGAGGCAGAAGAAACAACACCTCTTCCCAATCTCACATTAAATTCACCTGCGCTGAGACTCATGAAGTGTTTTTGTGAATGCAGCCAATTGTCATCACTCAGAAGCTCAATTACACCTTTATAAAAAAATTGGTTTTATTTCATGTCCCTTGCAAAGCCTGTATCTTTAGCATGTTGTTCAACACCAGACAATCTCCTGGTACAACTACATCTCCCCATCTGACAGCAAGCACAGAGGAAATCTCAGGCTGGAAGATAAAGACGAGTAATTCTTCCAGCCTCTCACACAATTCATCACAACCGCCTGCCACAGCATATACAGTTGTACATGGAATGATTGATATTGTGTGCATTAATGAATGGATATTGTGAAATGTTACATTATACTTGAAGACAAATTGAAACAGCTTTCCGTCAAAGCTAGCAGGCTAGGATTCCCCTTTCTAGATATTGTGTACAGTGTGACAGCTCTTAAAAACCTATTTAGATGACCCTGATTTTTTAATGCAGTCATGAAGTTGAAATGCTAATAGTGCTAAACGCTGCATTTATGGTTCAATGACTTCTTGATGTTTCCAAGTCCCTTTTCCGCACAGTTTCTAGAGATAAGTTGATGTTTCTGACCAAAATTTCACCTTTTCCCAGCTGTACCTGACTACTTCCTTCTGACTAGATCAAACCATTTTCCAACAACCGTGACTTATAAAAAAGATGAATCAATTCAAGCAGTTTTCAGATATATTGACAAGGTTTTTCATTTTCATTGATTCAGCGTTTGCTGACCAAAAAAAAAGGCACTTTCTCTTCTGAAATTTTTAAACACTATTACGCTTAGTAGAGCCAGTGGAAAAAGGATGTAGGATGCATTAAAAAAATAAATGTTTCTCCAACCTCATCCTAACTTTTATCATTCTTGCATTCAGCTGGGTGTTAATTGTTAGCAACAAGTGACTCCTATCTGACAAGTCAATGGGTCCCTTAGCCCAGCAAATTCCAGACCTTGCTGTAAATTCACAAAATTGCTCTAGCCCTCAGGACACAAGAAGTTACAGTCCAGCACCTACCATTAGCCTGTCATTCAATATTCTCTGCTCATGTGCACTCAGTTAAAGGTTGAATTAAAAGCTCCTTCAGATCAGGACTAAGAAATACCTTTAGAGTTGCACCAAAAACCAAAAATCCTGTTCCCCATCTATATGCAGTATGTCTTGCACAAGCTAAATTCAATGCTATTAATAGCTCACTTTCATAAGCATTCATATAGCACTATAATAAAATTATATAATAAAACACTCTGAAAAATGTTGAGGTATATTTATTATTGTCTAATCTTCAATGCTACCTGTCTACTAGCAGGGTTAAAATAAAAAATGGAGCTTTGAAGCAAACAAAACCACATCAGCTTTTAGCAATTGTGTCCATCATAAAAATACTCACTATTCTTTTGATCTCAGTGTGCAACTTCAGTGCAGTTGCAATACATGTTTCCTTGAGTTCCTCGTCTCAGTTTCCCTATCAGTAAACTGGAATTAACCTGTATTAGGACACAAGAAATAATTAATGAGAAGGCTTTTCAAAGTACTACTAAAGCCTCAGGAAAATATAAATCCCTAACTCATAATTCACACCTCCAGCACAAACAGATATTAATTCCTGTTTTGCTGGTAGAGAAAATAAGTCGAAGTTGGGAGAAACTTCTTCCAATTTGTATACTACAATACTAGGCAACTGTATTTGTATATAGATAACCACATGAACCATCTGATACTCAGAAGTAACACCATGACTAAAGTATTTGGTACTGACAACAAGGAACGCTTTTCCGTTTACTAATACAACTCCATCTCTTGAGTTTCAATTCTGTTACTCCCAGCCTTTGGCAAACAGTAATCTAGCAAGATTTCAATTTTATTTTTTATTTTACTCTAAGGCAAACCTTATTCTGACAGCCGGTGTAGGTCTTTCTCCAGGACTCTGCTCTGCCATTGTTAGTTATTATACGGTGAACAACCCTTACAGCCATGAACACCCAGAGCGAGTCTACAGCAAGTCGGGCTGTTTCCAGGCTGTGCCAGGGAATGCAACGGGCTCTCCAGTGCATATTCCCCACCGGGTGTTCACAAGGCAGGAGTCAAATACAGAGGTACCTGTTCATATTTCCCAGCTCGACCAATCTTAAACAGTAAAGAAAAAGTTTTAACTTTAAAAAACAAGAGAAGATAAGAAAGGGAGGTACAGAGGCATCATGGCTAGCTAGCAGCAAGAAAAGATGGCTTGGGAAATCACAAATGTTTGCCAGGATTTAAATAAAAAGAAATCAGATCTTTGACATAATAACGTCTGCGAGCACCTTCAAAAGGAAGACTGGAATTTTGACAGACAAACTGCAATAGATCAGGACTAAAAAGCTAAAAACAACCTTCTGTTGTTCCCTGTTGGTAGCTCAACCAGTGCTCCCAGTCCCAGGCCAGGTTTGCTGTGGGGCACAGGAGGTGCAAATACACAGACTGTTCCATTTATTATTTAAAGTTTGCAATAAACATTCACACAACTTGACAGAATGCACACCATAACCAACAGTATTCCTGTCTAGCAACTATACGACACCCAGATTTCAATCCAGGGCCTATTAATTTAATAACATTTTACTTTTTGCTCATAATTACCTCTTCCCTGCTCTTGCCATATCCCCAGCTTGGAGAAGCAGGGGCTGCAACCCAGCCATTAAAGCTCTTCCTATGTCACCCGTAAGTAACAGCAACAAACTGTGGTAGGCTACACAAGTATTACAAAGCAACTTCTGAAAAAGTAAGATTGTATATAGTGATTAATCTAATTGTTCCCTGAATATCAGAGAAGCTGAATGACAGGGCAAATTGAGTGCACCTGAGCATTCAGTGGACTGTCACTCTAACAGGCCCTTTTCAAAATAATCTCTTTCCAGTGTTATGACAGCTGTCGAACTTCCAGTGCTAGAGTTTTCTGGTTTGCCTTTTCATTTCTTCATAAACAGAACAGGAAGATGGCAAAAATCTCCATTATTTAGAAAAGGGTCAAGAAACACACCAGGAAACTAAGGAGCATAAAGTTTAACATCTGTTGCACAATAAATCTTGGAAACTGTCTTGAGATGTGCAGGAAGAACACCTGAGTGTATGCAGTTGATTAACAACAGGTTTGCTGGCATTTCTGGGAATAAACTACTGTCTTATGCATTTCCCTGAAGTATTTAAGCTTTCAGCAAGCAGCACACTGTTCTCAGAGATGCCTCGTTTTTGTGTAGCCATAGAGTCACAAGAAAACTTTTAATGTACAGGAAGAACAGACAAGAAGGTATTAAAGGTCTCTCCTGAGTGTCTGACCCACTGAACACAGGATCATAAAATGGTTTGGGCTGAAAAAGGACCTTCAAAGGTCATTGGAGCCAAGTGGTTAGATAACATCTGGCCATTAAAGAGACACTTAATGACTCAAGCCATCAACAGCTCCTTCTCAGCAAGGAGGTGGTTTCACAAAACCACTGAGATGGTGACTTAGCCCTGCCAGCATGTGTAGCAGTCCACACAGCACCCTTAAAAACTACTTGTAGAGGCTCAGACCAACAGAAGGAGTCAATAATGATATTTTGCTGGAAGACTCTGTCAAAGAAAGAATGCTAGAATGCACAAAACCCATGAAAACCAGCAGTCTCTCCCCTGTCTTTGCTGAGCAACCTAATTTTGTTCCAGGGCAGTAACTTTCAAACCCCTAAGAACTCAAGGCAACTCAAAGACACATACAGGACCTCCTCCAGAATTTCACAAGCTCTTCCCTCCTGCATTTACCAAGGTATCCAAACACTTGTTCCAGTGTTGTAAGGCCAGTAGTTCATGGGTTTAAGAACCTGGTTCCACCAGTTCCTGTGGCAAAACTCCCAAACATCATCCATGGCTGCAGATGTTGCTGCCTGTGTGTCGGTCGTGGTACAACGGGAGATCAAACTACATAGTCCTGCTTTTGAAATCTGATTGCTAAAAACTGATTCACATGGGAAGCCTCTCTGCCAAAACATTGAACCTACCTGTTTCAATCCTAGCCCTTAAATACATGTCTAATAATAAAATCAGTATGCTTCTGTATAATGTACTCCTGTTTAAGAGGACAGTTTAATTGAAAGAGTTTTCAGTTACTGAAATTAATCTGTGACAAGATCCCCCCAAAAAACTCATGTAGAAAAGGCAGGGACAAGAGAATAATAGAAATGGGTTATTTCTATGTAGGGAGAATGTAGAAGATCCCACATCAGGACTCGAGAACATTTAGGGTCTAGAAGAGAGGGCCTGAAAGCAGGATGTGCTTTCAAATGCAGCCATTGTACCCATGGGCTGCTTGCTCACAGTGACCTGAAGGACATCAGCAAACACCTGGGGACACAGCAGCCGGCCCAGGGAAAGATGCCTGGGACAGCTCTTCGAGTGAGCTGCTCTCCTTTGCTCTAGATCCGCAGCATCGATGGGTTTGGTCCACAGCACCGCGCAGCAGCAGAGCAGAGCTTGCCACACGCTGACATGACATAAAGGTCACACAGCAGGAGACGGATGGTACAGTCAGAATAGGACTCTGGAAATATCCCTGTTTAAGGCTAAGTCTCCCAAGCCATGCTTAATCATCATCACATCCAACCTAAAATGACTGGCGGCCACAGCTAACCTATATATGAGCATGCACACATAAAAGTCCAAGCATATGTGTGTAATTACATCCACTTAACTTTTAGTCAACTTCTCATCTATCATCACATTAAAGCCTAAAGTACTGCAAGATCTAGCTATTTCTCATTTTCTCTGCTAGCTAAACTTTAAATCCGGTGCTTGTATCTAAGATTGATTACCAGAACTTTCTCTTGCAGCACTTCAGAAAAATAAAATACTTGCACTGAAGTCTTGAGGAAAATTCCTCTGCTGTGCTTCAAATTAGGAAGACAACAATGTGTTCAAAGCCAAGGCATAACTCATCTTACAGGAGCAAAAGGTCTTGTGGATAATATGCTATAGATTCCCACTGCCTCGGGAAAAGAGAAGGAAGTTAAAGGGAAATATTTGTAATGAAAACCAACCACAACCCACCCCTGGCACTGCCCCATGTCCTGAGAACCTCATCTCCGTCTGTCCAACCCCTCCAGGGATGGTGACTCCAGCACTGCCCTGGGCAGCCTGTGCCAATGCCCCACAGCCCTTTGGGGAAGAAATTGTTCCCAGATCCAACCTCAACCTCCCCTGGTGCAACTTGAGGCCGTTTCCTCTCATCCTATCACTTGTTACTCAGGAGAAGAGACCGACACCCTCCATGCTACAACCTGGAAAATAGAGACAGTGCTAGAACAGTCACCAAACACGTGCCATGGATGAGCTTCTATGTTCTTGCCCTAGAATAGTTTGAGGTGGCCAGAGGCTTCAGTTGCATAATTCATAATCTTGGTGGTTGAAGTGGGGCTCAGATTTCGTTACATGTGAACTTCTTGACTATCAGAAGTAGATAGTCCGCAATTCCTCTGCCTATTAAAGCAGAACTTAATTGATTTTTTTCTTATTAATTTTATTTGTTTAGCAGTCCAGTGATGCACAGCTTCTGAAAAATGTTTCTTGGTTTGCTCTGACCCGTGGAAAAAAGCATCCCACAGTGTCAGCTTAAGGCATTTTAAAGTTAACACAAGCACCTTGACTCATTTTTTAAACATGAAAGTTCAAACTGCTTCTCCCAGAAAAACATCTGAAGCACCTAGTCCAGTACTTCTTATGGCTGCTCAGTTGAACATGCCAGCATACACTTATCTCCTGCAGATACCAGTTAGTCCAGCACTTTGCCCTTCCTGTTACTACTGTGTAAGTGTAACCGCTGAAACAAGACTAACTCTTAAAGTCTGTAGCAAGTAATTTTTTTTGTTTGTTTACAGTTGGTTTGGATTTAGGAGGACTACTTCGATTTTTCATTGTGAGGTCAGCCCTGTCACACCATGCATTGTATTTTATTATTGACTAATGCTTCTGTATTGTTGACTGTAAGTTTCTGTTTGTATCCAGAGAGAAGGAAAAGAAAATGGTTCTAGAAAGTAGAAATTACGTTTTTAAAAGCCTGTAATAGGAGTAAATGATCACAATCTCTGTCTTTTCTTTTGCATCTCTCATTCCTCTTACATACCTTGTTCTCCCAAGCTTAAAGGGATCACTGCTACATCATTTACTGCAAAGACAAGACCTCTACACAGAACCCTGAGAACCGCATTAAGCGTCCAAATGGGACTGCATTGGGTGAGGGGCCTACAGTGCAGTAGTTGTACAGTTGGTGAATGTGCATGCTATGCATCACGGATAGGCTATAAAACCCTACCCTCGCTGATAAGAACACCTGGCAATATTATATCGTTATAGAAGGGATTCATTATTAGCATGAAACTGCACAGGGTAGAACTCTTAATCAACATTAAGGACACAAATGCCACATAATTTGATTCTCTGAATTACACACACTGAAACCACCCAATATAAGCTGTGCTTTGGTCACAAAAAGCCCAGCAAAGCAGAAGAATTATTTGGTGTGCATTCAGTACAATTCACCTGGGCTCAGATTGCTCAAATGGAAAGATCTTAATTCTGGAACTCCTTTGTCTGAGATTTACCAAAGCCTCCCGTGTTTAAACGACTTGATCAGTCCTCTCACAGCAGCTGTCTCACTAGTATTATACAGAATTCGTAATATCTCTGCTGAAGAGGAATAATGCATTTGTGTTCATACTCTGCAATATTTCATTTGTCATAAAAATCAATAGAAATTTTCAGAAAGGGCATTTTCTGCTCTGAATGTGCTAATGTGACATTCACTGAACCAAATTCAGCCCTGAAGCAGCAACTGGCTTCCTGGAGTTCATGCTGTGCCTGATTCAATATGAAAGCCCAGTCTTTTTTCCCCATTATCTACAACAGGGGAAAAATCCACCCTTGCTGATGTGCAGAAGACAGCAAAGAAGTTATGGCAGTTCCACTTCAGACTTGCCATCTCTGCTTCAGTTTGTCAGACTCTTTCCAGCTAAGATTAACAAGTTTGTCTCCATGATTCACTCCCCACCGCCTTCTTGTAGGCTAGCACTGCATCTCCTGTTTCCTAGTGGGAGTTTCACACAAATGTGTTATGTCTACAGCCCCATTTAATTTGAATGCTGAAACTTCCATCCTGGCCAAAACCTCAGCCGCCCACACTTGACAGCACATCAGGGGTTTCCATCCATGGATGGGCTCCAAGAAGAGGACAAGGACCTTGGATTTGACAGATATGACTGATTAAGAGAATGAGTTTCACAAACCAAATCACCCCAGATCCTCAGGAGAAACCAGCTGGCTTCCCCCAGAGCCAACGGCTGTACTGCACCTGACAAAGACACAGGTATATCAGCAGGACGTACCTTCTGCTAAAACCCCAAGATCAGCTTGGAACACTCCTCCTTTCCACTGCGACCTAGAAACCGATGGGGTGACGGTCGCATAGAGCTCAGGCCTTCTCCCAGAGGGCTTCGGCAAGAGAAAAACCTTCACTACAGAAGGCACGCAGGCTTCCAAGAGGATCAGCAATGCCACTATGTCAGAGATAGGGAAATAAATAGCTTTCAAAAGGCTCAGAGGATGCAGCCCAGCGGTCACAAGTTAGTGAGATCATCAGCAGGGCTGTGCTAACCAATACAATACAAACACATTAAGAATAACAGGCGATTCCTGAAGCAACACCTAAAAAGGCCCTTTTAGGAGCTCCTTTCCACACCATTGTGTCTGTTTTGTGAAGGTCTGTCCTGTCTCTCTGGGGCTCAGCCGCACGGTCTCCCGGTGAGGGCTGCCCAGTCCCGGCCAGGCCTCTGCCTGGGCATCTGGTGGGGTCCCAGGCTGCCCCCTCCACCAGCTGACAGTCTGCCTGGCCAGAACTGGGCAGCAGTCGGGTTTCCTGGGGTCCCAAAGCACCAGGAGTGTGGTCAGCTCTTCCACAGCCCGGGCAGTTGCACCTACAGCCACTGTTAGGTTCAGAAACAGCAGCCAGCAAGCACCCCAGGCAATCCTGTCACCTCCACTGCCATCTAGCGCAGTTTTAAGAGAAAATAAAAATCCACACGAGCGGAAAACACAAGCCAGTGGCAACATTTGCTGCAAATCATCCCAGCTCTGCTTTCCACCTCCAAATGAGCCCGGCCTTTTCTCAGCACTCTCCTCCACACACTGCAGGATGCACAAGCACTGCCTTAGAGGGTAAGCTACTTAAACACAGACGGACCAGAACTGAAGTGGGGGCCAGAGAGGAAGGTCTGAAGGAACAATGCAAAAGCCTAATCTAGGTCTCCAGAGACCTGGTTCTTTGGTTCCTCAGCCAGCCGGACCAGTGCTGATCCACCAGCAGCACCAGTTGCTCCACAGCCCAACACGGGGCCAGTTCAAGGGAACGGGAAGGAGGGAAAACACACACTAGCCACGGAACCTCACTGCTTTGGGGCAGGGAAGAAGCCCTGTCAGTGTCAGGTATTGCTTATGTGTTGATGGATTTTCATATCCCGCAAGGAAAACACCACACCAGTACAACACCAACCCAGAAACGAGAGCTCGCACAAAACCAGCTTGTTTCATTCTTCTGAAAGGCAGACGAGCTCGTGGAACACTGTCCTAGCGCTGCTGCGCTGGCCATGGATTACCGAACATGTACAAGGGATTTCATCGCATACCACATTATTCTTAAAGAAAAATAAAGGGCTTTACTCTTGAAAAGCTTTTAGAGACTGGATGTATAATTCATCTAAACAGTATCTGCTCCATCAGACATGAATTTTGGACAGGTTAATGCCAGCCTGTCACACTTTTCAATGAGCAGCACCCTTATCTTGCGCATGCAATTCAAATATTGTATATAAAAAGCTGGGAGGAAAATCCATGAGAGATGGAAGAATGTTAAAGTAAAATAAAATTAAAATGCATTTACAGTCAGGAAAGCAAGTGGTAAAAAAAGGCACACTGTTCCACAGCAAAGCTTTACAAGCAAGTTGATTTTTTTGGTTCACTGACAGAACAACAAAGAGAAGTTTTTACTCACAGCAACATAGTATTACTTTACCCTTATTTAAGTAAAGGTAGAACATTCTGAAATTAAAATCTTAGCAAGTAAAGAATCCAAATATTATGTTTCTAACTTCCATATTTTCCTTCCTGGCCCCAACAAGAAAGTTAAGTAGTTGCAGTTGACCAAAAATTTTTTCCCTTCATTAAGTCTCAGCAGATCTAATCACTATGAAAGGTTACACAGATTGCAAGCAAAGACTTATGAACAACTCAGAGCTGCAGTAGTTTATGTATCAACACAAGTATCTAGTATATACATTTTATACTGTCTGCACATATGTACTAAGGATAAAGTACATCCATACTTTCCAGGGCTCCATAAGGTACGTAAGGTTTAGAAATGCATTTTTCTTAAATATGTCTTCAATTTAACGTAAAAAATTCTGTTGTCAGCTGGAAAAAGGCAAATTTAATAATAAAGTTCAGATGTCAAAGCTAAACTGTTAGTCTAAATTTAAAACGTGCAACTTTTGAAATGGCTGCCATGAAGCAGACATCATTTAATTTTAACACCACTACAAAGGCTTTTTTTCTTTCAGAACTTTTTAAGTGTACTGCAGAACAGCTTTTTCACATAGAACCCACTCTGTATCCTTCCTAAGGTGCTATAAATAAAACATTAAAAAAAAAAAATCTCTGCTCCAGTGATTTTTTTTCTTTTTTATCACAATTTGTCTGTGGTGTTATTAAAAAAACAAACAAAACAAAACCAAACCACCACCACAAAACCAACACACTGCACAACAAAATCTAAGTGGAGCTCATCTGTTCAATCAGCACTCCCACCTCACAGGAACCAATTCTATTTTCAATCATGTTAATTACTTTTCTTAACAGTCCTCCTCTTCTACATTCCCAGCTCCCATTTTAAGTCATAAACTTCTGCTAGGGTAACCCCTAAACGTTTGGGACAGATTAACACAATAGAAGTATCTCAAATTGATTGGTTTATTATTTACTGAAGAATCAGATCATTGCTGGCAGTCAATAAATGCTGCTTAGGAAGCAATCTAATTATTTGGTAGGTTTCCCGTTAAACCTGATAATAGCCCATGTCCATGTAGTGGTTTGGGACTCTTATTCCTCAGTGAAGTGCTCAGAAGTGGTGGTGGGGGGGTGATGTCACATTGCATCTGACATCATATCCAATACAAGAGTAACATTTCAGTAACTAACAAATAATATAATTAATGAATTGATTAAAATTATATTTAAATTTCTATGTTAATTTTATTATATTGCTGTTAAAATTGTATTATTGCTATTATTATAGACATACATCAATAAATACTAATTTGTTATTAAGATAACTAATCACTAGCAGTGAGAAAACACCCAGCCCCACTGCACAAATAAAAGCATCGTTCCTGATTTCATTTCCTAGAATGGGTTGGAAAGTCATCCCGTTCCAGTTCCTCTGCCATGGGCAGGGACACCTTTCTCCTAGACCAGGTATCTCTTATTCAGGAAGATCTTATCACTCTCTGGCTTTACAGCCTGGGGAGTTACTAACAACTGTCCTGTGAGTCTCAGAAGAGAGCTGAATTGGAATGGTAAATGGTTAATCCCTACTTTTTAAAGTCCTCATAAAAATCAGGATGCAATGCCCTAAGGACCATTTATATACTAAGTATTTGTCATCTAAATGCACTAAAGATGAGAAAAGATGTTATTAATGCTTATTTTACAAGTGTAAAATTATTCTTCTAACTTTTAGAATCAAGAACTGGTAGATCTGAGGATTCAGCTAAGCTGGGCTATTTAACTGGAAGCACATCCTTTCTGTATCAATCTTGTGCACAGAAACAACTTGGATATCTCCACATACTCACCAACATTTTTCAGCAAAGTGGGCCCACCATCTACGGAAAACCACCCATATGAACCATCTGACTTCCTCCCATGGCAAGTAACTAAAATGGCGAATTAAGAGCCATCATCAAAGCTTTATTTTCAGGTCATCCCATGTCCAGAGGCACTCGACACATTTTCATTTCATTTCCTTTTATACCATCCCAGAGGCAGCAGGTGGGATTTGGTCACCAGTCAGACCAAGAGTGAATAGTAGGACTCTGGTGTACCCCAATCATCACCAACACCCGGCAGATTACACCTTTCGCTTTTATTATTGGCACACTTCAGCAACTGTCAATATAATTTCCAGCTGAAGATAGCAAAAGGCTGCAGTGTTTAATGAGAAAAAGGAGGTATTAGGTATTGATGTACATTTCCGAGTCCATAATTCAGTAGGTTTAGCAAATGTAGTACTCTCATTTCCACACACATTCTTCATCATGTGTTCAAGTATGATTATACAGACTGCTTAATATTTCTGAATTAAGTAAAATGAGCCTCTTGTGGCTAGAGATGTTTATTATTTTAAGTATTTTAGGTTGTTAGGCTAATTTTATTTAAATTATTATCTACTGCCTTACACCCTTAATATTTTCCATTGATATGCCTTCAGGGTTTTATTTTCCCCTAAAGTCAAGTTTGCTGAAGCAGTATATTTGATTTACCTATCATTTTACCATTACTAATTCTTCACGGCTGTTCACGTATAGCACATCCCTAATAATCCTCAGTAATATGGAGACACTTTTTATTCCCTGTTCCGTTTGAGTTGAACCCAAGTTGTTGGGAAAACTCTGCTTCCTGCAGAGCCTGCTGCCCAAGCACCCACCGAGTTTTGTCGTTTGTAAGATAAAATATGAACTTTAAATCATGAGGCTTTATGTTTGCACAGTGAAGCTTGAAGTGACATTTTCTCAAGCTCCCCGCAATACAGTTGTCTCGTTGATCCCCAAAGGGGATCAAGATCCCATTCTTCAGCAACATCTCAACCCCAGCAGGTCTCAACATTGCAGCCATGTCCAGAACATCCACTGCGCTGCTGACACCACACGTGAACAATCAGATGGGACCCCACGTGCTCCATCAAGACCAGAAAACTACCCCGGGTAGCGGTGGGAGCTCAGACTGGTGGGAGCACAGGAGAGCTGCAGCAAGGCTCTGTCGGGCTGTCACCACGAGAGGTGACAGAGATGCGCGCCACTACTGCCAGGGAACGCGCAACACTTGGTTCCAGCCTCACTACCACTACTAACATGCAGCTGGTGTAACTAAATCCTCAGCACAACGCTTGGTTGTCACCGCTGGTGGTGACAAAGACCAACACTTTGCACATCAGTCAACATGTGCATTCAATCCATGCTTTGCTGGCAGCCCCCTGCGCAGTGGAATTCAACTCCTTTAACTTTTCTGCCACATGCTTTACAGTATTTGTGGCAATAAACATTTCTCACAAAAGGTGACTGGGGAAATCACACAATACTAGCAAAGCAAGCCTTTTAATGCAGAGCAAGAAAAGCTTCATGTCTAATTACAAGTTTTATAATAACTGTGATACAGTAATTGGGATGGATTTGAAGTGCCTTCAGCAAGCTCCATTTAAAGAAAAAATGAGACAGTGAAAATAATATTCATTATATTCAGCCATTGGTAAATATTCTCAACTAATACAGTAATGGGAAGAAACAACTCCTAGAAGAAGCATTTCTGGTTTTCCTATAATTACTGGAAATCAAAACATATTTGGTAGGATGAAAATTAATTGTTTGCCTGCACTGACAAACTTTGCAGCTATGCAGGGTTCGGGTTTTTTCCTTTAATAAATAAAGCATTGCTTTGAGAACCAAACTCGTTTTCTCATTTATTTTCTCCATTCCTATTCATTCCTTAGATTAACAAGACTCTATTCCAGAACTAAAGCGTTATTCTCCTAGTACCCTGTAACTCTTAACATTTATTGCAGTGACTACACATGCATTTGTAAAGCTCAACACTTTCAAAGTCACCCTTTATTGCTTGTAACTGTTTGAAATTTGGAATAGAAGTATGTGATTGAGCCTTGTGGTTTACTTTCAGCGCACATCCAAGCCAGCAGCACACTACCAAAGTCACTTAGAGAAGATCTGATGAATAAAATGCTTTTTTTCTGTCAAGGGTATGGTGATTCAAAGCCACTACAAAAATCGATAGGAATATAAACTGATTTAACGGGACACAAATCAACGTACATGCAAAATTGTGAGCACGTGTAAAACATCGGTGCTCCTCCAGTTCAGCTCGTGTCAGCCAAGATTCCAGCTCCACAGCAGCAAGCGTGCACCTTGTCCCTGATCCCATGCTGCTTGTGCATCCACAAAACACAAATACCACAAAAAAAACAACACAAGAAAGGCACCTGCCGCCAAGAGACTACAGAGTGTGTTCACTACTCTATACTTCAGCCCTTACTGCTATTTCAATTCAATAAAAGAACAAAGCACAAGGCAAAATTAATTCCCACAAGCTCTTCTGATTAGAAATTGTTTTTTAAACTGTCATGTCTAGTCTATGTATTAGACTGCAAGATAAACTAACTACAGCATCTTGTGATAATATTACGTACAACAAACACACTGTCATACGCCTGAGGATTTCTTTATCTCTAATATGATTTGTATATTTTGTCCTTGTCCTTGCAAGCGTAAATCACCTTCCTTGCAGCTCTTATCACTGGAAGGTCATCACACTATCAGCCACCATTCAGAGAACGCCAGTTGGCCAATAAAGCACTCAGTGAAGCTTTCCATCCGTCCGGCTAAGGACTGCAGAGGGGGGCTGGAAAAGGAATTGTGGCATTTGAAAACATCATTCAATGTCAAACGGGCTCATATACCACAGTATCTCAAACATGTAGCTCAGATGTGTACTGTACCATGACTATAGCCTTAGATATAATCATCATTTTCATCAGGTAGCTAAGAACTCATTCACTCCATCATGCAAATTTTAATCAAGCATGTCACCAGAACATCAAATCTGGCCAAAGACAATTTGAAACAGATCCATCAGATGGGATTTTCAAAGGCTCCAAAGAGTCAGATGCACACCTCCAAACAGGGCTCAGCTTTACCTGGGCAGCTCTGGCCTCCCTCCCCAGCTCCAAACGCCTCCCTGCGCTCAGAGCCCCAGGAATGGGCTCCATGCCCCAGCCAGTCACAGCAGCTCCTTCCAAATGAAGCGCTGGGAGCCTGCGCTGGAAAACTAGAGCTTGGGCTCCATTGCATCCTTTACAACAGAGATAAGCTAAGCCTTAGGAATAAACCTGGAAGTGTTTCATGTCCTAGGAAAACATGTACCTAAGTAATTATAATGTCATTACTAAGGATTAAACATATTAATAAAATTCCTTGCAGAGGGTTCAGTTGATTGCTGGTATCTTTCATATTAATTAATACTTGGCACTGTATAAATACTCAGACTGTATTTTACTCTATTATATTCGTATAAGACAGCTTCTAGAACACTTTTAGGTAGCTGCTAAGAAGAAATAATGGTTGTCTGAGCAAAGCATTGGATTAAATTGAAATACAAGGCTTGGTTCCAGAATTCAAAAGCTGCCCATCATTCCCAAGAGGACGACTTTCACTCCAGCATCTTGATTCAGACCCATACCTCCAGACACAGGAGCTCTGCCATATGCATCCATCTTTATCTGTTTGCAGGACAATATCCTGTACTCGGGATTAGCCCCAGAAACTGATCAGTTCCGTGTATGTGTACAGAAATGTCCTTGGTGCACCTCTTCCACTCAGCAGAAAGAGCCAGGCTTAATTCTTTCTTCAAGATCTAAATTCAAGTTTGTGTCCTATCTGCAGGCCAAATGCTGAAATGAGCTTGTCTGGCACCTTCATCTCTCAATGACCACCACAGTAGCAGTCATTTTGGCACACATCCCTTCCAGAAGGGACAAATGGGGCCTATTTAGCTTCAGTCTGGCTGCGTGGAATAATTCATTTGGACCGCCAATAATGCTACTCTCCAAAATGCTGGCCAAACGCTATCGGAGACAGGCTAAAAGGCCTTCAAACCAGGCTAAAACACTGGCTTCTTCACATCTGTGAAGTGAAGATAGTCATTTAAATAGCAATTAGGGATCCCCGCAGTAGTGCTTGGGGTGGCTGCAGAATGATCTGACCTGTCAGACGGGAACAGTTGTCCCTGCTGCCCCTCTATCTTCACTGCTCCGGATCACTTGGGAATATTGCCTGCTTCCATACCCAGGAATCACCCAGTTCCCATTTACGATTTCATCTGATCTTCTCCCAGTTACAATGCAGACCACCTACTCCCTTCGCCAAACTGAAACACACTTCCAGCAGACTGCCAAATTCACATGTTAAACAAAAGAGGGGTCACTTCAACTCTTTCCCTTTAAAGGGATAGGTATCTGCTGTAGCAGTAAACTTTCTGAAAGAAACACGATGCTCAAGCTGATTATTCCATTTTTTCCACTGAAAATTAAACTGTAACATTTAGCTTGTCCTTAGCGGCCAGTCAAGATGCTCTGGCTTTATTTCTGCAAATGCTACAACAATCCTTCATGCTGCAAGAGAATAATCATTCCTTGGTGAAGTAGGAAAAAAAAAAAAAAAAAAATCCCACAACCTTTCCATATCCTCCCTGGGTTATCAGGATTTTTTGTGGTCCTGCCGAGCTCAGCGGATGACAGCGCCAGGCAGGTTATCATCACGCTGTCAGAGGCTCTTCAAGCTGCCAGCTGCTGCTACTTCAGCCTATTTTTCAACAAGCACGGCTCACGCTGCTGCCTGCCAAAGCCTTCACTGCTGCACAGCCACTGCGGCTGGCAGGGCTGCTGCGCTACACGGCTGCTTTTCCTCCCCACCTCCCTCAAAGAGAAAGCGCCATTTACTGACAGGTTCCTGTCAGCCAGGAATGACTGGCAGGCTGCTTGTGTTCCTCTCCAGAACAGATTTTGTAAATACGTGCTTAAAACTTGTCAGAACCCACAAGTCAGAAAAGCTTAACAGTAGTTCTTCAAGAACAAGGACAATTTAAGGTTAACTGCTTCCTTAATGTGCAATAGTAAAACAGATTTACATAAAGTACTTTGAGTTCAAGTAACACTCCTTCTCCTCAAGTAGTTCCACAGCAGAGGAGACTCTACCTTTTTCAAGCACCCGTTGAACTAATAGCATAGGAAATCTTTCAGACACCAGTTTCATAGATTCAGCTCACTAAAGGAACTTTCTCCCTACGGCAGGGAGGATGATCAAATATTTGTTCCTGGGTTTTGCTCAGTAACGAACAGGTTTGGTGAGAAAGTACGGAAAGCTTGTCTGGGACTAGACTGCGCTGGTACAGCCCACCTGCAGAAGGGCCTGAATAAACCACAGCCAGGCTTTAGATATAAGCCACACTCAGTTCTACACATAAGCACATTTTAGGATATACCAGTCAGGACCTTCCTGTTCGACTGTGCTTTCCTACAGCCTTCTCAGACAACAAGAAGATGCCACAATACAAAATGCCATCTTTTCCAGCTCCCAACCTAGTTGGTTGCATGTGAGTTCTCATCTGAGACCCAAGACAAGGGTACACAGAGCACATTTGGTGTGGCACCCCTGCAAAGCCATTGCAGGGACTCTTTCCAAGTACAGGTGTTTGCCTTCTGTCAACATTTTTACAAGAAAAAGGAAAAAACCACCACAGACTTGCAGCAAGCAGGACAGCCCATCTCAGACAAAGATCCACGAGATAAGGCCCTGATCTTGAATAAACACATCCTTGCAAGCCTTTCTTACCTAAATATCTCCAGTGAAGTCAGTGAGAGCAAAGTGATATATGAGGTAAGAATATGCAGTCTGTTGCGTCACACTGGATGCTACAGAATAAATTTCAGGGTATGCAGGCATCCCTCAACAACTTGAATACTCCCAGCATTAAAAGCATGAGTTTAGGAACAGGATAAGGAAAATATCACACAGTAGCCCTAATTGCAAAGCTTGTGAGGGTCACCAAAAATGCTTTAACTGTTATGTACACTGTAAAAGGGTTGGAATTTACACCTCAAGGACAGCCACAGGCATCTCCTGGATGTTTTGTGGGGAGCAGCTGTCCCCACAATGTGGAGAATTAGAAACCTGAGGAAAAGATGCTTTCCTGAAGGAAAAAACTCACATCCCCTAAAGCCTGTTCTTCCAGCTGCACCTGTTGCTCTAGTAAGAGATACAACATCTGCCCACAAACCTTGCTTTGCTATCACGTGGGCTGGATCTAGGGCAGAAAGAAAATTAAACAAACAGGTTATCATTCTGATAGCACGGTCTTCCTCACATGCCTCCCCCGCTCTCAGACAGAATGGGCCCTCAGTACTGAGCCACGGGGATCGCTGGTACCTGCGCTCAGCCACCCGGCCTCACGCGACCTGCCTGCTCCAGCCCTGAGGTAACGCAGCCGCCATCTTGGGTGCCCACAGCCACGCTGAGGGATGAACACAGAATCCCCATTTGCAGGGGTGTTGGCTGCTGTTAACAGCTTCCAGTACCCTTATGAGGAGCAGCTGCACCCATACAGGGCCCTGAGTGTCCAGAGAAGCGAAGGTGCCAGTGCAGGTTACATGGGAGAGCAGATATAAAAGCAAAGATATTGTCAAAATCTGTGTCCCTATCCTAAACTCTCAATGAAACTGCCTCCCTTTCTTTCAAGCCATCACCACCACCTCCTTACTTCGATGCTAGAAGAGAAGGAAAACACTATTTTCATGAATTTTCAGAATTCAAGTATGTTTTGGAGCTCATCTCCAGGAGACATAACTCCGCTTGCTTTTAATCCCCCTGACTCCACTTCTCGAGCTCTATATTTGTCTGGTTCCACTATTAAAAAGTATGCATTCCAGTAACTGTGCACTATTTTTGGTTACACTATTTGCCTCAATCTAAAAGCATGTAAGGAGAAATTTTGACAGTTTTCACAAGAATTAAAAACCACAGTCATCATCCTCTAAAGGCTCAGAGCTTTCAATCAACATCCTGAGGAGTGAAATCTTGCTGCCTCACTCCTGTAAAAGCTCTGCTGCAGGATTAGGGAGGAGACTCAATGGCATCCCATGCCTGTCAGGTCAATGCTGCTCCTGAACTGATGCCATACCCAAGAGAGACGCACCACTCTTCAGTAGAAAATAAACTGCATTCTCTATTAGGACGATTTTCCAGACTGAAGAATGTGTCTAATTTCAATTTGCTACGCACAGATAATTGACTTTATGCTGAAGTTGCTGTCATTTAATGTGGGAACAGAAACCACTTTTCTCAGGTTTGATCTATCTATGATATCTTTTCTGAAAAATCTTTGGCCCGCTATCCTGTGAAGACTATTTCATGTGCGACATACCAGGAAACCATATCTGTACATCACACTTACTCAGTGTGATCTGCAGAGATATTACTTTGCTGCTGCAGGTTTTTTGTTTTGCCTCCAATTCTTCCATTCTTTGGCTCTTCACTGCAGCTCACTACACTTACCTACAGCTCTTCAGCTGTCTGTTCCACACACCTAATCATCTAAAGCCCACACAGCATCAATCTGTGCTCCAGCACGGTCACACTCAAATATTGTACAGTTCTTCCTACCACTCCAAGCAAGATCAGATGTGTTTTGATACTTCAGTTCTCATTGTATCAGCAAGGCTTTGCTCTCCTTTCTTGAAAGCACTCAGCACCACAGATACCGCTTGGCTCGCAGCCACGTCATCCCGTATCGCAGCCCTGAGAGAGAACACACGCACGCAAGGATTACGAACAGCAACAACACAGACAACAGTTGGGGTGGATCACAGTGGCACACAGGAGATGATCCTTCTTTTACATCACAGCGGGTCAAGATGAAACGCCAACTTTCTTTTTCCCCCTTTTAAGAGTTCCATTTTAAGGCTTGTGTGCTGCCTGGAATTCATCCATGATTATATCCTACTAGAATTCCACTATACCATCAAGCAGCCCTAGTTTTCTGGTTTGAGGTGTGCATTATTGCCGTGCCTATTAAACAACTCCTCTGCTTTGATACCAAAACAACAGGCAGGAGGTAGAAGACAGGGCTTCTGAGAGATGTCAGTATAAATCCTCAACTTACTGCATAGGAATTGCAAATATCAATTACTTACAAAGGTCTAGGGAGTACCAGGTTATACATACTGAAGAAAACATACAGAGTTTTGGGAACAGCAATATGGCCGAGCACTAACTGGGACCCATCATCGCCACATGGGGAGTCAGGAAGGTGTGAAATGGGGCCGTTATGACCTCCTGCCCCCCATTCTGCAATAATGATAATGAAAACAATCTATTCCTTACTGCTCCCAGGAACAGCAAGACTCAAAAAAAAGAACAAGAATATTAAAACAAAAAAATACCGGGGAAGAAAAGCGATTTTTCAAAGTTAACTCCGAAACAGTCTGCAGGGTCAAGCACTTAGCTTGCAAGTGCATCTTCGTTTCAGTAATAATTAGATCCCCAGTCAAAAGAAGCAGCAGCATTCAACAGAGTATCGCTCATTTACAGCAATTGCAGCACAGTGCAAAACAGCACCCGAGGAGCTCAGGGCCGAGCAGGGGAAGGCTCAGAACAGCACTTGCGAGGCTCACGCTTCTCGGTCTCTCAAAGCCAGGAGTTTGCTTCAGACCCTTGTTTTCCAACTCGCCTCCATGCACACGCAGCAGACTCCTGAAACAGGCCACGTCGGACACGCACGCCTGCCGCCCTAGTCGTCTTTTGCACAAAGTGCTAAACCTCATTCTTTGAGGGAGAAAGTAATTCACTATGCATAGAAGAAAGCACCCGATGCCAGTGAACAACACCACAGGAACTGGAAGCCAGCTCTTCTGTTACTACCGCGCCGATGGTGGTTACACCTGCTCCCACACACAAACACTGAAATACAGAAATACTGAAATACAGAAATACAGAATACCCTGCTGTCCCCAGAAGTGACAGTCACTGGTGGGACAACTCACCTCGTGGTGCTCAAGGGCCGGTCTCCTCGCTGTCTTCTCTGCAGACTCCGCTTGCACTGCAGCCTTCCAGGGTAAAGCCTTTCTTCAGGACACCCAGATGGAAAAACCCCTCACCTCGTTAAGATTTAAGTCCTTCGGCTGTAAGGTTTTTTTCGTGTTACAGCTTCAGGTTTCTGGAGGTTTAAGTATCACCTTTTGCCATGGCAGGGGAAACTTCTCAGCTCCTGTTTCTGTGGAGATTTTTGGTCGGAGCCAGGTCCTCCTCCCCTTCCTCCCCCTTTCCCCCCTCCCCCGCCCCTCCCGCAGCCTCAGGGCCCAGCTGTTTTGTAGCTCCCAAATTACCTCAGTCCCTCTCCCACAGGCTTCCTCCCTCCCAGGCCAACAAAACCTGGGCTTTACCTCTGTGGTCTGGGTCTTTCACAGCAGCCCCCAGCCGCAACTCATCTCCCTAACCAGCAGGGCCCGCATGGGCCGTGCCCCGGCTGGGGAGCTGCAGGACGGGCCCAGCCCAGGAAAGCTGCTGCCAGCACAAACCTGAGCGGTAGAGCTGTGTGAGCCGGGTTATCTATAGACAAGGGTACAGTGATGGTCCTCTGGGGTACGCAGCAATAATCAGGGAAACCTTTCTGAGGCAGGGAAGTTATGTTGCTCCTCTTTGCATTTCTGCTGCTGCCCAGCCCAGGAGGCGTTCACTGGAGTATGTGAGTTGGGGCTCATGTTTACTCCGCAGAGGGGAAAGAGCACATGCCGTACGGGATCTTTCTGTTTTAAGGGGTTTACAGGAGCCTAGTGATGCTGCAAGAGCAATCCCACAGAGCAGAGAGGCCCTGTCCCGCTTTGCCAGGCTGACACCAGCAGTGAGGCAGTCCTGCTGACACCAGTGTCACCGTTCCCAAGAGGCTGTGTGCACCCACGCTCCAACAGCCCGATCCACACGTTCTGAGCTGCGATAAATCTGTCTGCCTATTTATCTCTTTCCCTAGTTAAAACATTCTCATGGCTCCAACAGGCTGGACTACTCAGAGGTTTGGGTTTTGCTAATCATACCCTAACTCCCAATCCTGCGCAGGTTGTTGCCTGCAGCTGCAGAACCAGTTATCGTGGGCAGCTGTGGGGAGCCCACAGCCACCTGGCTGCAGCGTGTGGGGGGGACATCTGAGCTCCCCAAAACTGGTTCCCTTCAGTGCTAGTAGCTTTTTAACCAGGGTGCTCTGAAGTTGCTGTCCCTGCTTTATTGATCCAGTTTTTCCTGTGCGGAGTTTAACGCCGCAGCAGCCAGTTCGCAGCCCAGAACGCTGTGTCTCCGAGCTTTATGGTCAATACACCTCCTTGAGATGCTGAGATCCCCTTCACCTGGTCTGGCAGGGAGGAGTGACCTGAATCTGAATGATTTCCTATGCTCCAAATGAGTCTTCAGCTGTCAAAGGTGGGACTGCATGTAAAGGAGTGGAAGATATTTCAGGGAAAAACTGAGGAAAGCTGTATTTACGTCCTAGCCCGGAAAAGGAAGGAAACTATTTCCAAGCTTCAAACCATTTTAGCAATCTGGAAAATTCTTTCCTGCTCAGACCTCATTTATCTTCCTGATAGATTCCCCCCTGAGGAGGGTGAAGGATGAGGCAGCAAATTTCTGCTTGTTCCTCAGGATGGCAAAGGCGCAGATGGAGGAGCGCGGTGCGGGGCAGGTGTGTCACATCCATACCCGATGTCACCGACCGGGCGGCTGCCCTGCGGGAACGTGAGCTGGCACCCTGCGGAACGCTCTGGGTGCTCTGCTTGGAGCCATTTCAATAGAGGTTTCCCTTCCAGCAGAAAGACCTGGCAATTTCAGATTTCTTTCTGCTACAACATGAGATGAAAAAAAAAAATCCAGTAAAATTAAATTTTTAGGCAAATACAATAAATTAAAACTTCTTGTTCAGTTTTTTTTTAGTTTTCGTCATTATAGTAAGAAATTTACTATACAAGATATAACAGAATGAAAAAAAATTAATAGAAAAAATTGAGTCTATTGTTATGTTTATTTCCAGTCTTTTGAAATGTGTTTTTACTGAATACTTCCTGATTAATTTAATCCATCATGATTTTTTTAGATTCTTATTCCCAGTGTTAACCAGAGTACTTAGCTTCTGTAGAAAAAATGTGATTACATGCCATAAAGTCACAAAGTATTTTCATCTTGAATATAAATGGAAGTAACCTTTCCAAACAGAATATATTAACATATGCCGGAGAATCCATTGGTTATTCCGAGACCTCTTTCTTTCAGTCTTTAATCACTAAAGCCATCATTTTAGAGTTGGTTTTACAAATGGCAAAAGGACAAATAGCTCTCTTGAGAATGTGTTGGGGTTTTTTTTTCCCAATCCAGGCAAGGTCTCACAAATGTGCTATGTTCTCGTAATTATTTTTAAGCAGAAATATTGTCCTATTCCCCAGGATGATAAACAAATCTGATTTTCAGAATTCCATTAAGCTCCTTGCAAATGAAATAATCCTCATCTGAGAAGTACAAATATGCAGATGGCTTCACACTGTTATATCTTATTCTTTCAAACAGAAGGAAATGAGAAGAAATCAGAAACTAATAAATATCCCCAGGGAAGGTTTGCAAGACCCTGAAGAAAATGGAGAAGCACATCTGTTGCTCTTCTTGTAATAACGAGAACAAACCTGATATTGCACAACACACCTAAAAAAGGGTCCAGTGAGGAGAAAGGAAAGGAAGGAAGTTGGCAAATGCCCAGGAGAGATGTATCATCACGTTTTTCAAGAGACCAACTCTCTGCTCCATCTTAAATCAATGAAGTTCAAGCCCCTGCCCTTAGGAGAAGGTGCAAAATTAAGGATTTCAGTGGCAATACGTGCTTTCTGTCAGTCCCTTTTGCCCAGGTCTCAGAAGCACGGTGCTGTCTTCTCGAAGGTACATCCAAAGGCTTTGGCCACCAGGAGTCCGAGCGAAGGGGGGATGTGGCTCCTCGAGCAGGGAGCAGCTCCCTGGGCACCGTTTTGTCTTCAGAGTTACCAATCACCCCACACGTTATCAGTGCAACTTGCCTGCCCCAGTTTGTCTTGCATAATATAACAAATACCAACTACCATTGGTTATTTTTGGGAAATGGCAGTTTTTAATTTGATTCGACACTGTGCTGTTATCTTCCCTCCCAGCAACGGCACACGGGACAGAGGAAGTTTGATTTGGAACGGAAATCTATGTGTTTATATGGATCCAGGCAGAGGTATTATTTCATGTATAAAAATTAATGAAAGCAATAATCACAGACAGCATTCACGACCAGAAAGAACGTAGGCTCATTGACCTGGCGATAAGCTCAGACAGGGCTTTATGGATAGAGTTTTTCTCTAATTAGTTTGATGGAGAAAAGAAATGTTGCACCGCAAAATGAAAAAATAAAAGCTAAATAACCAAATATGTTTGTGGCCTCATCTTTTACCTTCTCTGCCACTTCCTCTCCATATTTATTCAGCTGATATTTAAATGACTGAAGACTCTAACAAAGAGGAAGCCTTCTAATTGTGTAGCCCATCTTTTCTTTATTGAAAAGCTGAGCTTTTTCAATATTTTGCATTTTTTGCTGTAGAAGATATGTCTACATGCCTAAAATGCACCAGAAGCCTACCTGAAGCTGTATTGACACACAAGTCCACATTTGAGTCTGGGCCTACCCTGCAAACACCTTGCTGGGGCACAGCTTTGGTCTGCTGGAGTCGTCGTGCTTACGGCCTGGTAATATTAGGTTGGTACAAAAGTTTTAATATTATTAAAACCCTGTGAAATAAAGGCCTTGCTTGCCTAAATCCTTTTAGAAATTCCATCTCTTTAGTACTGAAATATCCCTAGATATTGGCCCTCAGTGCTCCAGGAAGCCCAGTTACAGAGAAAGGCAGCAGCCTGCTCGTCGTTTAAGGAAGATTAGGAGAATGTCAGTGTGTGACAGCAGAGCATCCAGCTAAGGTGACAATCACTGCTGGGCTAACCATGGCCTAGAAGCTTCTCTTATGAGAAGAAAAAAAGACCAAGGGAGCAAATGAGGATAACTTAGGTGTCTAATTCAGCTGCCACTAAAGACAAATGCCTGCATTCACAATTAACCCATTAAATTTATTGAATATTCATGTTTAGTGATAAATCTCTAGTGGTTTTGTTTAGGGTTTTATGATGTACATGCAAACCAGCTTTAGTACTGATGATACTAATCATCCCAGCCTCCCCCAAGATCTATGGGTAGCTGGTGTTGTTTCACATGGTTATTAACAACATTGTTTCCGAGAAGATTTATTCTGTCTTCTCTGCAAAACCTGAACTGCTCCATGCAGGTGGGTCTCAGCCTGAGATCTGTATCTCCATGAGCCAAAGTGCCAGCTCGGAGAGCTGGAAGCTACACACAGACAAATGAAAGTAAGTTCCCAAAGCACCAAGGGCTCTTTTTGGTCACAGAATAGTTTGGGTTGGAAGGGACTATCTAGTCCAACAACCCTTGCCAAGAGCAGGGACATCTTCAACTAGATCAGGTCATCTTCTACCCTGGTGCTCACCAGAACAAACAAAAAGCATTGAAAGCAAAATTGTGACTTTACAAAGTGCATCCATACCATAAAAAGTGACATTCGGGGTCTTTTTCCCCATCCTTCAGTTGGTGCTCACTGTGCAGAACCACCACCACCACCACCACACCAGTTACTCCATTCCCACACCGGGGCCACAGAGAGACAAGCAAACATTTCCTGAGGAGAAATGTGAAAATATAAACCTCAGCTCCAGAGAATGCTGAAAGGATGGGTTGTGCTCCTGCCTGGAGAAAATGTGATTTGCCAGAGGTGAGTCTGGATTTACAGAGTGTCCGTTCCCCACTCTCTCCCCTCTTATCTCTGCCCTTGGAGCAGCACTGAGCAAAGTGGCCCTGATCCCCCTCAGATCTTGGCTGCCTCCATCTGCAGGAATTACAAGTTAATCTGGAAAGAGTCACCCTGGTCGTGCAGAACCATGCCAAGAGCTGGTTGTATCGGCAGTGAGAAATGCAATGCAAATGAGATGAGCATTTTTAGAGGCGAAGTTCAGGCATCTCTCTACTGAGGAAACTCAGCGCTGCGTTCCGGATCCCAGCAGGCACAATAAGGAGTGTCACCGTGGTCAGGGGACCACAGGGCTGAGTGACAAGTGACAAGTCCCTGTGGATGCAGCAGGACCGAGGGGTTGCAAACCTGGCCACGCTGAGAGCTGAGCAACGGAGGAAGTTCGGGCTGCAGCACGGGAGAACAAAAAGAAATAATACCAGCTGCAAGACAATGCAAATCTGCAATATCTCAGCACGGGAAATTAGAATGACACATCAATGTCTGCAGGCACACAAATTTTTTTGAAAGACAGCAGGAATAATCAACAAGACAGCTGATGAGTGACATTACACAAACCATTACACAATCATGGATAAGATTTATATAGCTATAAATATGAAAAGCAACACGTGAATACATTTTTTTAAAAGTTTTTTACTTTGTGGAGTCCTAAATTCATTGTACATGACCAATTCCACATCTGCTCACCATGGCTTGAGATATCACTGCTGGACTGGGCTTTGTATGAGCATATGAATCCTCACTAATACAGGCCTACAGCCCTTACAGAGCTTATGTCAGAGCTAACACTGAGTGCTCACTGTTGGTCTTCCCTTCCTTTCCACCACAAAGAATGACAAGCCCATGAGTAAAACGTAAGCCCCTATTAGTTTCCTTTGTGCCTGAGAACGGGAAGGCTTGGAGTGGGAATTTGGTGGTGGTTTGCCACAACC
Source organism: Pampusana beccarii (assembly GCA_013399365.1). NCBI lineage: Eukaryota > Metazoa > Chordata > Aves > Columbiformes > Columbidae > Pampusana > Pampusana beccarii. The sequence continues at coordinate 777,064 of VWYH01008318.1, forward strand.
CTACATTAAAAAAAAAAAATGTAGCTAGACTCAGTGTGATGAGAGGTCTGTGAAGGAACTAGGTTCCTCAGAATGGGGATTTAATTATTTTAGTGTCAACAAAACTGAGAGTTAAAGGAGGAATCAACCTCCTGACTTCCAGAGGCAGTAAAACCCAGGTTTATCTTTCACTATTTATTGAGCTCTTAGATATGATAAATTCAATAATGGCCTGGTGGGTGTTTAGCGGTTTATGATAAGGTAATCATGGTCTTAGGCTACGAAGGGAATGAATAAGACTTGAGACAGCATCATGTCGCTAAGCTCCAATATTCCCAGAAAGATGGTGGGAAAGGAAGGGGCAGAACAAGGAGAAAAGTGCATTTAAGCCAAACAGAGTAAATAATGCAATCATGTTGATCCCAGTAATAGCAAACAGGTAAAAGTGATAATGGAAGTTACTGGAGTAAAGCAACAACATATCAAATACAGACAGAAAGCAATTACAAAAGGTATAATAGAAAATGGAAAGGACAAGCTAGCTGATGTAAAACGCTCACAAAAGCTCTGTAAAACATTCAAGGGGAAAAAGTTGCACTTGCTAATAATAATCCATGAAGGCTCAGAGAATGCTAATTAGCGTAGAGCTGCTTTTCATTTGTACAAGGACATATGGGCCTGTTCCAGGTTTAAATAAATGACTGAATGACAGAGACTAAACTCACTGGTGTTCCTGTAAAAGTAAAAAAAATTACAGAGTGCTGGCATCGGTTGATAATGCACCAGAAATAGATTTGCTGGATTTTCAGAGGCTTTCAGAGATTTTCTAAAGCCACCAATCTCTCTGCAAGGAAAAGACGACTTACCACACATACGGTGAAGCCACCGCCGGGCGCAATTTGAGCCAGTGCTGCTGGGCTGGGCTCAGACCTGCTGCCTCTCAGGCCTTGGCTGCACCACGCGTTTAATTCGGGCTTCTTGCAAAAGCAGACGCAATGAAATTACTTCCAGACTGGAAAAAATAGAAATATAGATACTGCACAAAGTAAGGAATACTGAATACAAGGAAAATTAGGTATCAGTGATTTCAGTGTTCAATTCCACATTTAGCCTCTGCTTTTCTGGACAAGTCGGTTCCTTTGATGTCTGGTAGGATGTTCAAAGCCATCTCACCTTCCAAAGCCCCAGCGCTCCGTCCGTGTTTCCTCAGCACAGGGCTGAGAAGGGTGGCAGTGCTTGTTAACACAGCGTGTTCTGCAGTCCTGCTCTCAGTATCTCAAGAACAAAACTCACACACAGAACAGCAGGATCCAAGCTGCGGTCTGCGATGGGTGACGCCGAAGGCCCACAGCACTGCCTTCTCATTTTCACAGTGTGGCCGTATTTGCTGATGGAAAGCAAAATATCTAAGGATAAGAGCATGGAAATGAGCTGCCAGATCAGAGGGTGGCACGTTTGCTGTCAGCCTCGACTGAATTAATTTGCTTTTCTTTCTTTGGTGAGTTTGAGAAGTCGGCAAAGACCACGGGTGTTGTGGCAGGAGGTGGGAGCCTCGCTCCGTGTATCGGCACAGAAAGCAGGAACATCATTTTAGATTTCCTCCCAAAATCGCCCTGAGCTGGCCCGTGTGTTGGGCACTTCACCCCGTTCGGCCCCAAAGAGATTCACAGACCCAACCTCGCGCTGCTTTACCATTGTTCCCCAACACAGTCTTGCATTAAAAATATGTTCTTGCACGTTCTTGATTAAAAACAAATTAAGACTTAGCCCCAAGAATCTGATTCATACAACTTGGTATCTTATATTAAACAGTGCAACTCAGCAAATACTGAAATTTAGATTTTAAAACTAACTGCAACGAAGACTTTTAACCATGAAGAAACCCGTGCTTCTCCACCCTTGCTGAGAATGCACATTTCTCCAAGTATTTGTTTTCTTGCCTTTAAGCACGTTCGGTTTTTTAAATTGCTGTATCTTTATTTAACATTGTTGCTTACACACCAAAACCACTTGTTCTTAGAATCTGATAGCCATCTAAATAAAGATGATGCTTTAGAAACGAAGCTGAACTGTCTATTAAGAAAATGTAAAATTCAATATTAATGATCCATTTCATTCTTAAACAATAGAATTCTGTGCATCGCTGATGAGCCAACCAGATATATGTAATATTCATCGTTGCTGTTGATAGAAAAATCAAGTGACATGCAATGCCATCTTTACCCGGAGGGCCGTACTCTCATTTCCAACTGACTTCAGCTGTTTGCCCACATTTAGCTCACCAAGCAAATGAATTAATCATTCTTTCACTATTGTGCCTGCAAAAAAAGAACAGTAAACACTGAGCCTGGAAAGTTTTCTAGTAGGAGTCAGCATCTAAACATTAGTTGTTCTCTGTATTAACATAACTTAATTAAAGATGCAACAAGCAGCTTAAATGACATTTTCAATAGGAAAAGGCCAGTCGAGCTGGTACTGAAGTCTGGCTTTTAAGAGGACAAAATAAATTGCAAACCTTAGAAGCAAGCATTAAATTAGCAAGCATTAACACTTTCTTTTTATTTTTCTTTTTATTAAGAGCATTTCCAACGTTAAAGGTCAACCACCATCAAGTCCCACAGGTCAGAATACCTGGTACTCCCTCAAGGCACATGGACACGGGCATTTTTTCCTCATACATTCCCCCAAAGTGGCAATACCTTCCTTAACATTCACCACCTTTAAATAAAGATGTATCGAAAATGTACAATATATTATATGCCTTACGACACTTTTTTTTCCCCATATATTTCATCACAGCAATATAAAATTCAAGGTCATGACATAGAGAGTGTGACAGTTTATTGGAGCTTTCTCTCAAACTCTCTACATACATGCTTTTTTGACATTCCTCAGCTTTATCATCATCTTGATAGATTTTTTTTCCCTTGGAGAGATCAGAATGATCACCAAATGAAGTTTTAATTATTTAGGCCCAAACTAGTGCAAAATACCAACAAAAATTAGCATGAAACCTTTGGCATCCAAATTTCTAAGAACAGTAGGGTTTGAAGCTTAAACATTTGAATGTAAAGGGACTTTATTTCAAGTATTGTAAAAGAGAAACATTGCCACTTACTGGCAGTACCAATGTCTTTGCAATATTTGTAGGCATTTATGTGCATCTTTCAAAAGTTCTATTAACCTTTATACTATTTGTCAATAAAAAGCCCCATTAACATTTGGAGTGTGCATGTCCAACTGTCTACTTCAAATGAGAATCAAAAGATAGCCTGTAAGAAAGTTATTTATTACAGACTACATTACTGGACTGTGCACGTTGGGAGATTTCAAAAAGATCACATTTCTTAAGGTTAAAAAAAAAGAAATAATAATAATAGTCTAAAAAAAAAAAATCAATCATCAAATGGCAAAAAGGCTGCACATGGGCTGAGCAGATGTGACAGCCACACGGGCGAATTGGGTGTCACCCACAACCCAGTAGCTTTGGGAAGAACAGTGCAACCAGCTGGAGGAATCCTGGAGGTCTGAAGAGATCACACTGCATGTGAAACCAAAATTTAAACCCTGCTTCTGCAGTAGGATCATCAGAACTTACCTGACATTAACAATTTGTCTTCATCGGGCAAAAACGTGATTTTAATCAAAGACAAGGGAATCGCTGGCTAAGAACTGAAATCACTGTGGTGCACAGTGATGACAGACTCTTCAATCAGCTGCTGAATGGCAAGTGCCCAAGATACAACTCACCAGGTCAGGTGTGACCCCCAAAACTTTGTTTCAAGCATCACAGATTTAGTAAAACCCCTATGTGCTGCTTCTGTAAAACAGGTATTTCAACGGGAAAAATTACCTCAAAATCTAGAGACAGAAGTGAAGTCAAGCAGTCTATTACCACTGCTTTTACAAGTCACTCATGAAGACAGCATGACCTGTTCCACTGAAAAGGAAAAAAACCTCATTAAGTGTCTTCAAGTATGGGAGATGCACTCACAGTGACAACAGAGGCATTCATTTCATTATTTTACAAGTAAATCTATAGACTCCATAGAAAATTTACAACCAAAACGGAGCCAGTATGACAAACGGTGCTCATGTAGCAACAAGGAAAATATAAAGTCCCCAAATTCAACAAAAAATGTATTTTAGTAGCTTCGCTTCCTCAGGCTCCAGCTTGACGGAGCACCACTTGGCGCCATCGCTCCTTTCACCTCACGTCCGTCTTGTCTTCTGTTTTTTCGTTTGTCTCTTTGCATCCTCTGAGCCGCCCGTGTCAGAATTTGTCTGTCCAAGAGCACGCACTCCTTGCAGACGAGCTGTCAGCTGCAGCAGTAAGGGAATCAGCTGGGGAAAAAACAAAAGGGAAGCAGCTTGTGGTTACAACAGCACGTAAGGTCTGAACGATAACGTTCTTCAGACCAACGCACCCCCGAACAAACAGAATCTGTTGCATCAATGGCACATCTCTGGAAGTATCAGAAAATGGCAGCAAATCGAGGGAAGGAATCAACCCAAACTTCTGGGAATTTCTAATAATCAAAGCCTAAAATGATTGTCATTAACTTTCTTCCTGCAGTGATCTAGCCAAGAAGAGCAGTTTGAGTCTTGAGTCTAGAAAATGACTATTTCAGTGGAGGCACGTCCAGCGACACTGCAGGAAATCCTGGAGGATCCCATGTTCTATGCTATCCTACCCACGTTCCGAGAGGAAATCAAACTGCACCGACAAATTTCTCTTACCAGCAAAACAGAAATCCAGTCGTATCAAAGAAGACTAGAGGAGCATGGCTTGCTAACAGAGGGGGTTAGTTAGCAGGTAGTCATATTCCTCTTGAGAGCTTTTCACTAGGGAGAGCGTAAAGCTGAAGAGACTTGCAATGACTTGTAAGATTTTTTTCCTGATTGTTCCTGAGGCCAATAAAGCAATTATTTTCATTCCTATTATCACGGAGTCTGGTTATCTGAATTTGAATGATGCGGTGTTTTTTTTCCCCAAAGCCATCAAATGAGAAGACAAAATTCAGAAGCGGCACAGGAATTCACCTTCACACTAAGTTTTTTTTAAAGGAACGTAATTGTCCAAAAACTTGGCTACATTGTGGCTTTTTCTTAAAATGTGTCACGTAAGGTGATGCTGACTGCATTTCCGTCAGAATAACCACTTCAGCAAACCCTTGCTCCACACAATACAGAGTATTCATTGGTAGGACCATAATATTTGGATAATAAAAAACCCCATGACCTACCTTATCGTGGTTGTAACCAGCCAACAAGAGAAGCAGCGTCAGTGGTAACGCGATGTAAGATCCTTGGGCAATCTCTTGTTCAGGCAGCTTTCTCTGAAAACAGTAGGGATCATGGATTTTGTTGGTTTGTTTTCTTTCTAAACAGTCATTTCACCTACGAAACCCCTCAGCTTTAAGCAACGCCAGCAGTAGGATCATGTGGCACGTCAGCCCTTTCCATCTGACTTCTCTGAGCGCTACTCCGGGATTTACTTCACCTTACCTTCAGCACAGTCCCCTTCCCTTGATCAGATTCATTCACCTGCCACCTTTCTCCTGGGGTTTGCTGGTTTTTAAAGCTAATTTTCCGCTGGCCAGTCTGCTGTATGGTCAACCTGGCATGCTTAGATTTACCTGACACAGGCTGCCCAAACCTCTATGACAATGTTACAGCAACCACACAATAGCACAAAATCTTTCATGACATCTGGACATGCAGTGATGTGTGGGAATGGCGGGATGTGCGGTTCTAGTTAAATAGCCTTGGACAGGTTATACAGAAGTATGTTTTTTATGAGCGTAAGGAGTGATAGCCCAGGCTAGTGAGAATGGTATCTCGGGTTGGAAAACCACCCCCATATTAGACAGGATTGCTGTCAGAATTCTTATATTTCTCCTTCAGTCCCCAGTCCCTGTGACCTCCCAGTTCACATCACAGCTGCACCCCCTTCTTGAACTCCTTCCATAACCCACCAGGTCATTACAGCCCTGGCCGATGCCTGAAACGCAGCCACATCCAAATTCACTGTCGCTTTAACACCCCTCATCAACCTCTTCATATTTATTTCATAGAAAGTTTGGCCAAGACCACAAAATACATGAGTCTACACGACCAGACGTTGCTCTCAATGTGAACACCGGACCATTTCATTGTTTTGTACTTACCGTGGGACTGAAGACCAGTGTGACGTGTTTGTGATACCCGATGGCAGTGAACGAAACTTGAGGCAGGGTGTAGTCGTACTGCGATTTAGACAATGTAGAATCCAGGAGCACCACGTAATTCTGCGGGTAAAAAACATACTCAGCCTACAGCAGCAGGAACAGTCAGAGGCAAAAGTCAGATTAAAAGGCAAAAGGCAGATTAAAAGGCAAAAGTCAGATTAAGGATTCAAATCTTCTGAGATGCTGGTCACTCCAGTATGAACATGGCACTGCAGGCACACCAGAAATAACACTTCAGCATCCTCAGGGAAAAAAAATTAAAGTGACCTAAGCTAATTATTCAGCAATGTTCTTACCTCTCCATCTCGCAGCAGTGGTGGGAAATGGAAAAATAGGGATAGGCCTAAATTGACTGTATGAATTGGGTTGTCAAGATTTTCACTTTTGTAGAGCTTCACCTGTGAGGGAAAGAAGAAAACACAAACCAGGAATTTCTGAGCCTGCAGCACAACAGATATTTCAGACATCCCACATCTTAAGGGATAAAAGCACTTCAAAATTCATCATGTGTTTTATAAACAGAAAGTTGTCAAGTAAGAACACCTGGGGTTTTCTAATCTGGCATGAGAAAAGTCACAGAAACAATGCAGGAAGAACTGATGTCTAATATTTTCACATGTCTAGTGTATTAGAGGTAGTATGTGCTGTGCAGCAACCAGAACCGAGTAATTCCTTTAAATAATCCCTGCAGTTTCACAGGAATTTGCAGTTGGGGGTTGTTTGTATTTCTCTGATAGCTTGACTTTGCTTGATTTCAATTCCTCTACGCTTATTTAACAAGCCAGACAACCTCAAGCTACAAAACAAGCCTGAAGTCCCCAGTAAACAGCACAATTAAAATAGGGTCATTTGCTGGGCAAATAAGGCTAGGAGGGGCAGCACCTCCTTACCTGCAGCTGCCGGTGTGTACGGACATTTATCAGCCACAGGACACCACAAGCCAAGTGATGGGTTTTGTGAAGCACTCCCGAACAGCCTTCGAGCATCTGCACCATTCTTTGTAAGCCTCAGGATGAGACACTCACCAGGACCCGGCTCTCCTTGCAGACACAGCCCAACTAAATCCTGACCAACTCTGCGCAGCGCTGCTGTGGCTGCAGCTCCAACCACAGCTCACCAGAGCATCTCCAGGGGTTCCACCGAGCCCGTGCAAGCAGAGGGACCGGACTGAGGTCATAAAACCACTCGCTTGTGTTTGTATCAAATCTGAGCACATCTTTGAAAGATAAAAACTTCTGCCTTGAAAGCAAGATGTGCACCCACCAACAGCACGTGTGCGTTACATGCAACACAAGACCCAGCCTCCTATGAAATAGGTACCAGCTTGGACAACTTCCAGATAACTAAATTTTGACATCAATTCCTATTTGCTTAGGCTGAACTGCAAGGGTCTAAATTTCCCCAGAAAGATGGGAAGCTTGTGCAGGGGCTCTTCAGGAAGGTGAGACATCTTCCCTTCAGACCTGCTCTGAGCGCTGGATCCTCTGGATGTCTCCCCCAAAAACCAACAGCTTAGCAATGAGATCTTGGCAGGTGAGATGCATAACAGACTAGTCGGAAAGAAATCCGGGCGCTGTTTATATTTGCAGGTAACATTTCGAGAAACTTTTAACTGAGAAATGGTGCTGTAACTCCTACCGCACTAACACCTCTTGCAGATACTTCCAGCATTTGCTCTCTAAGCCAAAAGGATCACAGGCGTTTAGTAAGTTTTTTCAGATGAAAGTGCAGTCTTTTGAATTTTGAAAATTTCACCTTTACTATTTGTCTCATACTCTCTCTTGTATCTCTACTTTTAAATTAATGGGTTCTGTGGTATTGTTGCATTCACATGGTTTTCTTGCTAGCAGACACGCATGTCAAAAATTGCAGGTATTTCAGGAATCGATGCAGTTCTCTGACACAGAGGACTCATGTCACCCCTGGTGTCTTGCTGTCCTTACGGACAGGGCACCCCTAATCAGGGAAGCAGAGCCACAAACATACAGGCCAGCCTGAGAAAGCATTTCTTAAACATACTCCCATAAAAAATGGAAGCATTAAAGCGAAGCGGTGAGGAACACTGGAATCTTAATTCTGTCTGTAATTCACATTCACCTTAATTAAATTATTAGTCATAATTTGAATTAAATGCGCGCTCTGGCTACTGAACAATTTCCAGTGACCCTGCAAAAAAAACATTGGGGAACCAACGGCAAATACACTTGGCAAAAATGAAAGGCTTGAACTTACACATAATGTGGAGAGATATTCAGAGGATGTAATTACATTTCCACTTAAATCAAATTGATTAATTTGCCGGAACGCTATAATATTAACATCATCAATGTCACTGTTCCCAACCTGCAACATAAAACAGAGTCATGTTTTTACCTACAGAGGAACAGTTAACAGAGGACAGCTAACACAACAGGAATATTGCTCATAATTTTAAACAAGAAGTGAATTTTGTTCTATACTAACCACAGGGAAACTTGCAGGCTTTCCAACTGCAAGTACTTTTACTCAAGAGTGCACAGCTCGCAATTACAGACGTGCATTATCAGCATGAGGCTGATGGCATTAAGTTAAACCAAAACCAGAGGAAGCATCAAAAGCACACAGTATTTTGGAGGAGCCTGAGTTACGCACACAGGACCGCCTGATGTCTGAACACTGGTGTCAAGATTTCGCATCTGTGCTGAGAGATGTGTGTTAGAATCATAGAATCATTTTGGTTGGAAGAGACCCTCAAGATCATTGAGTCCAACCACAACCCACCCCTGGCACTGCCCCATGTCCTGAGAACCTCATCTCCGTCTGTCCAACCCCTCCAGGGATGGTGACTCCAGCACTGCCCTGGGCAGCCTGTTCCAATGCCCCACAGCCCTTTGGGGAAGAAATTGTTCCCAGATCCAACCTCAACCTCCCCTGGTGCAACTTGAGGCCGTTTCCTCTGCTCCTGGCGCTTGTTCCTGGGGAGCAGAGCCCGACCCCCCTGGCTCCAAGCTCCTTTCAGGCAGTTCAGAGATCAGAAGGTCTCCCCTCAGCTCCTGTTCTCCAGCTGAACCCCCAGCTCCCTCAGCCGCTCCCATCACACTTGTGCTCCAGCCCCTTCCCCAGCTCCGTTCCCTTCTCTCCACTCGCTCCAGCACCTCAAGGCCTTTCTTGGTGTGAGGAGCCCAAAACTGCCCCCAGGATTCGAGGTTTGGCCTCCCCAGTGCCCAGCACAGGTTCGGTCACTGCCCTATACTCTTACGCTAGGATGTTTATACAGTTGATTACTGAGGAATATGTCCCTGTCATAATATAGCCTACTTCAAAAATATATAACCTTATATTCTTCAAAATTCTTTACAATAGCAAACATTTGTGTTTCTAGATCTGAACTCTGCTCAGAGTAGGGGAAGGCATTTCCTCAAACAATATCTGCACAGACAGGTGACAGCGGAGCCAGCACTGGCACACTGAGGCCCTGCATTTTCCTTGCAGGTGTCTTGCAAACACTCCTCTCTCCTGGAGAAACGGGCAGGCGAGGCAGGATACTATTAGTACGAGCTACAGCACACAGCTGTCACTTGTGTACATAACCTTCAGATGATTTTCTGGAATTCGGGGTGCCATTCTCTTCCCCTGCCCAACCAGCAAGCACTCTTAGCAAGAAGACACTATGGACTTGAACAATTTCTGCCCTTCTGTTTGGCTGCAAAGGATGACACCCTGGTCAGGCGTGGGTCAAATAATGACCATCTCCCACTGAAAAGTTCCGGACAGCTAACGAAGGCTAATTAAGCTTTGCTGGATGTCAAGAGATAAATGCAAGGCAACTAATCTGAATGTGTAAGGATGGAGGAATATTGAATTGAAAACTGATGAAATCTTGTTCAAAGTTATTATTATATTTTATAATTATTTGCTAGTCTGAAGGGCAATTTCATCTACATCAAGACTGCAGTATTTGGACCAAATAAAGCATAACAAAAAAAAATCTATCAATCAATAAATAAATATAATACGAAGACAAAACAACATGACAGTTTATGGCATCCTCAAGTCACTCATGCTTTGTTCTACACCATAAATAAATGCTGAAAGGTATTCTATACATTTATTCTCTCCTTTCTTGATGTACAGTTTTTGTGACTGTAAAAGAATCCTTTTCACTCGTTTACTGTTTGGGCTTTATCTCACTTCCATTTTAAGCTATGGTGCTGACACACAATACGGGGCCTGTATTTAGGGAGCTAACTTGCTGAAAGCCACTTGTCTAAACAGAATGTATTCAGTTCCAGTGCTGCTGATAGAGCAGACATAATGCCTAGAGAGATGCATTTCATATTTAAGTGATTCTACAATAAAGAGAAAAAATTACCTCAATTGCCCGATGCTGCGGTAAAGCTCTTTCAATGTGATCATTGCCTTCTGCTTTGAGTTGGACGTGATACACACAACCAGGCTAAAAGCAACATTCAGAGAAATCCCAACACTGAATAGCACACATTTTAAATTCAAAAAACAGCAAGAGAATTTTCTAACATTCCATTTAAGATACACCACCCAAACAGATTTAACTCTACCCAGTTAAAGTTTTCCTTATCCCAAATATGAAATTTAACTCAGTAACACCATTAGTGATGTTTACTGCCAGGAAATACAAAAGCGCTATCACAGAACTTTCACTACATTACAGTATTAAAAGAAGTCATCTGCTGTGAACTGTTTTAACTAGAAAGAAAATACATTAAACAGGATTAAAACCTGATTAAATACTGCTTTCTACCTCAGTAAATTGCTTACTCCATACATAGTGGTCCCATAAATGCAACTTCCACGCTTCCTGCAGAACAGCTTCCTTCACATATGTGCTCTACAATCAACATTATACAGCCAATACCAGGAAGTCCCACACACTTTACTTGAAGTTTTTTCCCTCTTTAGTGGAATGAATGTTCACTACATGACAGTGTTTCCCAACACAGAGAAACTCAGGGGAATCTGAGCTGGCAAATGTGATGGGAAAACAGAAGCCAGTAGCTAATTAATAAAACATATTTCATTGCTCCATTATCACACTAACATAAAAGTAAATGACATGGAGTGTTCTAATCCTTACCAGAAGGCCACGTAGCCTGAATTTGCCCTCTTCATCAGTTATGGTGTCTTCTCCATAGATGCTACAATCCTTCTGCCCCACAGCTTCCACCGAGACCCCCTGCTCAGGCTCTCCATTTAAAGAAGAAACTGTGCCGTAACAGCTAGAGGTAGAAGGAGAACTCATTGCTGCAGATCTGCAGATGCTGTTTTAATGCATGTTTAAATTAAGTTTTATTGTTGGGAAAAGTACTTAATATATTTAGCATAGCATGCGAAAGAAAAGGGGAACTTATAATGTATATGTAAAACCATTAAAAGCATTAGAATTATCTGCAGGAACAGCAGTGCTTGCCCCTGAGGACAAGGAAAGGATGTTGAAGTCAGACATGTGAATTGTCTGCCATCCCTAGACCAGTGCTCTCCCGTCCCACTGGACAAGCCACCTCCAGTGCCAGTGACACGGAGCTCCCATAGCAACGTTTCTCCTCAGGCCTGCCATCTGGGCTCAGCTGTATCTCCAAGTGCATGAGAAAAGGCTAAAACAAGTCCTTAATCACAGCATAATAAAGTTAAATGGTGCCTTCAAAAGTACCCTCCAAACCTTCAGAACAGAGGTGTATCAGGAGAAAACACACGTTTTGCATAATGCATCCTGATACAGTATGCAGCATTTTGCACAGCATTTCAGCTCTACTAACCTGTAAGCTGTTCTGTAACCCGTTATCCGAATTTTAAGATTCTGTCCTTCCTGCACTTCAATCATTTGTGATGATGGTTCAAAGCGAAACTCTTTCATCATGGGTTTAAAATAATACTGCCCTGGGCTCTGCAAAAAGGCATAAAACAATCTGTTTACTGACAGCAACAGAAAAATGCACCAACTCCAAACAACTATGTTTCCGCAAGAGCTCCCTAAAGAGCTAAAGTTGTCTGGCCAACCGTAGGTTAAACTGGTCAGAAACGTGAGCGCTGAAAAACAGGAGCACATTGGACAATAAAGCAATAGAACTCCACCAGGAGATGAAGCCTGAAGAGGGAAAAGAAATTATGGTCCTAAAACTCCACCACAAGACCTCAAGGACAGGACAGTGACCAGAAGGGAAGGATGTCTGCAAGGAAACTGTTCAGGCATGTCCACACACGTGTACAGATCAATAATCTAATTTGATTTCTCTCCTCTAAAGTCTCTCAAATGATCATCAACAAATTGGCTTGCTTCATGTTTACAGACTGCCAATTAGTAACAGAGATCAATCAACACCATCTGCTACCTGTTGGGGAGGAATCTCTTGCCAGGTTAGACCTTGGCAAGTGAAAGATGTGAAGTGCTGCCCACTCTGAGGGACAGACCTACATCTCTCGTTGTGGGTTATGATTTCAAAGGAGATCTGCCACATCAGAGAGCCAACAGCATTCCTCTTCTGGAGGGCAAAGTAACACGGCATCGCACGTGCAGCCACGTTCAGAAGAATCCATTCCAACGTACCAGATTGGAAAACGTCAGCATGCCGTTGTCCTGCGTCAGGAGGTTGGACCGAAACACCCCTCCGCTGAGAGACAGGAGAACTCCGGCAAGAGCCTGGTCATCCTCTGATCTGATCTGGTTTTGAAAAAGCAATAGTTTTACGCATAAGCAGAGGTTGCTTTATGAGGAAGGGTTCAATTCTGAAGCCTCTCGGGGAGTGCCCGGTGTGCTGGCTCAGAGCACGCAGCTGCAGGCAGAGGAAAACCAGCCACCTCTGCAGCGCGTCCCCGACCTCCTGTGAGACCGCAGGGCTGCAGAAGGTGTGTGCTCAACATCGGGGCTCACAGCCACACACGGCACACACCACCACAACAGTCATGCTCTGTCACACCACAGTATGCTGGGGGCCAGAACAAAGTACCCCAAAGATGAGAACCACCCACTATTTGGACCAGACTGTCCATGAAAAAAATCACTTTGAGGGATAAAACTCATTAAGAGAAGGTGGTCCAACTCTACAAACACCAATAAAAACAGTTTTTTGGACTGCAGGCTCTAACTTTCACTCTATAAACATTGCAAAACAGCATGGCAAGCCACAGTCTACAACTAAACTCATCCACTGAGATTTTTTTCCCTGTGACAAAATTATCCCCAAATCCCACACCCATTTGTGTTCTGCTGGGACACAAGGGTTCATTCTTTTGCCTGTCTAGCTCTAACTGCACACATTATTCATTCAGAACCTGAACTGTTTAGAACATTACCTCAAACGTCACCCCAGCAAGAGCAAAAGCTTTGAAGTCCCCAACTGTTCCTTCTACTGCAGTCAGAACAAACCCTTCTTTCTGCGCAGTAACTGTGTATTCCAAGTCACTGTGGAGTGGGCCAACACTTCAAATAAAAGGAAAGAACTCATTTGAAAAAAAAAAAACTTGGATATCACAGACATGTTGTCAAGTCACTATTGCACTTTAACTACAGAGTCCAAAAGACCAAAACAGATCCATTAATTACCTGTAAGCACCTTTGTCATTGGTGAAAACTGTGATGAGCGGGGAAGTTGCTCCCTTTTCACCAATGATGATCTCAACACCTTCCAGTTCAGGATGAATTCTCCCTTCCAGAAACAAGCCCGCTTTTCCATGAATCTCCTTCAGCTTCCCAGGACAACTCTCTTGGTCATTGCAAAGGGGATTTAAGACAAATGAGAAAGCCAAAAATACACTTGCCATTCTGTCTTACAGCAAGAGTGTAACTACTTCCAAAGTGATCAGCTGATGTTCTTTCACCTTAGAACAAGAGATGAGCCCACACAATTCCACAGCCTCTCAACACATTTCAGAACATCTGAACATGCATAAAATCTGTAACTAAGTTCCAAAGCTTTAAGCACATCTCCAAACCAAACATTCTGGATTTGCTAAGCACTCTAAGGATTAAGTTACATATACTGCAGCCACATGGAGAAGATTCCAACAATATTCCCTTCTAGCTGACATTACACTGGGCTTTGACACGTCAGCATGTATCGTGTTTAATGACATAAGCAAAATTTTATTCCCCCTCCCTTCCAATGCATTTAGAATGTGCACAACAAAGAGGCACATAAAAGGGCTACCTAACATTTTCTAGTGATTTCAGACAAACTCTGTTCACTTAGGAACCTGAGGGCAAGATGGGACACTGACCTAACAAGTACTATCAACTGATTAATGATAATCCTGACAATTTTGAGGTTCACTTTTTTGTGAATATTCTTATTATTGTAATGTACTGCAAACAAAATTTAACAGAAACATGAATTTGGTAACAAACTTAGAATACGAACATCGCTTGTGCAGAACTATTTTTCTAAATGAGAGCAATCTGAACAATTCTGAGAATCCGGTGTAATATCCAGAAATTTAGTCCTTCCTCTTGTGCCAGGTGCTCTTTAGGCACTTGAAGCATATTCTGCTGATAAAAACTGTACTTGCACCCTCTACCAAATACCTGGGCTTCCAGATTCCAGAGTGAAATTGGACCAAAGAAACAGCTGCAACTGAAACTTTCCTAACATTACCTTTGAAAAGTTATTCATCTATAAGGATACATTTCTGCCTTAAATTTCTACTCCTTTCAAACTACACTTTGTTCAAATTTACCTCCACTAACAACGGTTTCCACATAAGGTGGGTAGAAAAGCAGCTCTTTTGACGATGGTGTCACAGTAATTTTCTCTCCAGACCTATAAAACACAAATAAGATACAATTAGATGAAAAAGAAATTAGCAGCTCTCATGCAGAACAGAGCACTGCAAACTGACCCAAGCATCCATCTAAATACCCCAAGGAAAAAAATATCAACAGTAACCTAAGCAAAATTCATTTTATGTGGTACTATTAACAGTTTCCATTTAGCTGATAGTCATCAAAACCAGGCAAAAGTACCCATACAGCATGGAATATGTCATTAATCTGTTTGGTGGAGGCACCAGACAACCGTACACAGAACAGACCTCGCCCATAGGAGCTTGGTATTACCTTGCCCAGTAGGAAAATTCATATAAGAACGGTCCTTGGAGTTCCTCCACCATTTCTTGCACCGGTGGTTTGCTTCCTTCCTCCTCTTGGCCCTTCTTTTCTCTCTCCTGTCGGCGGGTCTCAATTTCTGCCAGCTGCTGCTCCCTGCGCACCTCCTGAACAGATTTCAGGGGCCCTAAAACTAAGGCAGGTTCACTGTCAATGGATGACCTGAAAACACGGAGGAGAAAACAAAATCATCTCCTTGCACACTGAGGGATAAGAGCTTGTCACACTGTTAATTACTGCCTTTATACCACAGCAGACAAGTTCCAGGATTTTTTTTTTAATCCATTACGCACTACGGGTAACCTACCTGGCAACTCCCATAAGTTCTGCCCATCGTGCTATAACAATTCAACAAATTATGGCCCTGGTGCCCCCTCCTCGTCCCTGCCTCAGCATCCCACTGCAGACCCAGCACCACATGCCGACATCTCAACCACCTTGCGGAGTCCAACAGCTTAGCTTAAGCTTAAGTTTTGGTGAGCAGAGTCTTGATTTTGCACCACGTACCAGCCGCCTGCTGAAGCACAGACGCACTGACTCGCCAGCAGGACTCAGAAATTCTTAAGCCAAAGACCAGTTTGCAAGAGTACCTTTAACAAAGCCCTAAACCAAAAAGAGAAAGACTGGAACTCCAAAACTGAGAACGAGCTTAATACGGAAAGGATGAGTTACACAAAATAAAAAGACTGGTAAGCTCACTTTTTTTTTTTTCCAGTATTAGGAACTTTCTCTCAGAAGTATACAAGTCCCCTGAACAGATTGCTGGATAAACTAAACCAGGTTGTTTAACTGAGCTCAGAACAATGCATCTCGTTTCACTTTCCCGGGTATCACAGCCTCTCTCACTCAGCAATACCTTCTCGTCTCCAGCCATCCTTTGTATCTTATCTTCTGTCTCTTCTAAAATAGCCTGAAAAATTCTTGTAGAACATCGCAAAATTCTCTATGTGGATTGAACTGAAATGATCACATTACTTTTCCTACAACTGCTTTAGATTATCAGGATAGTTCTATCTCCTGCTTCAGTCTTCACCTATATTCTGCCCTTTTTAAGAGAAACAGATACCATCACTCTATCACACTAAGTTTCATCAAGAGTTTAAATTCTTTCCTGCAGCCCACAGACAATACAAAATTACACCCAATTTTTTTTTGTCTTAAAACCTACTAAAAATACGTACAGACATGCACACAGTCTCATTAATAATAAATTACTACAGTCTCACTTTTCAGACATAAGAAGCCATCATGAAAAATTGTTAATAATTAGCTTTATTTTTTATTCTTTTTTTTTCCATTATTAACTGAAAGTTAACAGGTCACCACCATGGACCTGGTACGCAAGCAGGGACTTCTGAAAACAACTGTCTTGCTTTTAAATCCAGAGCTGTTCCTTTTATGTTAATGATATTTCACTAATTGGACTTTGGCTGCAAAGCCTCTTCAAAGCACTTGCCAATAGTCTCAAAAAACCCAACCAGCCCAGCTGTTTTTTTAAATCCTAATGGCTCTCTGCTATCTCAATGTTTCTTTTCCAGCTGCTGAGTTGCCCAGGAGTTGCAGTTATAGGTTCATTAAGCCCAGGGAGCTCGAGGCAATGCTCTGCAGGTGATTTGTTCTCTGAGAAGATGTTTTCTATGCTCAAAAAGTTGGAGAACCCCTAGTCTAGAACAAGCAGACATCAGCAGAGCATTAACAAAGCACTCATCGTTATCAGACACTTCCAGGCAGAGCTGGCACCTCATACAATTAGACCTGTTCACAAACCAGTGCTACCTAGTGAGCTGTCTGCTCAGCTAAACATAAATTGGCACCTCAGTGTGTAATCACTCTGCATGGTTTTCCTTTTATAACCCTCTTCACACCAGCAACAAAGCTCTAAAGCATCAGATTCTCATTCTGGGGAAACAAAACATGAAAAAAATAGATAAAAGTGCCAAAGAGCTCAGACCCAAGTTAAACAATACCCTCTGAACCCTGAAATTTCAGTTCATTGAAGTGTACGAAAACTCAGAAAACCATTCCTTCTTACCATGAGATACAAGCAGATTTGGGCTATATCGAAATTAAGTGACAAAGTTCAAAACTAGGGCTGGGAATTATTTATCCATCTACAAAAAACTCCAAGCACAGCTTAGCAAAAAAACCCTCTTGCAGTCTAGAGCTGGATGCCATCCCCTTAAAAAACAGCCACCACATTTAAAACCAGAGTAAAATTTTATGAGACAGATGTCTTTGTCTTTTTTTTTATAGCCCCAAGATTTCTTTGTTCTTACTTAATGGTAATGGTCACATCCATCAGTTTATCTGTCACAATCGCGCCAAGGACATGGTGTCGAACTGCAGTGAGCGTCAGGATACTAGGAGAGGACCTGTAAATCAAAGTTACAAATAGGTGAGTTCAAGGTTCCCTTCCTAAAGAAAATAAGGAAATCTTATTTGGCAGAGTTTGTGTTCCCATCCCTAAGTCTGAAGCACTTTATAAAAGAGGATACACAAATTACACAGCAAAGTTATGGTGCTGAGATGATAGCACATTGGAAAGGGAACATTTTCCAGCTCAGAACCCCAACCCACTGCACGACATCGGACAAATCAATCCCTTCCTTTGTGCCTCCTGCTTCTTCTCAAGCTAAAGCTGATGGGATTGATTTGATATGTACAATCCCTTTACACACAGCAGGACACCCAGGCATTTGTCATATCAGACATAGTTCATCAAGATGACTCAAGTCTAATGGCGCTTTGCTACCAACAGACGGTTTCTGCTTCTACCCAGGCACTCACTCTGCGCTGGCTCTCATGTTTAGCACATCTCTCTTTAAAGTACTTGTAATTCACTAACACGGCACAAAACAATCAGATTTTAATGCTGAATTTGTTTTCTGCCATAGTAATGAATTAGACGTAGCCTGGGAGGAGAAATCCTCCTTTTGGAAGGAAAGAGCCATTAAGTACATTGCCAGACCATAACCTATAAACAACTAATAAAACATGGCTGAGTTGCGAAGATCAGCACTGCTTACTTGTGATCAGGGCGAATATTTATTCAGCTTGCAAAAATTGGGGTGAACAGAATCAAATCAGAGTTAGAGCACTACAACGGTGTTGTATACCTCCCAGTAAACTTACTATCCTGTCCTTTGCATTTCAACTCTCACAAGTGATTAACAGTTTCCACTGAAATATCTCTGCTTTGTTACAAAACAAAACCAACATTAAACAGACAGAGAGCTGACAAAAACATTCATTTAAAGTACTAACAGCATCTATAAAGCCTATCATTACTTGATTATACTTTTTTAGACTAGAAAGGACAAGAGAAGACATCTGACACACTTTACTAAAGCTTTCCTCTACTGGTTACAGCCAGCCATAGCAACACATCCCGAATGCCAAAAAAAAGCGGCTGCAGCAGAAGGAAGCTTTGAGAAAGCAGACTGACAGGCCTAGGATCAAAACCAGATGTTGCTCTTACGTGTCGTAAGTGTAATACTCATGTTCAAACTGGTGGCAGGAACGTGGGGTCACTTCATATACACCTGTAAACATGAAACCAAGGAATGATTTACTGAAAAAAAGAAATCATCAAGCTTACTGTGCTGGCTGAATTGTCGAGACCACATGAGACCTGAGGTACAGAAACAATTACAAAGTGTGACTGTATATGTACTACCTTTTACACAGACACTTGTAAATTATTTCACCTCTGTTCAGGCACAGATCACCACTAGAAGCTGCACAGCATTTGTAATATATACTGATATAAAACACCATTAGGGATCACTACAGATAAAAATAATTACAAACCAAACAAGCTCAGACGTAACCTATTATGGTCCCATAGCTGATACCCTTTGGCTGATTATAGAACCGTTGTATTATCGTCTTGTGAATGAGACTACTGGCTCTGAGGATGAAAAGCTCAAGGCTGAAGAATGAATCAAAACCAAATATATTTTTAATTGTTTTGCTAAGGGGCCATAACAGAACTAGCTCTAAGACATTAAAAGGAGGAAAAAAAAAAAATCTAATTTTAAACCATTCTTTTTTCCTGATGTAGAGAAACCTGTGGGACTTCTAACAGTTATCCCTCAGGAATTCTGTATTGAAATGAAACTTCTCTTTGTAACTCACATTCTAATGTGAGTGATAAACAGAACCCGTATGAACGAGATCATTTTAACATGCTCTTTCTTCAAACAAGATCAAAGCCCTTCACTGAGAAGAAAAAAAGAAAAAAATGCCTCTGGAATCTGTATTTACATGAAGGACTAAACAGCAGAAGAATTCTAAAAACTTAGAACAATGCATTTATATAGAGATGTAAATAAAACAATGTATCTCAGAAACCAAAACAGTTTGGTTTTGTGTGTGGTTTTTTGTTGTTTTGATTTGGGGGTTGGTTTGTTTGGTTTTTGTTGTATCTTGGTGGTGGTTTGTTTGAGCGGGGGGGGGTGTATGGTTTGGTTTAATTCCCAGTAATATTAGTTCACTGTTTCTTTTTCATGTTTTAAACTAACGTGTTAGAGCTGTTACCTGGCTTTGAAAGACAGAATCTATTTACTCCTTTGGACAGGTTATAAACACCAACATTCTCTGGTCCATTTCCATCCTGATAAAATTCCTGTGAAGCCACAAGTCACTATTAGTAACTACCAAACAACAAAATGAAAACAGGATTTGCCTGAAGATACATTAATACTTCTCTTTTATAGCAGCTAACAACAAATCCCAAAGCACTCTGCACATCAGTGTTGCTGTGCTATGCGACTCCCTGCAGCCATGAGAAAGCCTTGATTCCAAGCATAATCCAACCCACCTACACGAGGTCATTAAAAAAAAATACAAGGACATTTGTTACCTACGTACCAGTGTAATTGCATGAGAAAGAGAACACCTCAACATATATCCAGTCTGCCTGAATTCCACTCCCGAAACATCTTCCTCCAGGACTTCCAGCTCCAAAGACTTATTCTTCCAGCACCAGTCTTCATGGACAATGCTCACTAGAATACACCACACAAAGCATTTTAGTAAGTAAACTGGGTGAGTAAGGGCAGGTTTTGAGGTATAAAAAGCTTCTACCACTCTGACTTCCCTCACAATCATCTTCAAAGCCAGATACACAACAATGGCTGTAGTACCAGAGCTGGCTCACAGCACTGCAGCATCACCAGGAATCCAGCGCATCTTTGAACAGAAAAGCTATTATAAAAAAGAATAATGAGGCCTGGTCACCCTGGGAAGTTCTGTGATGTGACAGTCAAAGAAGGCTAGAGGACATCAGAACCTAACTCCAGCCTCATCTGACATCAAGATGGTCTGACTCATCTATAAGAAGAGCAATCTGCATATACTACTTCTACACCTTCCCCTGGAAAACAATTTATATTCATAGTAGGCCAAGGCAGGCTCAGGAGAGGTTCTCTGGAAGCAGAAGAATGAGGGTGCGCCTGTGTTTTGGCTTGGGACAAGTCAGGTCATGGTAAAGCCCTTTTTCCTCACAACAGCCATGCAAAACCCTAAAACTTAAGAGAGCAGCTACCCGTAAGCTGACAAAAAGGTTAAACACACAAGATTAAGAAAACTTGCTGCACTGTTACATATTATTTTTCCAGATTCTCTCAATTTTCAGAACTAGTTCCACATTGGGCACACTGTAAACAGTATCCATAAGAACAGAAGCATACAGATTCAGTCACAAATTTAGCTACTAAGGTAACACTTAAAGCAGTTCCCCGTTACCCCACCTTTATATTTCCCAGGCAGCACATTTTCAAATGTGAAGGCCACTGAGCCTGTGTTTCCAGAGAGCTGCAGGTTGCGTTTTTCACCCGGGCGGCTCACGGACTGTAATGTCACCATCAGATCGCCACAAGCATCTGTGCAGAAAAGATAGCAGAAAATGAGACTGCGTTCAGGCTTGGCAGCTCTGCCTCCAAAACTCCCACCCCAAGCAAGCTTCCTGTGCACCAAGATTAAAATGATTACTCTCTTCCAGTAGAGAACATTTCCAATTCAAACTCTTACTTGAGTTTCTTAGGTACATGTTTCCAAGTGTTTTTTGCATTCTTCAGGAAGTTCAAGACTGTTAATCCTATTCTCTTATCTAATGGTAACAACCAGAGGCCAACATTAAATCCCTAGGTCCACCTTGCTCTGCAGAGACTACAGGGCCCAGAAAACACCTGAGAGACCAAGCGCAGAGAGGATTCAGAGAGGAATCACAGCATTATTTACTTGGAAGAGACCCCCAGGATCACAGAGTCAAACCATAACCTAACTCTAGCACTAACCCATGTCCCTGAGAACCTCGTCTAAATACATTTTAAACACCTCCAGAGATGGTGACTCCACCACTGCCCTGGGCAGCCTGTTCCAATGCCCCACAGCCCTTTGGGGAAGAAATTGTTCCCAGATCCAACCTCAACCTCCCCTGGTGCAACTTGAGGCCGTTTCCTCTGCTCCTGGCGCTTGTTCCTGGGGAGCAGAGCCCGACCCCCCTGGCTCCAAGCTCCTTTCGGGCAGTTCAGAGATCAGAAGGTCTCCCCTCAGCTCCTGTTCTCCAGCTGAACCCCTAGCTCTGTCAACTGCTCCTCATCAGACTTGAGCTCCAGGCCCAAGGAAAAAAGGCTCCAGTAAAAAGCAAGGGTTAAAAAATGACAAAAGTCAAGCTCCAGTCACCATCTGCTGAAATCAGTGGGCAAGCAAGGAAAATAGCAGGAGAGAGGACCTTAGACTAAAATAAAGGCTTAATAAAAGCTCATGGAAAAAGAACAGAAATTGCAAGCTTCTGTTAATAGCCTGAGCCTCTGTCCTACAGGTTTTTACATATACTGCTGTTGGGTTTTTTTTAATGTCTTTTTTTTTGCCTCCAGTACCTCTCTGATTGACGTACAGTACCCCAAGTGTCAGCCACAAACATTTCCTTCCAGAACTTACCCATCTTCTGAGGAATGCAAACAGGTTAGAATTCCTTCCCGATGAAGGAACATTTGCTTATTCCTAGCAAGTATTAAAAATAGGTACATAACTTTACCCCAGGCTTTCTTAAAGGACCTTATTAGGCTGTAAGGTGTCCCCAAAAAAGAGCTGCTCTATGTATATGCTGGAAGTTAATTTACTTATCTGCTAATGGGGCTAACCACAGCAAGTGGCTTGATCTAAACAGTGCTCATGCACACACACATCACTCAAGTTCTCTGTTCCCACTTCCACTTCACTTTCAAATCCGGCTTACCTAAACAAGAGATCTTCCCTGAGACGGATGCCAAAAACTGAGTGAAGGTCACGTCCATTACTGGTTTGTCTGTAACAGTAACAGGGAACATTTTGGGTTTCAAAGCCAGTCCTGCTCTGGTCTCAGCCTCTGGAATAACCACCTGTAGAGCACATGACATCAAGACATCATTGGCTTTTAAGAAACAGCCCAAACACACCCACTCTGCTGAGTTCAATCCACTTATCAGAAATTAGAAAATGGAAATTTACTGTAAATCCCAGGCAAAGCAAAACCAGCCTCCCAAATATGCTTTCAAAATTCTGTACTAAAAATCCTCCAAAGAACTGCAATGAAACTGAGCTAAAAGTCCTCCAAACAGCTCAGTTTCAAAAGTCAGAGTGAACTTCACTTCAGGATGTACTGCTGCTTCTACGTTAGGCAAGTTTATTATCTATAAGGACAATTAAGGTCTCAATAACCATGCACTTCCTTATCTCCCACACTGCACTATCTCCCACAACGCAGAATTCAGGGTGGCTGTGCTACAGGTTCTGCTGTGACCTATAATCTCGGGAACCATTTAGGCACCTGAGAACGGTACACATTACACGTCTCACTCACAGGATAATATATTAAGTGATCTAAGGGACATCAATGGCCTGATCTCCTTTTAACAAGTGTGAAGAACTTATTTTAACAAGCGTGAAGCTTATTAAGAAAAAACAACAACAAAAAAAGAAACAACACTAACTGTTTTAATAGTGCAAACAGGAGAAAAGGATCAGGAAAGACTAAATTCAGCTTCTCAACTCTTAGAAACTAAATGTTTAACATCGAAAACCTCATGACAGCCCTACAATGAAGAAATGGAAGCTCATTCTTACCTGAACATTGTATGTACCGCGTTTTGCCTTAAAACAAAATGCTCCCTGAGGGTCAGTTTCTGCTGTAACCAGTGACGCTTTGTCCTTGTCCTGAGGCATCATGGTCACCTTGTATTTACTCATCTGTTTGACTGTGTCAGGGAAACGAGTTACTGAGATCCGGCCACACACACTGAATCTGAAATATAAGCCAGGCATCAGAAGAAATATTAATATCTTGATTTGACAAAGTTCATAAAAATATACTTATTTTAAACCTTCCTAAAAAGTAAACCTCGCTGCTTAGGTACTAACACATGAATTCGAATGGATTTCTCCTGAAAAGCATGTTCATATCAAAGTGATACTATAAGCAAACACGGTGGAGCAAGTGCAAACTCATACACGGTTAAGGGGATCTTTTCTTTTACGATGAACTCATCATGATGTTATGTTTTTATTTGCAAGCACACTGCTTCACTATTTCGCCCCCCAATCCCTTCAAGCCTGTTTTCTTAATTTTTTTTCTTTTACTTTTTTTTTTCTTCCAGCTAGGCAGGCAATTGACTTAGGATTGCCACCCCTCAGGTTTTAAATGGTTTGATATGTTTTGTGTCAAAGACCTCAAACACGATAGGTAATTCACTTGAACACAATCCTAGTACACCTACTTTTGTAAAAACACAATATGACAAATTAGAAACTGTTAAGTTTTACTTTTCACCTTCAACAGTACAACATATTTAGTAACTGAAAAAACTGCAACTGATCATCACAATTTTTTTTTAATTTAGCTAGCTAAGTCCGTATGAGCCAGTTGCCCTTTGCCTCAATAATTCCCAGTTTTCACTTCTCCAGAAGGTTCCCACTATTTTCTCCTCCAGGAGAAGCTCCTGGACAGAAAACCACTCCCTTTGTCTTCCTCAGCTCACACATCTCTCCCACCACTGCCTACACTCCCAAAATCATCCTGTTACCATTATACAGGTTCATGCCCAGCAGTCAAAGAACCACAAAGAAGAAAATGACAATATAAATAGAAGACAACTATGACTTTGAGAGTGCTGAGTAACAAAATGTGAAGGCTTGGTACAACACTGGACTAGACAGTTATGTATTAACACCTTCACTCTTGCACAGGAGGAGGGTACCTAAAGTGCAGCACCAGCAGCAGAAGGCCTCCCTGTTCCTGCCTTGGAATACGGTTCTATAATTGCTCAATATACCTGTGTTTTAGCATCTTTGTTTACAAGGGAGAGGTTATTAAGATGAAGCTCTAAGCCTTAACTAGCACTGAGCAAAATACTGTGGACAAAACATTACCCTGCACTCATACTGTCCCACTTACCTTGAATTTCTCAAGCTCCTAACAACAGTACGCAAGTCTGGGCATGACATGGGAAAGGACCACACATTTTCAAGACCTTGTCCAGATACCAAATGACATTTCCATCACACCACCAGTACTTACCCTGTTGCAATGATGTTTGCTAGCTGGGGAGTATTTGGTGCGATCTTTACTGTAACAGTATCAAAGAAGAGATGCTCTTTCCTGGCATGAATGGTGTATGTACCTGTTGTTATGTTCTCAAGGCGGAAAGAGCCATCAGCTTTTGTTCTTACTGTAATAAATAAAGGGACAAGTTAAAAACACAGCCTGTCTTGACTGTCCATCCTTATGTGTCAAAGAGTTAGAGAGCACACACTGCTTCAGGCCATTTTTAATTTACATTGCAAGACAAAGAAACAGTATTATGCTTTCTTACTAGACCCACCTTCATTTCTGTATTTCAAAACACAATTTGTCATATGGTTGAAAGAAAATACAAGACATTTTTTACAGCAAAACAAATGAACACCTAATACTCCCATCTATGGCAGAAAATGCAAAATTAGTCAACTGCATGAAAACCAGTTTAGTATTTCAAATAAATCACAACAAAAGTAGTATATTATCCCAAAGGCTTCATTTCATCTCACACACAAAGACCGAGACCACTGCTTACCTTTAATCTGATTGTTCAGAGTCACAGTGGCATCAGCAACTCCTTCTCCTTCAGGACCATTCAGCACCCTGCCTGTGACAGAGAAACCCATCACATGGAAAACAGGCTGAAAAAGGAAAAAGTCAACATTAATCTTTACTCAGTAAAAGCAAACACACACCAAGAGCAATCAACAACGACTGGTTTCCCCCCACGGACATATAAACGCAATCTATTTCCAGCTTTAGGAAAAAAAAAAAGTACCAGGAAAATCACAATGTAAGTACATATCAATCTCCAGGCATACTGTTCCCCAAATTATAGGAACAGATTCTCAGTTGCTCCACATGAGTACAGTTCATAATGCCATTACACAAGGCACTCTGCAAACCGGACAAACTCACAGGCTCTTCTCCAGACATCTGACAATTTGAACGAGTAAATTTAAGCAACCTGAAAAATTACTGCCTGATTGCAACATGCACATTAAACCGAACATAGCACGCAGCTTTTCCCTATTAAGTTTCTTCCTAGTAAAAGGGACTGAAGTGTAGAAATACAGCACGATGCCAGATACTGTCTTCTCCCTGCTGTGCCAGAGGGTGTGCATAATAAATGTCTTCAAACTTGTAGACTTCTCACAAATAAGTTTTTCTGTAATACACCTGCTTTCTGCTAGAATCAGTTATACTTTTACAGGCAAGAATGGCACAAAAACATTATTTCCTCTGAACGCCTTACCTCAATTTGTAAACTGTCGTGCTCTACAAGGAAGTCCAGTCTAGATGGAGCAACATCAAAGGTAATTCTCTCTCCCCTGTAGAATGGTATCTGAAAGAAGACACATCATTTTGACTCCTAAGAACCTATGATGACACAATTGTTTGCCTTTACCACTTTACATATCCTTATCACTAGCAGACACCTCTGTGAACATTCAAACAGGCTGCAAACTTCTTGGAAAAAATAATTCAGAGGCATGGAGACAGGAACAAAGGCAGTATTTCAAGGCTGTTTGACAGAAACCATATGAGATTATCTGCACAGACAGAAAAGTAGCCCTCAGAATAAAGCAAAGGTACTTGGCTGTGCAAGAGCTTACGTATAGGAGAAGATATGATCACTGGAAGGGTTCAAGGAATGAAAGAAGTTTCAATCCCACTTCAAGATCACACAGACCGAGAATGCCAAACAATCACTCCAGGCAGCGCACTGACAGCCATGCTCCTGCACTGCTCGGACACAACAAACAGAACGGGCAAAAAAGAAAACAGAGAACTGGAAGGACAGGAGGTGGCTGTAGCAAACAACCTCTCAGCGGCCCAGCAACCTCCAGGTGTGGTTCTGCGACTGGCCGATGTATTCAGGTCTCTCAGAGCTGGTTTGCAAATAAGTCCTTCCTCAGAAACCACACAGCCAAGCCCAATCACAGCAACCGACCTGACCGTCACATGCTTTAGGTTGGAGGTTCCTATTCCAATTATTACATCCATTTCAACTATTTCTGTTTTAACAGCTACAAAGCTACGCATGACCTAGTTTAGAAAATGAAAGTTAACAACCCGATGGATAGACAAGCATTGAACTTTCTAGCTACTTACCACAGTGTATTTCCCACTTGGCAGAGAAAGAAAACTGAAAGATCCATCTTCTTTTGACACAACATTGCACAAATAAGACAGCGACTCATCTCTTGACTGGAAACCATCCACAGGAGAAATATTGCAGCCCACAACATCCTGTGGCAATAAATACAACTTTTTTTCCCATGGGAGAACAGAGAAAATAATCTCGGGGGGATGTAGGAGGGTTGGAAATACTACACTGTGAATGAAGGATGGGAAGCACAAAACTATTTCAGAGGCAAAGTCTGATAGCATGGCTTACAACTCATGTCCAGGTAGAAGAGGAAAAAACAACCAATAATCAATTCTATGGTAATGAGGACAGAAAAATGGAAAAGTCAACATGCCCCGGCACCCCAGAACTGCCCTGCATGTTTTAACATTAACTGACTTCAGTTCTGTGGGCAAGGTTAACATTACAGAACAGAGCTCTCCTCTACAAAACAAAACACAGGACAGGACCAAACATTTCACACTCATTTCATAATACTTTTAGGGTGGCAATAGAAGCTATAGAACTCTATAGAACTCTATATAGAACTCTATAGAACTACAGAGCTATCTTCACATCAAAAGGGCAAAAAGCAATTGAGATCTCATGCCAAAGACAAATTACAGCTACTGTACAGTGAATTTCAGGATTTGTCTGGCAACATCTTGTGCCTGGTGCCAGAAGCTGGTCTTTCACCATGGAGAAGTGTCATCCTCACGAGGAAACACAAGTACTAACCAAAACCTAACATGCAAAAAGGTATAACTGGAAAAATATTGTCTTAACCCCTCAACCCTGCTGACCCACAGAAAATACACAGATCAATAACGTGCTGTGAATCTCATTATATTTTGCACTTGTTGCCTGCTTCAGTTCAGGTCTTAGTTTTCTATGCCCCTGAACAGTCTGATTGTTGAGGAGGCCAGTTGTTTGAAAACAATAACAAAGAGTTCAAAAGAGATGAAATTAAAAGAATTTTCTAATTTCTTATATCCAAAAAAATATGTAGACCTTAAACCACAATTTTGCCACCAATGAAACAGATGGCTATTGTGTCACACATCTGCAGTATTCTATGGAGGCCATGAAGAAACTCAGCATGGCCGCGAATGTTGTATTACAAGAGTCTTGTTAAAAAAAAAAAAAAAAAGTAGCTTGAGGTGCTGTACAGTTTATGTGTTCTATAAGCCAAGCTCAACGAACGAGAGATGAATATTAGGGCAACATGAATCTAGAAGCTATTTAGCTGCTTCCTATTTATATCCATACTCATATCGAAAAGGTATTGATACACCATTACCTCTTTAGTGACCGAAGAAGAAAAAAGGAGAAACA
Source organism: Pampusana beccarii (assembly GCA_013399365.1). Classification (NCBI taxonomy): domain Eukaryota; kingdom Metazoa; phylum Chordata; class Aves; order Columbiformes; family Columbidae; genus Pampusana; species Pampusana beccarii. The sequence goes on from VWYH01008318.1 coordinate 805,410, forward strand.
TGACGCCTTTCATGGGTTCTCCATCACTCCTTACTGACCCAGAGACATTGTAGCCTGCGACAATCAGAGGGCTCGCAGCATAAGCATTAGAACTCGTCACCCGTACCACTGTCTTTGACTGAAATGCAGAAATATACACACGGTCATCAAAAGTAGGCATTAAATCTCACAGCCCTAAAGAACAATCAGAAGCTGTATATTCAGCAACAGAAACAGGCTATTCAAAACACAAAGGCACTAAAACAAAGATACTCTGCAAAACAGTATTCTTGCTGTTTTCCTGACTGAGGAATCAGTCAGGATCTCAGAGCTCCTCAGAAAGCAAGCAGTCTGCGAGGGAAGGATTAGAACAGCTGCTACAATGTGCAAACTCCTCCAAAATGTATAGAATTAGAACATGGAAAGCAAGAGCTCCTTTGCCAGTCCTTCCCTGACTGGCTCCACTATTTCAAACTTGGCCTGCACGAGGCAGTTTCTTGACTACCTAAATTAAACTTACAAAAACTCCATTAACCTTGTCCACTCACAAAAACCCTTCCTCACACTAGTTGATCGAGATAAGGTCTAGTAGATCCACCCTCACTAAACAGGTAAAACAGAACTTTTGTAGGCTCTGACCTCTTTCAACATCCAGATCGGATGAGATGCAAAGATTTCATATTCGCCAGGAAGCACTTTAAAGAAAGCAAACCTGTAAGGCAAGAAAGGGCTTATGTCTCTTCAGAAACAGTCAAACATTTTGTTCACTTCTGTAAATTCAGACTCTATACATATGTTAGAAAATGTATTTCAGAACTACTATAATGCCAGTTGATGTAGCAGAATTGAAAAGAATCTTGTGTAAATGAGGAGATGAATTAAGTATGCACCACCCGCACTCACTTTCCTCCAGGTTGTGTAATAGTTGTTTGTATGTTGATGTCACTGCCAGCATTTCTCAGTACAACCTGGACTCCAGCAGGACCTAATGTCTGGCCTCTGCTGAGAACCTGTCAAAATGAAAAAAAACCCAGAGTATAAATCGATAAAAGTAACTTGCAGAGCTGAAGCAGAATGTTTTTATGAAGGGAGAATTAGCACAAGATGGAATAAAAAAAGATAAAGGAGTCTAACCTTTCCATTCACAGAAAACCCTGTGAACACAAAGTTAATGTCACCTCCTTTTGTGCAAATGTCATTAATGCCATCTACGTGGATGTCTACACTGGTTGGTTCTGGAGGGGAAGAACAATGACACAACATGGCAGTCAGTGACAGAGCAATCATAAAACAATTCTACCTTAGCTTCACAAAACTCCCACAGAAATGCACTAACTCAAGCACACAAGTGTTGCTCTGGAAGTCTTGCCTCAGCAAAGTTAAAGCATCCACAAATCCCCATGTTAAAAATCCTCTTTCCCCCTCGCATTACAACCATTTTTGTCAAAACCCCACACTCGTCAAATCACTTCATGGTTTACTTTGTTAGCATCTATCTTACAGCTTTATTTTCCTCTGGTACGGTAAGTACATTTCAGTTATTAAAACCATACATTAGGCTTATCTCTTTCGAAAAGTGCTTGGTTTTCCCTGCCAACCGCAAGTTAGAGGTAGTTATTAAGTCCCACATTGCAGATTCACTGTCCCATTGTAAGAAGACATACGAGTACTCACCGAAACTCCACCCTAGGGGAGGCTCAATCTTAAGAATGAAATCCCCCTAAAAATAAATAAAAAACAAAAACAAACAATAAATGTCTTCACTGATCTAAATTCAATTTAACTACAGAATTAAAAAGAAATCAGAACACAAGCACCAAGTTACAGAGCGTAACACAAGACTTGAGTGTCCCATTCTCCCTTCCTCCTACCCAAGATACTCTGTTCAAAGCAGCAGCGACATCTACCCCAGCAGGCTGGGATGCTCGGCTCACATCCAGCCAGCTAAGACCAAAAATTAAGTATCATCACGTTTATACCGATTCCAGACCAAACCTGGCTCATGTTCAAGCAGCTCAGTGTTAGAAAGTGTTCAAATCTATCTCTACTTGCCCCAACAGATGCACTCTAAATCAGCCTTTAGTGTCTCCACTAGGAGATTCTACTCAATCATTCTGCCCAAACATGGGATAACGAAATTTCAATCCTATTAAAAGGGTATTAATCTACACAGGGATCCTCTTTAAATCAGTGGGCACAACATATGTTCTGCTACATAGGCTCTGAAGTTCATCCACAGAAAGTCTCAAAGACCTAAGAATGAAATCACTGGGATGAGAAAGCATCTGACATTCTTAGGTTTGGAAGGACTTATTTCTGACCCCTAAGTTAACTTGCTCTTTAAAAGAGCGAAACACTTAGATCACTTGAGGGCAGCTTGTATTTAATTTGAATGGAAACATTTTTCCAGTCTAAACAGACATTAAACTTCTGATACATTCTGAGCTTCCTGTATGATTATTTTCCTAAGACATTTTTAATATCTGCAACTAGTCATTCAAGTTATTTTCAATTCAGTCATCTCAAAACACATTCTACAGGCAGATACCTGAAAGCTTCAGCTGTACTTGTAGGAACCTGCACTGTTGGTGAGTGTTTGTAGAGCTGCAGACACATGGCTGCTGGCAGTAACTCAGTCTCCCAGTGCTGCGGTCATACAGACAAACAGCACAAACACCACACTGTGGATAGTGTTATCATAATACTTAGCAATAAGAAAGAAAACAGTTGCACTACAAAAAGAAACAGTTGACAGTTTAGTCCAAAACAAACTAAATGATGTCCTGATTCAAAGATTTCATGGGTGGGTGTTGTTCCAACACTTAATGTGCCGGCGCAGGAGCCAGCCCTGGGATCTCTGGTTCTTACCTTATCGTAGAGGGGAATCATGAAATAGCCATTGTTTGGAGCGCAATCTGTCTGGTACTTCAGAGTACCATGTTTTGTATATAACTTAATCTAAAAGAAACAAAAAAGACAAGAAGACCCGTTAAAAGACGTGAGCAGAGCTGGAATCAGGTATTCCCCAACCAGGCGCTTTTACACTCCGGTATTCGCAGGGTCACAGGGACCAGGTTTATCCGAGAGGACTCGGAGCCGCCAGGCAGAGCCGGCAAAGGGCCCGGTCCCGCTCGGCAGCCGCTGGCAGCACCGCCCGGCTCCTCCGGCCCACAGCCGGCCGGGGGGGTGAAGGGGCCCAGGCCGCGCCGCCGGACACAGAGCAGGGCACAGGGCCCCAGCGCCCGCCGGACGGGCGGGGAAAGGCGGCGGCGCCCACCTCGATCAGGGAGTAGTTGATCTCCACGTCGGACTTGACGAAGCCGCCGCAGCCCACGACGATGTCCTCGGAGCCCCGCGCCAGCCCGCAGCACAGCGCGCACAGCAGCGCGGCCGCCCCGGCCCGCATCCCGCACAGCCCTGACTCAGCGCCGCCGGAACTGCCGGGCCGGGCCGGTTCGGCTCTGCTGCCCCCTGCGGGCCCGGCGGACTCGCTCCCGCCGCCAGCTCTGCCCAGGGCGCTGCGGAACTCTCTGCGGGATTAATAACATCACAGAATCCTTTTGATTGGAAGAAACCCTCAAGATCATTGAGTCCAACCACAACCCACCCCTGGCACTGCCCCATGTCCTGAGAACCTCATCTCCGTCTGTCCAACCCCTCCAGGGATGGTGACTCCCCCACTGCCCTGGGCAGCCTGTTCCAATGCCCCACAGCCCTTTGGGGAAGAAATTGTTCCCAGATCCAACCTCAACCTCCCCTGGTGCAACTTGAGGCCGTTTCCTCTGCTCCTGGCGCTTGTTCCTGGGGAGCAGAGCCCGACCCCCCTGGCTCCAAGCTCCTTTCAGGCAGTTCAGAGATCAGAAGGTCTCCCCTCAGCTCCTGTTCTCCAGCTGAACCCCCAGCTCCCTCAGCCGCTCCCATCACACTTGTGCTCCAGCCCCTTCCCCAGCTCCGTTCCCTTCTCTCAACTCGCTCCAGCACCTCCAGGGCTTTCTTGGTGTGAGGGGCCCAAAACTGCCCCCAGGATTCGAGGTTTGGCCTCCCCAGGCCCAGCACAGGTTTGGTCACTGCCCTGGGCCTGCTGGCCACACCAGTGCTGGTCCCAGCCAGGATGCTGTGGCCTCTTGGCCACCTGGGCACACACTGGCTCGTGTTCAGCCGCTGTCACCAACATCCCCAGGTCCTCTTCCACCAGGCACTTTCCAGCCGCTTTTCCCCCGTAGCGCTGCCCGGGGTTGTTGTGAGCCAAGTGCAGGACCCGGCACTCGGCCGTGTTGAACCTCAGACAATTGGCCTCAGCCCAACACCCGCAGCCACGGCTCCGTCCCCGGGGCCACCCCCGCTCCCGTGTGCTGCAACGCGCTGCCGCCCCCCGGCTTGGCCGCACGACGGGGCGCCCGCTGGCTGCCCGCCCGCCGGCGCTGAGGCGAGGGAGGCGCGGGAGCCCCCGGCCCCTGCCCTCCCGCTGCTGGGGTGTCGGGCTCGGCGCGCTGCTCCCGCGGAGCGGTGACCCCGCGGAGCTCCTGGCCGGACTTTGCCCGCTGCCCCCACGGCACCTCCCGCCGCCGCCAGCCGGGACGGGGCGCCCCGGGGCTCCCGCCAGTCCCTCACACGCCCGGCGGGAACGGGGCTCTCGGCCGCTGCCCGCTGAGGAAACGCCCGGGACACCGAGCCGGCCCGACCCGTGCGCCATGGCGGGCGCTGCGCTGTGCGGCCCCGGGGGCGGCCCCGGCGGGCTCTGGGTGAGTGAGCGAGCGGGGCCGCAGCTCCGTCCCGCTGCCGGGACCCCGCAGGGGCCCTGTCCGAGCCGGGCCCGGGCCCGCGCGGGGAGCTGGGGCAGGCGGGCTCAGCGGTTCTGCCGTCGCAGGCTGCTGCTGTCACGGACTTTGCCTCCCAGGGACGACTTTCCACGGGAATAGGGAACAGCTCAAGGCTTTATCCAGCTACAGTGAGTTTGATGAGAGTTGTGTGGGAGCGGGTAGCCCAGCTGCAGTGCTGGAAGGAAGAGAAGATACTTCCCTACCTGGAGAAGAGAAGCTCCGGGGAGACATGATGGTGCCTTTCTGGACTTTAAAGGGGCCCATAAGAAAGATGGGGACAGACTTTTGAGCAGGGCCTGTTGCCACAGGACGAGTGATGGTTTTAAACTAAAGGAGGGAGATTCAGGCCAGACCTGAGGAAGGAATTGTTGGCCCTGAGGGTGGTGAGAGCCTGGCCCAGGTTCCCAGAGAGGTGGTGGCTGAACCATCCCTGGAGACATCCCAGGCCAGGCTGGACGGGGCTCTGAGCAACCTGAGCTGGTGAAGATGTCCCTGTCATGGCAGGGGGGGCACTGGGGGAGCTGGGAAGGNCTAATGATTTCTGTCCCTAAGCCTTGGGACTCAAACCACCTCCACAAGCTGCTGAAGAGAAAATACCCTTGTCTGTTCATCTACAGTAGCTGTATTTTTAGTTTTACTGTGTTAGCAGATGAGATCCAACTATTTGTTTCGGTTTTAAAAAAAAAAGATTATAAATACAGCTGAGGAAATGCAGTTGTGATGCAGTTTATGTGCCAGAACACTTCTTTCCTGCTAATCTCCATTTCACCAGTCATTCATAATGACTATTCTGATGGTTCTCAAGTACTGATAATCTTTCTCATTCCCAAATTACTTTTTCTCATTCCACATTCAATAAGATCCTTCTCTTTTTTTTCTCTCTAGTTGTGATACATGATGTCCTTTTTTTGGCATCTTTCACTTTTCCAACCTTTTTTTCCTCCTCTCCGCTTCCATTCCCTCCAAAATGCTGCTGAGCTCCCTGTGTCACCTCACTCTGTTCTCCAGCAGCCCCTCTGCTGCCACGTTTTTTACATTGAAACCCTAAATCAAGTTCCTCTAATGTCATAATAGATCTCAGTTGTCGCATTAGCAACTTGCATTAGTGGGTGGAATTCTGCATACGTTAGCTTTACCGTGTCATTTCTGTGTTGATTCTGTGTTAGGACTGGAATCAGACGTGGTATACGAACACCCCAAGATTTACCTGGTGCTTTGAGAGAACAGTCATTGCTTGGATCCCGTGTGCCTACCTTTGGATCTGTTTTCCTTTCTACTACTTGTACCTTCGACACAAAAACAAAGGCTATATCAGGATGTCCCACATCTTCAAAGCCAAAATGGTAAGGCTGGAGGATGGGGTTTGATCCTAACATTATCAAAACTTTGATACAGAACTTATTTCTCCCAAATCATTAAGTCTTTTCTGATGATCCACCTCTGTGTTTGCTTTGACAGTTAGTCACTCAGGTAAAGTGAGGTCAGTATAAACCAAGTAAAGCTTTAGGAAGAACTGTCGTCTTCTCTCCTGTATTTCCATTTGGTTCCCTGCTGCTTCCCGTAACGCACTCCATCCCAAACCTGCTCTTCCACCTCTCCAGTCTCACCGCCCAGCCTGCTTGGAGCATTCGGTTCAGTAGATTGTCCCATCGCCATTTCACTCCATTCCAACACGTTTGCTGTCTCTGCCCCAGGTCCTTGGATTCATCCTGATAATACTGTGTTTTTCTAACGTCTTCTTCGTACTGTGGGAAATAAGCCAAGGAATCCCACGGGCTCCAGCGTTCTTCATTAGCCCTGCCGTGGTGGGAATCACAATGGTAATTCTTTGATTTTGTCTGCATGTGGCCCAGCTTAGCCCTCCTGGGTGGATGTTGTATTTCCCTTGTTTCTCTCATCTCTGGGCATCAAGATCGCTGATGGGGAGATGTGTTTTGTGAGATTCTGCTGGGGTTTGGAGTTGGGGCAGAGCACTGGGTCTGCAGCTGCGGTGCAGAGCCCCGGGAGCACCATACATCTAGTTTCTTGTAACCACAATATGCAATTTTGTGTGGTTTAGAATGAAACGGGGTTTCTATTCAACGCAAGTGCCTGTCCTTCCCCACTATCATTGCGGCTTCACAGCCTAGATCCTCCCAGCCCGTGAGCCCACTTGTAGTTTTGTTACTTGCCTTGTAGTTTTGTTATTTGCCCGTTCTGGAGCGACATTCTTGAGTGCAAAATTGCACATAATGCTTTTCAATTTTAGCCTTTTACGAACAATACTGCAGCTCTGAACATCTTGAATTTTGGGGCAAGAAACTAACTGATTTTTCTCTGTTGCATCCGTTAATTTGATAATAATGCTCATCATTCCATTACCAGCTCTTTATTTGGACCAATTTGTACTTCCTCGCAGATCCTTGCCATGTTCCTTACCCAGGCGGAAAGAATGATGGGCATCCAGTCTTCAGGCATCCTGTGGATTTACTGGCTACTCTCGTTCATGGCCGCAGTTGTGATGTTTAGTTCCAAAGTCCAACATGCCCTGGAAAGAGTAAGTGAAACCATGTACCTTTTTTGTGCAGGCGTACGAAGTCTCTAAGCAGCAGGGCTCTTTTTGCCTCATTGATTGTGAGGTGAGAACCAAATCCCTTTCTTAAGATGTGTGCTGAGGAAAATAATTGGTGACACTTTGTGATCTCCATCCATGTTACCCTTTAATACAGACAGTGTGGTTTTCTGAGAGCTGAGCAGACTTCATGTATGAATAGAAGCAAAATGAACATAAATGCTGTCACAAAAAACTGATATATTCTACATTTTTATTATTTGGATATTTGTGGTGAATGTTTCTTTGTGGAGGATTGCTGGCTGGGTTCAGACATCTGAGGCTCACTGTGAGTGGCCTTTTTCTCCAGGTGAACAGTTGTACCTTTCTATCATGCAAGGAATAAACAAAAGTTAATGTTACCTGTGTATTTAAATGGTAGGGTAAAAATATGGGGCCACTAAACAAAAGCCAGTTGGGAACTGCTTGTTCCTGCTGTGTTGAATGATACTCAGGCACCAGGCCTCTTGGTAAATAAGACTTTGCCACTTCTTGGTACCAAAATACAGTTCCAAAAGTATACTCAGACTTTTTCTTTGTTTTTTCTCTTTATCATTCACAAAACTCCTTCTAAGGAGCCCCTTAGACACACCATTTATTATAAAACCTGGCAGCTGCTTTCTTACATCAACAACTCATCCCACTGGGTGGGCGAGGAGCTTGTATCCGTCAGAGCACCCGAAGTTCCCTAATTAACAATGCAATGTGGACATCTGACTTGACTAGACTGCAATAAGCCTCTGATAAAACCATCACTAGAAATAATAAATATGTCCATTATTTAGCATTTTCTGGTATTCCAGTTTCAGGAGTTACCTATTTAAGTGTCTCTACATAACTACACTTTAAATAAACGCACCTCATGCTTCAAACCGAAACTCAGAGCTTATGGCTGATAGAACATGAGAAGCCAACATTCTCTGCTGACTTCATGTGAAGGTTCTTACCTCATTCTTAGCAGTTTTCTGTTTCATAGGGCTTCCTGGAAGACCATTTCCATCATGTCACAACTTACCTTTATGCTAGCCTGGTGCTAGGAGAACTCGTGTTATTCTGCTTAGTTGATCACCCTCCCTTCTTCTCTAAAGCTGCCAACAACCCTGTAAGTATAACATAGCTGTTCATAACACATTGCTTCCCTCAAACGGGAACTTAAATTTATGGGGGTACACAGGAACATGAGTATCTGCGAGATGTAAGATGCATTGTTCTGTATAAAGACCAATGGTTTTAAAAGGTAACCAGCAAAATATGAGATAACAGTACTCTGTGTCACTATGTGTGCTTTGGAAAACCAAAATCTTAATACTGAATCGTAGTCATGTTTATTTTTTATTGAAACCAGTAGATAGGGCTCACATTGCTTTCCTGTGCAGCAGTACTGTGTTTGAGGTGTGAGTGTGGCAGAGCTCGGTGCTTCAGAAAATAAATGTCTTTGGGTATGAGGAATTATATTATTTCTTCCTCCATCTAAGCTGTTCAAAGTCTAATTCTCCAAAGTCTCACAATCCCATTGATCCTCCACGATTTGCACTGTCAGGGTCAATGAATGGGGTGTGTGTAACTTTTTTATTGTTTTTCCTGTGGAAGCACAAAAGCACAAAAAAAATTATATTCATCTGGCACATACTCTTTTCTATATATAAATATCACCCATGTTTTTTCTCCCATCAGAATCAGTGTCCAGAAGCCAGCACCTCTTTTCTTTCCAAAGTCACATACTGGTGGTTCTCTGGGTAAGAAAACAAATAAAAAGATGTGGTTTTGCTAGAATATCAGAAAAAAACCCCAGTAGCATAAGAGAAGGCATCGATGACAGCCAGTAGGAAATATCTCAGCCCCTGAGTTAGCTTGTGCAGTGAGGATTTAGATTTTTTTCTCTGGGGACTTGAAGTATTCTCACAAGACCAAATTATGGAAATTTAACTTACTTTTCTCACAGTAGTTCAGAACACAAATTAGTGATTCTAGCTAATTCTCTTCCCCCTTCCAACTGCCCTTCCAATCTTGAAACAGACCTCAGCAATCTCAAAAAAATCACTGTACACCAACCATAGCCCTATCTGCCTGCCAGACCTCCCTGTAACAAATGCTGGGCAAGGGGAAAACAGCGAATGAGGACATGGGCCCAGGCTCTGCTCAGCATTCAGAAGAAAAGCGATTACACACCTTGGCCTAATGGCCACAGTGATAAGGACTCATCTGGGTTTCACTGAGCCACAGAGTAGGTTAAACTGAGCTTTGTCCCCCACTGCCCAAGACCCAGCTCTCAGTAAGGACTAGAAATTGGGGTTTACTGGCAAATCCTCATTAAGTTGGCAGAAGAAAGCATAAGAATTTGAAGCAAAACTGCTGTTCCTGAACACTTATTTATTCTGGGAAAGTATAGTCCTGAGTAGTGTGTTATTTAAGCCCCTATATGCTCGCTGTGGTGCACTAACTGAAAGCCCGTGTGTTTTGAAAACATTACATGCACACCAAGTTCCCTGTGGCCCCTCGCAGCAGTCTGTGTGTCCCCAGGCTCGTCTGGAGAGGCTGGCGGCAGTCCTTGGGATCCGATCACCTGTGGGCAGTGAGGAAGGAGGACTCCTCTGAAGAAATTGTTGCTTGGGCTGAAAGAGAGTGGCAGAAGTGTCGCAGCAGAACCCAGCAGTGAGTACTCGATCTAGAGGGTGTGTCAGGGGCTCAGCCAGGCAGTTTCTCTCTTGCCTCTTAAGATGATGCTAGCGAAGATGCTCACAGGTGCTGTGTGCCATCTCAGAACAGGCTTTAATCCCCGCTGCTCCCCACGGAGTGCTAGACAGGCTGCCTCAGCACACAGTCCAGCTCTGAACATAAACTCCGCTAGAAGCTTCCTGCCTGGACAACAGAATGGCTGGAAGATTCAATCCCACTGAATTATTTGTCTGTTAAACAAGAAGAAGAAAAGGATAGTGTACATAAAATGGTCCAAGTAATACTTCACTATGAAAACCTGGGTGTCTTTAGCCCCCTCAGTGTGTGAGACCCGCTGTGCAAAATCTGATTTCAAGTGTTGGAATCTGCTGGAGAACATCTTTCCAGCCCTGGAAGCATGGAACTGTAAGGTTTTTGTGAGAGGGAATGTTTTATGATGAGCATTTAACTGGACGTGGCATGAGACTTGCTGTGAGATATTTAATGAGTTTTTGAAAGCACAAGATCCCCAAGCTTTCTCCAATTGTGTCTGGCTTTCTTGTTGTTTCTTTCTTTAGAAAAATGGAGTCTGCTACATTTAAAAAAGGGCAGAAGAGTGAAACTAGAACAGCAGAAGCTGAAGAGACAGAGGTTCTACTGCAATCGGAGCACAGTCAGAGTGGGCCCTTACTGAAAGTGTTTTGGAGCATGTTTGGAACCTATTTCCTTCTCGGCACTGTCTGCTTAGTTATCTGTGATGTCTTCTTGTTCTCCATCCCAAAGTTACTAAGGTACGTGCGGATTCATAATGTATTTCTATCACACATACAAGGTTGCTGTGTGCCTGAGCTCACACAGAGGTGTGTATGCCAGCACCCACAGAGGTGCACACACAGACACATCTCCTCTTGCTGATCAAAAGAGCTGGATTATCAATTGTGCTAATCCCACAGTCAGCTCAGTGGGAAAAAAAAAACCCAAACCATGGTCTAAAGCTGTGCACACTTTCTCCACTGCTGTATTCCACCAGTGGAAAGGACAGGCTGCACTAAGCCTTTCAACAACTTTACTAGAACAGGAGTGAGGTATTTGATGGTTCTACAGATCATTTGCACAGGTTACCAGCCACCTGCTGTACTCTTAAGGCTCTGCATTCCCTGACTAATTATAAAGAGCACGTCTCTGCATCCTACACATCTTAAATAGCTTCTTTAGTAAGCTGACATAATGCTTCGTCGATTGTGTTGGTACAACACACACCTGCTTTACAGAATATTTTCAAGGGCAAAATCACTTCTTAGTCATTAAGATGAGAAGTTCTAGAAATGTCAATGACTTCCTTAGATTATGGCTCCCAATTTGCATATTTCTGACAAATTCACAGCATTCAGGAGCCATCCTTAACAGTGAAAATGAGGTCTCCTCTGAGAGGATGTTCAGATCAGAGATTGCTTCAAAACTGAGAGTGACTAAACGTCAAAAATCAGGACATTATGATACACAGAACAGTGAGCAGTTTTTCCAACACTTCTGCTATTTTACTGATAAACATAAGTCAGAGAAAATACAGAAAAATCCCTGGTATTTCTGCATTTTTGTGTGTCTGAAATTTCATGAATTCTACATGGATTCATCAACATTTTGCTCCTGTCTCGGCAGCCTTTTCCTGCAGTTCGTTGAAGATCGAGAGGCTCCCAGCTGGCACGGCTATTTCTATGCCTTCGCTATGTTCCTTTTGGCTTGTCTCCAGACTCTGTTTGAACAACGATATATGTACATGTGCCTTGTTCTGGGGTTGAGACTGAAAACCGCAGTCACGGGGCTTGTGTACAGGAAGGTGAGTCTGTAGTTTCCTTTTCAGCCTTATTTTTTGGTAGCCTTAAATTAGGAATTATGACGTTGGTACATTGTTCTTAACAGTATCAGGGGAGATGCTATTAGAAACTACTTTTAGGATGTAATTCTGTGCTATATTAATCTCTCAACAGTCTTTGGAGGTATTTCACTATTTGTTTTTCAGAACTTACCTCTGAAAAAAAGCCAGGTAAAGGACAGAGGAAAAAGCAACATAAGCTTTCTTATGCTGTAGATTATGGTTGGAGAAAGGAATAAATTCTTCATCCTAGAGTGAAGTCACGTATCCCAGGCAACAGTGTGTTTTCAGCACCTAGGATCTGACATTTTTCTTCATTTTTTTTTTTTTTTCTTTCTAAGGAAAATAAACATGTTTGATTTTTGGACCAAAGCTGTAATTTGATGATGCCTTGCCTTTCTTCTCTACCCTGTCTAGATCCTAGTTATGTCAAATGCATCAAGGAAAGCAGCCACAGTAGGTGAAATTGTTAATCTCGTATCTGTTGATGTCCAAAAGCTAATGGATCTGATTATCTATTTTAATGGGACCTGGCTTGCTCCTATTCGGATTATCATCTGCTTTGTCTTCTTGTGGCAGGTAAAAGATTATGGTAATACTTGTCAATCCCTTTCTATTCTAGGTATCAAAGGAAAAAGGAGCTTTCAAAATTCTGCTTAGAGCTTTGCCAGTCTGGATAAAGTGAAATTGCCGTATTTTTCTTAGCCGTATAGCATAGTGGCTTCACTTTTCTTTTTAGAAGATACTTTTATTGGTGTAGAATCCCTAACTGATCCTTCACTTCATCTTCTCGCTGTGTCTTCAACATTCAGTCTCTTTTAGGGAAAGAGTGTGTATATGGTTATTCCGAGCTGACTGATAAACTTCTGCCTCAGATTTTCCTGTCACTTCTCTTTTCAACCAAAATGTGGTGGCCTGGTGCAGGCTGAGAGTCCAGGTCCAGAATGGAACTGAAACAGCTACTTGAAATACCTCATCCTGATTACCACAGGATCAGTGAAACAATTCGAAGCAAAGTTCTATGATATTAAAAAAGACTATTGGAGACATCGACTTTCATAGGTATCTGGCAGTTTAGCACGGAGAAAGGAAAATCTGCGTTAGAAATAAAGGATGATAATGTAAAAGATCCTTTTCCCCCTAATTCAATGTATGGCATTTTCTCAGCAGGAGAACCCCCTATTTTAGTCCCTGGTTTTGGCAGCACACCAAATGGCAGTGTGAGCCCTATAGAGAGAGCTGATTCCCAGGAGCTTCCCGAAGGCCTCGGAGATTTTCCTTTGCGAACCAGGACGGACTGTGCCTGTGCCGGGCAGCGTACGGTGACCTTGGAAAATTAGTAGCCGTGCTATAGGCTGCCGCAAAATCATCTTCCCTTTTCTAGCGATGCTGACGAGCTGGATGTGTTTGCATGTAGTTGGAGCATAATTAACACTTTCTTTGCTAGTGCTCACAGACCGTTTGTGTAGAGAATACTTTTATCTCTCTGTGTATATCCGCACTCACCTCTCTAGTGAACATCTGTAGAAAGATGTAATTACATCACGAGAAACAAACTGGTTTGATGTACAAGTCATGATGAACCCTGGGATCCAAGAGCTGTCCCAGGAGTCTGTGACACAGTATAATGCCACCATTTCTTCTCACTGGTTGATGTAAATTCAGACAAGCTGGGTTATTTCTGCTGCAGGAATAGTTTGTTGAGGGTTTGGGTTTGTTTTTTGAACAAAACCTGGTTTTGTTCGGGTCGTTTCCTGATGCCAGCCACAAGATGTCCTCAGTAACACAGCCAGGAACAGAAGGGAAAACAGAAATGACTTGAATTGCCAGCCTGCTCCTGGATCGCTTTCAGCACCAGTCTAGTTCCTAAAAGGGAAGCAAATAAATTCAGCAGAGCACGATGACAGGAGTTACCCTGCCTGGCGAGTTAACGATCCACAGGGCTCAGGGAGCACAATTCCCAGGAAAGGCAAAGGCAAGATCAGAGTAAAACCTTAGCCATGAGGGATGTTAGGCCTAAGTTCAAGTAAGAGGAAAGGTGAGCCAGAGGGAGTGGAAAATAGTAATTTCTAGTGATCACCAGAAGTTCTCCCTTTTTCCTTTTCTCTCCTGGCAGCTTCTTGGGCCATCTGCCTTGACTTCGATTGCTGTATTCCTTTTTCTTTTGCCTCTGAATTTTGTGATCACCAAGAAGAGGAGTCAGTTTCAGGTACATTTTGCCTCATAAAAATTAAGTGCTTTACTGACTTGAATTAGTCAGGATACTACTTTTAAATCTAAATTAAAGGCTGCCATGCTTTTCCAGGAAAGGATCACAAGGAACCCAAGGCTACTGATTATTACAGTAGGCATGTTGCACAAAAAAAAAAAAGTAGTATTTTACTGAAGTGTATCAGTAACATTTGACATCAAGCAATAGCTTCATATTTATTATTCATGCTGACCATGACGGTCTGCAGGAACACAGAAGGATTCAAAGCCTGCAGAGTTCCTTGAAGTTCAGAGTAAGCTCTTGCATATTCAATCTTTTACCTTGTTTGCCCACCTTTTCTCTGTTTTTTTATGTATTGCCAGTAAAAATAAAGCTCTGAAGATAAAAAGCAAAATATTTCCCAGCCTGGAAGATTCATAAGGAAAACAGTATATGCAGCTCAAGTGCAGGGAAATTTATTCAGAATTCATAGGCAGGAATAAGGTGTTTTTAAACACCTTTTAAACTTTCAACCTATTAAATTATGAAACTCCAACATGTGTTACAGGAGACCCAGATGAAACATAAAGATGAGCGGGCTAAACTTACCAATGCCATTCTCAGTGACATTAAAGTAATCAAAATGTATGGCTGGGAGAAAACCTTCATGGAGAAAGTGCTTGGTATCAGGAAGGAAGAGCTTCAGGCCCTGAAAAGATCTCAGATTCTCTTCTCAGCATCTTTAGCTTCTTTCCATTCCTCAACTTTCCTGGTGAGTGGTTCACCTTCCCACATAAAACACGTGCTACTACTTCCATTTCTCCTCCATTTCCGGAGTCTTGAGGAAGGGGTCTGTCACCCTTGGGCCATTCTCTTCCCCGTCTGAAGCCAATGGTTTGCTTTTCCTCTGCTCCCTTTCAGATTGCGTTTGTCATGTTTGCTGTCTACACGCTGGTGGATGATACGCACGTCCTGGATGCCCAGAAGGCCTTTGTGTCTTTGACACTGATCAACATTCTCAACACCGCACACTCCTTCCTGCCGTTCTCCATTAACGCTGCTGTCCAGGTTAATTGCAGGCTCTGTTCCTTCTTCTCTGGCAATGATTGTTTTTTTACACATCACCACTAACAGCTAAAAGTAGGGATTTCTTAGGGCTTTGAAGGTCAGGGCTATCTAATTGCTGTTGTGAAACAGTAAAGTGCAAGGACTTGCAGGTAAAAGCACTTTGTAGTATTGTTTTTCAGAAAGGCTCCGTATATTGATGAAAGTCGCCAAGAACAACTCTTAAGTCTTTTGAGGCCGATCACAAGCACCATTAGATCTCAGCGGTGCTTCCTGTTCTGTTTTTAATCACATAAATCAGAATAGATGGATAAAAATCTCCATAGGAGATGGGTGGAAACCCTGCTAGCACAGAGGAAAGCAAGTCATTGTCCTGTAAGAAATTGGGAAATTGCACTTCCCTCTTGCACCCCAAGAAGACTCTCACAACTCTTCATATACAGAAGCAATCCCTGAAAAGATTGTAGGATGAGGTCAAGAAAAAAGTGCTAGTTTCACTGTGTGAGCAGAAAACACAGGGAAGAATACTTTTTTTGCTAAGCTACGTGGAAATAAAGGCAGTTAATGTAAGGAAGTGCTACACTTGTCCATCTAAGCCTACAGCATCTGCAACATAGCACCTACTCAACAGTCTAAGTGAGTCTTCACTTTGGGTTTTAGCTCCCTTTCTGTTAGAAATCTTACTCTTTTGTGTGCTTCTTCATTTCAGGCCAAAGTTTCTTTGAACCGCTTAGCGGCTTTTCTGAATCTGGAAGAACTGAATCCTGAGAGCTCTGGCAGAGACTCTTCTGGCTGTGGTGAGCTTTTGTGTCAGCACTGTTGTCTTCTAAGAAGAGCAGCTTCCGTGGTTCAGCTCCCACTCTTAGGGTGCCTACCGCAGTCAAGAGAGAAAAATATTTGCCCCTTATTGTCACTTTGTCTCTCAGCCCTATTTATTTCTAGTGATGAAATCTAATCTGGTAATTAACCCCTTCTTTTCATACCTGGGGTTCATTTTATGTAATATAAATACACGCTGAAACATAAAGACAAGTAGGGATATTTCTGTACCTACCTTTCAATTTACAAGTGTTCTGTTTCTCGTCATATTTTAGTACAGGCAAGTATCACCATAAGAAATGGGACTTTTTGCTGGAGCAAAGAAACTTCTCCTTGTCTTCGAAGGTACAGACTTACCTTTAGTCATTTCAGTTCTATAGGTCAGGGTGGATGCTGAATGAACTAATACCTTAGGGCCTCAGTGACACCGGTTTGGAACATGTAGAGACTTCTGAGTTTGCTTCATATTTAATGTTGAATTCTGAAAATCATGAAGTCAGACAAAATGTAATCTTGCTTGCATGCCTGGGAGCACATAAATGGGAAGGTTCCTGTAGCTGGATGTTGCCTTAGTATATGGAGACCACTTTCTTTATACAATTTTCTTGTCCAAATATGAAATTACAGTAATTTAAGTCAAAAAGTAGAACTGATGGTATATAGACATTATATATGACATCACTACATGCTTATTTCAAAAGGCATTGCAGTTTTAGAGAAGAAACAGTGCTGAAAAGTTCTGATGTTCAGGAATGTTTTGCATCCAGTGCTTTGGGCTAGTCTGTCTCCAGAGAGGGGACCTGGGGTTGCAACTCAGGTGGGACTGTGGATGAAGACTTTCTGGTTGGAAGTGTCTTTGAAGGGAAAACTGTTCTGCTGCAAAAACTCAGCATAACAGGAAGACTAACTGTGCCATTGAGGCCTCAAGTATGAGATGAGGGGGTTTTCTTGATACGTTTTTATTACTACAGGACAATAGCAAGAATTTTGGTCATTTTCTTTTCGTGAGGTGTATCTAAAAAGTGATAAGAAACTAATATATTCTCTATAGGATAAATCTTACCGTGCCCAGAGGCTCCTTGCTTGCTGTAGTTGGCCAGGTGGGTGCTGGAAAGTCCTCCTTGCTGTCAGCGTTACTGGGTGAGCTGGAGAAGACAGATGGCTGCGTGACCATGAAGGTGAAGTTTCCCCTGTGCATTTGCTTCTAATTAGGCTGTCTTTAGGAACAGCGGGGTCTTAACCAAGGCATCAGGTACTTCATGAAAACCCATTTACTGCTGGATTTTAACAAAGGGTGTATGCAGCAGCCCACATTTAATTATCCAAAGGTGCTTAAGACCTCCTGGATGAGCCTGGCTCTTGGGAATGGGAACTGGAATGGGACTTGAAAGATGCAGTTCCATTTCCCTCTCTGACAGTGACGTGAAGTGGCACCCTGGTAAATCGCGTCAGGTACTTGCACTGCTGTTGCCTCCTCTGTAAGTTAACGAGAGTGCAGACTCATGTTTTGCAAAGCTCTCTGAGACCTGGCAGTAGTGATGATCACTCCAGATTTCTAGAAATCTTACTGGGAGAGTTTTTCTTCAAAGACAAGTTCCCACAGTGTCAAGCTGAGCTTATGAGAAGAAGATTGGTGACATTCCTCCACTTCCATTTTTATAGGACACCACAGCTTATGTGCCCCAGCAAGCTTGGATACAGAATGCTTCGGTGGAAGATAATATTCTCTTTGGGAAAGAGATGGATGAGACCTGGTTCAACAGAGTGATAGATGCTTGTGCACTGCAGCCTGATTTGGAGAGCTTCCCTGCGGGGCGGAAGAGTGAAATAGGAGAGAAGGTATTGGCTTAGGTTCATATTTTGGCCAATTTTTCCATGAGTAGCTTTGGGTGTCCTGTTTAAAACACCCACAAAACTACTAAACTTGCAGGAGGCAGGTGCTCAGTAATTCCTGAAAAGTCGGGCCATGATTTAATGGGGTTTGAAGCCCATCTCCTGACAGTTAATGTAACTGGAGTTATGAGAGATGCTGAAGACAAAAAAAAAAAAAAAAAGAAAATCCACATCATTCTTGGGTCCTCTTTTGGAGGAGAGTGGTGCTGCTCGAGGGAGTTTGCCTCTGCATCTCGAGAGCCCTATTTTTGAGGGGAGGGAAGAGGGGAGATGAGACAGAAGCACTGATTTAAAAATAAGGAAGTCATAAAACTTCAGTGTAAAATTGAACCAACAGTTGGCAAATGTGCTATAGCTTTGGAATAAACACTATCAATAAATTTTTTTACAGGGAATAAATATATCAGGAGGGCAGAAGCAAAGAGTGAACCTTGCTCGTGCCGTGTACCAGAAGGCTTCGATTTACCTGCTAGACGATCCGCTCTCGGCTGTTGATGCGCATGTTGGACAGCACATTTTTGAACATGTTCTTGGACCCAATGGCTTACTGAAGGACAAGGTGTGTTATAAATCCTGAACTGTAAAAGACTGCAAAATGAGTGGGTTACTCAGTTTAGCGAAGGCTCCCAAATTCTTTTTTGCTAGCAGCAGCGGGTGCTACTGGTAACAATGGTGGAAGTGGAATGGGTGAGTTCTGCAGCCCAGAAGCACATGGCAGCCCTGCTGGGAATTACCTGGGAGGAGGATGACTGAAAAGTCAGGGGCTCCTGCAAGACTGTCTTTATCCTGTGCAGTCTCCATGCCCAGTTCCAGCCTTACTTCACAGCAAGTTTATAGTTCTTTGGTTTTCCGTCAGCATTATCCTTCTCCCTTTTTGAGATTTACTTCTAGGATAGTTAGGAAGAGCTGTCTGATCTCTTCCAGCTCACTGTGTCTTATCATAACATCTAATCCCATCTTTTTTTAATAGCTCAGTGACACATTTATAGTTCTCATCACTCAAATGGTCATCACTTAAAATTCAGTCTTGAAATCAATCTTAAACACTTCTCTGCCTTTCTTTTTTGCATTGGTTATGTTTTGTTATTCCTTGGTATTTCTCTGCTGTCAAGCAATCTGGATAATAAATGTGGTTACATGAGAAAGGATGTTAGGGCAGCTCTGTTTGGTTTATGGCATAAATTACCTACAAATACTTCATTCAGTTTCACATTGTAGAAAGAAAATAGGTAATTTCTTTCATTAGAATATCCAATTAAAATAGACATGTCTGTTTACAAACACCTTTCTCTTTATGTGTAGATTGGTTGCAAATATCAGAACGTAATTATCGTATTGAAACAAAAATACTGACAAAGATAGGCTGTATCAGTCTCGAGCAGCACTCAAAGGGCTTGGTTGTATACTAGAAATATACAACATGCCAATTTGTTATCTAGGGGAAAATGACTTCTCTTACGTCCTTTCCCACATGTAATTATCTGTGCAAATATGCTCAGAAATTTAAATGAAAAGGAGCTGCACTCTGACTCCATTCAGGGTGATGGCATTTTCAGGTATTTCACTCTGAAATACTAGTATCAGTGACAATAAACATGACCTATTCTTCAATTAACATCATTCTACTTAAGAGTTTCAGCCTGAGGGGAATCAACAGCATGGAACTGGTCAGTGAGCCAAGGAGAAGGTCCTCCTACACACTGGGTGTTCACCTGGGACCTCGAGCTTCTGTTCTCATTCTCTTTCATGCCGTGCGTGACACAAAGCAGTCGCTTCAGCCCTCTGTTCCCATATTCTGCACTTTCAAAAGTGGCACAAAGCTGTACCGTGGAGATAAACCTCATCAGGGACAGAAGTGGTAGGAATAAATAACAAAAATATCTCCACGTTAGTAAAAATCACAGCAGGCACTGAGTACACATCTGTCTTTAGAAGACAGCTCAAGTGAGCAGGGAAACACCAGCACAGCTGTAACTGTCCCCTCTTTATTCGAGCAGACTCGTGTGCTGGTGACTCACACAATCAACATTTTGCCTCACGTGGACAACATTGCTTTGCTCGTGGATGGAACAGTCTCAGAAATCGGTTCCTACCAAGAACTTTTACAGAGAAATGGTGGCTTTGCAGAATTTCTTCGTTTACACATCGCTGCAGAAGAGAAGGAAGACACTAGTTTTCCAGGTAAGCCAAATGAGTTGCAATCATTCTTACTGGGTCTCTCAGTCAATTGTTTCGTTCGTATTATACTTAACATTAAAGAACTGGGGGGAAGGGGACGTGCTGCTGTTCACACTTGGGAAGAGGGGAAAGAGAACAAAACTGGGAAAGCCAGTCTTACATTTGTTCTATTATGGGCATTTAAAGCAGAGATCCAGTCACAGTAAGCAGTTGCTTTATGTGTGGGGAAAAATACGCCTGCCAAATTAGCTGACTCATCACCTCGAAACTGGTTCTTGAATAGACGGTTTCATCTTAGTAGCCAACAATCATGCAGTAAACAGCATTATCCACTATATGTGCTATTTTTCAAGCTTCGCCTTAATATTTCTACCCTTAGAAAGAATTCTTCGTAAGGAATCTTTCCACCATTTTACCAGTCTCTCAAAGGCTATACAGGACAAAATGAGATTCTAAAGCATTTTTAAAAAAATGCATTTATTTCGTAGCTATGGGAGACACCCAAGGCACCATTACCTCTAGAAATGCTCTGTCACAGGAGGAGCTCTTCAGGTAAGTTTAAAGCTGCTTCTGACACTGAAGGACTTGCTCCAAAAGCCCATACGAGCCTACGTGGAGGCTCCCAGTGTGATACAGCTTTGGGATTGACCTGTAAAATAATAATAAGAGCAAATAACCTCACTCAAGAATAGGTAAGAAACTGCTCTTGGATGGGGCTGTTGAACAACATTTTCTCAAAGTTTCGCAAGGAGCCGGGATTTGTTCCAGAGCTCCCATCCAAGGCATGTCAATGCATTTTCTTGCTGTTCACCTCCCAGCGGGGCCGGAAGGTCTGACTCAGTCAAACCAGCCACAGCTGGCGGAGGCTTAAAGCCTCTGTCAACAGCCCTGGGATAAATATGGACAACAGTTGGGGTCGTTCTGGAGGATCCCAAAAACCGCAGCCCTCAAAACAGACGTGAATATAGGGGAGGGTGGGTAAAGATATCCAGCTTCAAAAGCCTCATTGCCTTGGCTAAAAATTGAAAGGTTTTATTTGTTGGTTTTGTTTACAAAGCGACAATTCAGTCAAATCATCTGCTACGGGAAGGGAGCCTGTTCCTGTCAGTCAGGACCGCACCACTGCTGCAACACCTGGAGGAACATTAACCAAGGGAGAGAAAACTCACCCGGGCAGGGTAAGCACAGCACATTCGCGTACCAGCAAAGACACGCACCAGGGGTTTATAACTGACCCCCTCAAGGCAGGAGAGCAGCTCCTGCCCAGGTTAAACCCGTGCGACTCCAGGAAAGTCAGCTGAGCTGTACGAGTTGGCCCTATGATTGAAAAAAAAAAGTCAGTATTATTTTACCTGGCGCCTTCTCCACAAACTGTATCTCTCTGGATGCCCCGATCTAAGCACTGCTTCCAAAATAGGAATAATGCACATACATTGCAGAGAGTACATTATGGAAATGAGAGAGGAAAATAAATAATTCGTGACCACTCGAGGAGAGAGACTCTGATTCAAGAATTGACCTGAGAGAGGAAGCACACTGAGGCAATCAGGGCAAGGTGGTGGTAAGGGACAGAACAGGACAGATGACAAGGGACTTGTAGTTTTGAGTCTGTCCACAAACTCTTGAGGCTGGTGGGAAGGAGTAAAGAGGCAGAAGATGTGGGATTCCAGCTTGGAGGAGTCAGGTGGGGATGAGCAGCAGTAACATGGGGAGGAGAAGAAGAATTGAGGCTACACACTGGTGGTGAGAGGAGATGAGAGTGCTAAGTGGGACATGCCAAAGGAGTGACAGTTGTCACTCACCCACAAGAAATGGCAACCACTGCCTAGTGTAAGCCAAGCCTTACCTGCCTTCCAGCAGTGACACGAACCCATTGCAATAGCATTCATCAGCTGATAATAATCACTCATTAACACCGTTGATTTACTTAAGTATGGCTTCATTATTCATCCGTGAGGAAAACAGAAAAGGAATTAACATGGTTGCTATGGCTCATGGCATATAACCAAGTAATAAATCATTCCTTGTTTTGGAGCTGCTTTTCCTTGCTAACAAGCTTGATCTTGCCAACCCCTCCTCCTGTTTTTTCCCAATTGTTTTGCTCCAGGTTAATGCTTCGATTTACGCAGCCTACCTGAAGGCGACAGGCTTTCTGCTGTGTGTGTACGTCGTCCTGCTGTTCACGTGTCAGCAAGCCGTGTCGTTTTCTCGTGGTTACTGGCTCAGCATGTGGACAGACGACCCTGTTCACAATGGGACACAGCAGCACACAGAGCTGAGAGTTGGAGTCTTTGGTGCACTAGGAGTCGTTCAAGGTTCGTGTAACTTGCTCACCTAATTGTTCTCTGTATTTCCATCTCCCTTTCCCATATCCAGGATGTTTTCTCAGAATATAAACAAGTGCATACCCTTGGGCTCTGAGCCTCCAGGGCCTTTGGCACCAGCCCTAAAAGTTTGGCATGGGACCTAAAACTACAGGCTCTGACGCACAGAGAGGATTTCTAAGGGATCTCAACAATATTTCCAGTGTTACTGCCTGAAATTCTACTTCATGGTATGCTAGAAGTATTCTCCTGTGCCTTTCAGCAGACCATGATGAATAGTGTCTTCCTCTGTATTCCGTGCAGGAACTAAATTACCTGAGCCCCTATAAAACATTCAGCAATGGAAGAACTACGACATCCTTATTTTTCTATACTGCCCCCTTGTATCCAGCATCTTTTGCATGTCTGTTTCCCTCTTATTCCTTTCCACTCCTCCAATATAAATGAACCATATCCAAGGGCAAGTGGCAGCTCTTCTCCATGCTGGATGAAATCTTGGTTTAGGCCTTTTGAGTGCAAAGAGAGAGAAGAGGAAGTTGTGGAATTCTACATTTCTTTAAATCTTTCTTTGTAAAAACACCCACAATTCTTTGTGTCACTCTAATTAAAAACAACAACCAAGAAAAAATCGTTGTTTTAAGACAAATCAGATCTGGAAACATCTCAGCCCAAGTAAAAATGATTGAGAAAGCTTTGAGTGAGCTGAAAAGAGCGGGAAGGGCTGGGTACTGAAATGAGAGGCAGGAAACCTGAAACTTTGAGTAACTCCAGGTAATTCCAGCCAAGCTCATTTTGTGAAGAATGAAGAGTTTGTGCAGTGTGTTTAAGTTGCTGAATCCGTGGCCCCCATCATGCTTGCTTGGAAGGTCTTCTACCCCCCTGTGACTGCCCTACAGGGTGGTTTGCCCTGCAGCTCTGAGCCTGGGCTTAACGGCTACCAAAGAGAAAGTCAGCGCCTTTCACTGGTAAAGCATTTGCAGCAGAGAGTGAAAATCACGGTCTCGCAAAGGGGAACTCCAAGGCGAGTTTGTTCAGACCCAGTGACAATGACTGTTTTTTATCTTACAGCCCTTGGCAGATTTCTTTCAACAGCAGCGGTCCTTCTGGGTGGCGTGTTAGCGTCGCACAAGCTGTTTCTGCAGTTGCTGGGGAATGTTATGAGATCCCCCATGGTCTTCTTCGAGCAGACACCCATTGGAAACCTGCTGAACCGCTTCTCCAGAGAAATGGACGCCATTGACTCCGTCATCCCTGACAAGCTGAAGTCCTTGCTGGGATTCTTGTTCCACTTGCTGGAGATCTACCTTGTGATTTTAGTGGCTACACCCAGGGCAGCAATGGCCATAGTGCCCTTGACTGTGCTTTATGCTGCGTTCCAGGTAGGAGCTCACGGATATGCAGGCAGCAGAGGCTGAAGCAGCGTGGCTGTGTCCCTGCAGAAGGCCTCCGTCCTTTTCTTAGGACACTTGCAGAAACCAGTTTCATCATCAGGAATCGCATCTGAACAAGGAAATGTCAGTGGCGCTTCCCACGTCGCCTCAGCCTTCCAGAGCATCCCAGAGACCTCGCAAAGAGGCTTCTGCTTTCCTGATGTCAGATCCTACCTAGAGCTACATTCCTTGTCTCCACTAGTGTACATGCAATCATATTAACACCAAAAGCACTTATCCTTTCCTCCAGAATTCCTACACTGCTTTTTAATATATCCGTGCATGCTGCACAGCTCTGCCATTGCGCTTGGAAACCTCAAATGCTTTGTCAGCTAAGCTGAATGTGAGGGAAGGGCAAGGAAAGGTGCAAGTACACCTCTGTTCTCCAGCAAGCAAAGGGCTGGTCTGTGGGAAAAACAAGGGTGAATTTAGAGGCTTTGCAAGTTCAGAGCACCCTGGTTTCTTCGCGTTAACTAACCATGGGGTTTTTCTTAATGAAGATAGGACATAACACAAGCAGAAACACTACCTCACCTTTAAAGCGCGTCTCCTCTACCTGTGCATTAGGTTTTATGACACTGAGATAATACGTACTCTTGCAGTTGTTGAGACCTTCCCAGGTTTTCTGTGGAGCATCTCCATGGAGGCATAAACCTTATCACTTCTTCCCTTTCCCTTTGCACCAGCACTTCTATGTCAGCACCTCCTGCCAGCTGAGGCGTGCAGAGGCTGCCAGCAGGTCACCCATCTACTCCCACATTTCAGAAACGTTCCAAGGCAGCAGCGTGATCCGCGCTTACAAGGACCAGGAGCGGTTTATCTTGAAGAGCAATTTTCTAGTGGATGAGAATCAGCGAGTGTGCTTCCCTGGAGCAGTTGCTGACAGGTACGAATCTCTAGGGTGAAAAAAAATTATAATTTACTCTTCATGGCCTCGGTGTCTGTGACAGCGGCTGAACACGAGCCAGTGTGTGCCCAGGTGGCCAAGAGGCCACAGCATCCTGGCTGGGACCAGCACTGGTGTGGCCAGCAGGCCCAGGGCAGCGACCAAACCTGTGCTGGGACCTGGGGAGGAAAAACCTCGAATCCTGGGGGTCAGTTCTGGGCCCCTCACACCAAGAAAGGCCTTGAGGTGCTGGAGCGAGTGGAGAGAAGGGAACGGAGCTGGGGAAGGGGCTGGAGCACAAGTGTGATGGGAGCGGCTGAGGGAGCTGGGGGTTCAGCTGGAGAACAGGAGCTGAGGGGAGACCTTCTGATCTCTGAACTGCCTGAAAGGAGCTTGGAGCCAGGGGGGTCGGGCTCTGCTCCCCAGGAACAAGTGGCTGGATAAGAGCAACCAGGGCATGACAAGGGCTTTGTAGTTGCTCCACAAATGTTTTGCAAAGTAATCACAGATTCTCTTGGGAGAAAGGAAGAGGGGACCCAGCAGCAGCCCTGTGCTCTCCTCCTCTTGCAGGTGGCTTGCTACAAACCTGGAGCTTCTGGGCAATGGTGTCGTGTTGTTTGCAGCACTGTTTGCAGCAATGGGCAGAACACATCTCAGCCCGGGAACCGCTGGCTTCTCCATTTCATATGCTCTTCAGGTAACTCAGTACTGAAGTAACACCATGCGTGCATTCTAATTTCTGCTATCGTTTTCATTTCTAAGAAATCATGAACTATTTCTGTGGCTTTCTAGATGCCTTCTCCTACCAAACCCTACTGTCACTGCTGAAACCCAGAGCATCTAGAGCATGTGGGCCCTTAGAGAATGAACCTCAAACGCTTGCACCAGCCACCTTTTCCTCCTGCCTCTGAACTCAGACTTCAGTCACAGCATGCTCTGAGCAACTGAAGCGAGGTCTCCAGCGTGTCTTACCTGCTTCTAGACTGGTTACACAACAGCCTGAGAACCAGCTACATCATCTTTTAACATCCAAGCCAGTAGCATCTCATTCTCTGTAAACCTGCTGAGAGGGAGAGCTGGCTAGGCTCTTTAAACACAGCTTTACAGACTTTCACTAGGATCCATGGTTAATTTTTAGCCTTTTAAGGGATGATTTCTCAAGTAATTAGCTGATGAGGAAGTCTTTATAAATAAACACTAAGACGAAGTAACAGGTACCTCGCAAGCACAGGTCAAGACTTATTTTATCTGCCCTAACGCTTCTGTGTCCTTCTGGTAGATAACTGGTGTTCTGAACTGGATGGTGCGTGCCTGGACGGACATAGAGAACAGCATCGTTTCTGTGGAGAGAGTGGGAGAATACGCGAAGACTCCTAAGGAGGTAGATAACCATCTGCTGACCCCACCAGCAGAGGGGAACATCTCTGCAAACTAAACCAGTAATTTTTCTGTTCCGCCTGGAGAAAACCCCTAGTTTTCCCCTTCTAGAAGGCCACTTATGTTTCCTTTAAAGAGCTGCAGCATTTGGTTTTTATCCAACTGCCCAGACTTGTTTTGTAACCTCTGATCATCGTTATTTCCTTCAGACAGTTAAGCATTAGATTGCCATTAAAATAGCTTCACTTGGTAACACTCGTGGAACGAGCCGTATTTTCTGCCCATATTTGGAGCAAGTATTGTGCGAGCTCAGATGCGACTCTGATAACTGATGGCTGCCAGATAGCCTTTAGCCGTGAGAAGTCTCCAGTGCAATCATTCCTGTTCTGTAATCATTAAAATTATTTCTCCATATGCTGCCCCAAGATTCTACTAAAGGAGCCTGTCACAGTCCTGTTTACAGGAACATATAAATATTTTTTTATTGAACCACTCAATGTTAGAACTCTTGACAAGCAAACAAATGTTCATCCCCATTTTCAGTTAAGACGATTGGTCTCTTTGCATGGAATAAAAAGTCCACATTTGCAATGTGAACGTTGGAGGCCTTTTTCTCTTTTATAAACTGTAAATAGCTCAGAGGAATTTGGCACAGATGTCTTCATTTCAGTATGGCCGCTTGGTTTGGTAATTTAAATCAGCTGTTTACAGTGCTGTTTGTTTTTGTCCATTCAGGCACCTTGGACTTTGAATGGCCAACTTCAAGATCAAGTTTGGCTCACTGAAGGACAAATTGAATTTAGAAACTATAGTTTGCGATACCGGCCAGATTTGGAGCTGGCACTGAAGCACGTCAGTCTCACCATCCGCGGGCAGGAGAAGGTGAGCAAAGCCGCAAAGCCCCTGGTTTCGGGAGAGCTGCAGAGCATGCCCGGTGCTTTGCAGCCATCAGACCTGGGCAGAGCCCCCGCCCCACACCCAGCTGCAGTGACTCGTAAGCGTGAAGCTGCAGCCGAGCCCATCTGTCAAACCGCTCACCTCTTCCAGCACGGGGCAGCACGGCCAGGATTGCTGCGCGCCCCAGACATCCTTCTGAGTGAAATCTCAGTTCACAGAAGGAGAGCGGAGTTACAGCGAAGGAATTTCACTTTTTAAATCTTGTGCCACATCAAGGCCCCGTTCTAGCTGCTAACTCTTGTCGTTATTCTCGCCCAAGGCTTTCAAGATTCATTTTCATACAAAACAATTACAAATAATAAATTTTCCCTTTAAAACGTATCACTACACTACGTGAATCTTGAACAGCGCTGAAGATTTGATCCACGCAAAGCTGTCTCTCTTCAAAAGCCCAAGAGGAACTACACAATGGGTCTGGCCAACTGTGGAAAACTATCAACACCAAACCCAAAAGCTTTCCATTGCGCTTTACAGATTGGCATAACTGGAAGAACAGGAGCTGGGAAATCCACTCTTGCCGTGGGATTGCTGCGATTAGTGGAAGCTGCGGAAGGAGCGATCGTAATCGATGGACTCGATATTGCTCAACTAGGTCTCCATGACCTTAGAACCAACATAACTGTCGTTCCCCAGGTATGAAATTAGTTTCCAAAATGCTTCGGCACCTGTCCTAAGTCTTAACACCTCAGAAGGGATTAGAAAGAATCTGTGAGAGGAGGAACATACAGAAATTTCCAAGTTGGAAATGACCCCTATGCCATGGTTGTCTCCCAGTTCAATGTAACATCAGCCATGGGTTTGGAACCCAGGAGGGACAACCCAAGAGCTCAATTTTCTAACCCATTTCAGGACTTGTTTGTACTATCCCTATACTCAGGATCCAGTTTTGTTTTCTGGCTCCCTACGAATGAATCTTGACCCGTTAAACCAACACACTGACGCAGACATCTGGAGAGCTTTGGAACTGACTCAGCTCAAGAACTTCGTCGCAGCTCTGCCAGACAAGTTGGAATATAAATGCACTGACCGAGGGGAAAACCTGAGGTACCGCATCTGCAGAAACAGCGGTGGGGCAGGGCCGGCCCAGGGGCCAAGGGAACAGGGAGCCAGGGGAGTCTGGCTCATTGAAAAAAAGAAAAAGGTGTCCAGACAGCAAATTGATGCATTATTGTTCTGTTTGGCAGCATGAAATCAAATCATAAGACACCGAGTGGAAGAGCTAGAGACTCGGTTGCTGCGGTGTTTGTGTTTGTACAGTACCCGAAACACCGGAATTGTGTTCCCAGTGCAGATCTCCCGGGTGCTAGAGCAATGCGCTGCATTCCTGCGGGCCGTTCGTACTGTTGCCTGCAGTGCCATCAGCCTCCATCACCCTTGCAGGGAAAGGGAACCATCACCTTTTCATTAGTTTTCAAACTAATCACTTATCCTGACCCCAGTAACTGCTGCTCGCTGTTTACCGTCCCTCTTCTCACCTGCAGCGCTGGTCAGAAGCAGCTGGTTTGCCTGGCCAGAGCACTTCTGCGGAAAGCCAAAATCCTCGTTCTGGATGAGGCCACAGCAGCGGTAGATTTAGAAACCGACCTTCAGATCCAGGCCACACTGAGGACTCAGTTCAAGGACAGCACCGTGTTGACAATAGCTCACCGGATTAAAAGTGTCATGGACTGCGACAGGTAAGGCCCTCAGCCGCGCAGCCCGCGTGAGCACGACAAACCACACAGGCAGCGAACAGCCGTGCCAGTGCTGTCCTTTCCCTGTTCAACCCCAGAGCTTTACACACTGCAGGAGCTGCCTTACACCAGCTAGGCACCGATACGTTAGCTGAAGATCATTTATTCGCACATGATGCATCTCATGCTGTGTCAGACTCCTTTGTCCCCCACTGACAGCAAAAACCTACAGCCACAGCCCTTTGCTTCATCTTAAAGTCGTGAAGCTAAAACACAATCGCAAATCCTGCAAATCGCAAATCTTGCTCCAGTCTCAGGTGCCAAAAATCTCCCCTCCCACAAACTCAATACTCAAATAGTTGCTCATCCGAAACCTGTATCCGTCCCACAGCTGTTTCCCAGCTGAAAAGCTGCTGGAAAGCTTGGGTGAATAACAAGCAGGTACCAAAATTTATTTTAGAAATAATTAGAAATAACTAAGTTTGTTACAGTTGCCGGTGTAGCCCCAAGCTTACACTTCTGTTTTCATATTCACAGGATTTTAGTCTTGGAAAACGGCCGGATAGCTGAATTTGATACTCCGGAACGCTTAATAGCTCAGAAGGGACTGTTCTGCAGACTGATGGAAGAATCAGGCCTTGCGTGACTCGCTCAGGGCAGAGACCATAATGCCACCACCACCACCAGGAATAATTGATCTCGTAATTGAGTTGTTACCTTGGTTTCACTCTGAAATGCCTGACGCTCAACCAAATCTCGTTTGAGCTGTCCCCGCAGTGAGCAGATGAAAAGGGATGACTTGGGATACACGTTATCTCTGTAGGAAACATAGCAATTCCGTTTTGGTTATGTTCCCAGATACCAAACCCTCACTATTCTGTTGGAAATGAGCCAGTCAGAAGTTAAGCACCTTGTTCCTCCTATGCTGTAAAAGCAAAGAAGCTAAAAGACCACATCCTGTCCCAGGGGCACTGGGACACCCGGCTCCCCTCCCCTCCGCTGGCTCAGTCCTGGTTTGCTCCTCAAGTGCAAGTTCACCCCCAGCACCGCGGAGCCCCTGGCGCGGCCGCCTCCACGCGGTGCTTCGGCAAACCAGAAGGGCCCGATAGCGAAGCCGAGAGCGTCGGAGCTGTCCCCGCGGCCCTCAGGAGTCGCGACGCGACAAACCAACCACGCTGTGAGATGCTGCTGTTTACCGTGACTTCCGTTAAAAGCACTTTGTTTTCTAGGAAGCTGAAATAAAAATAGAATCAAGTATTGAACCGGCTCCCTTCGGTAAGCCAAAGTAAATACGGTATAAAAGGAGTAGTGGGGAGGGGATGGGAAAGGTGAAACTGGCCGGAATCAGCCCGGAGCAGCAAAACCCAGCGGTTCCTTCGCCCACAGCTGTTCCATCGCCTCTTCACCCACCTTAGGGGCAGCTGACAGTTTGTGCTGGACGTGTGCCCAAGGTAGCGAAGTCCAACGCCTGCTGCCATACTGCTGCTCAAACACCAGGAAAGAGGCAAGTTTTTCCCTCTGCTTTCTTCAAACCTTACTCAAGGGCAGAGGAAAAAAATATATATATATTAAAAAAATCAAGCAACAGACACAAGTTATGAACACTCTAAAGGTTTATCAATGGATCTCAAAACCAGGAGGATTTTGAACTAGTGAGATAGAAGTTTGGTATTTTTTCTTTTTAACTAATGCCAAGGAGAAACAGAAGAGCCCACGTTGCCGGGTAATTCTGCAGCAGACATCTGCGAGCACACCACGGGCTCCGATATAAACATCTGGTAAATGCTCGCTTTCCGTTCCTAAGTTGGTAATGAAGAGAGGAGGCAGCAGAAGGAGAAAAGAATCAAACCACTCTCACACTGGAGATCTCTGAAAGGGGGCAGGGGTTTGCTGTTGGCTCGCACGGAGCACGAGCAAGTGAGAACACCATCGGCTTTCACAAGCCATGCTGAAAGGGCAAAGAAAAGGGATTCCCAAAATTACGTGTGACAAAAAAAATGTGTTTCAGATGAGCCAGAGTCCCCAACTTTGTGCCCAAGTGGTGCTGTCAGTAAGTGATAAATGGGGAGCTCAGGTCTCACAAAAAGGCCATAATCACAGGGAACTCACCTGGAAGTTGGTTAAAGCAAAATATATAAAGGAGGTGATGCCTGGACGTCCCAGCCTCTCTTGAAAATCTGGTTTAAGGAACAGCAAGTGGTGGTTAAAAGGGCAGATCTGTGGGGTCTCCGCAAAGGTCCTTCTTCCTAGATGAGACTAATTGATTGAATTACGCAATTAGCACAGGAGGTAACTACAGCAGGCTCAGAACTACGCTAACAGCCTAGTTCATAAGTTGCTCTGAAGAAATTTTAAAATTAAGAAATAAAAGCCTGTCCGACACCACCAGTAATGGGAATGTCTGGAGCTGATCACAAGGAGCCCCCGGACTTGCCCTGTCCACACTTCGCAGCGTTGATTTTTAATAGCGATTGTGCAGCAGAACACGCACAGAGCTGCTGCCTGGAGCTCAGCGGCCACGCACTCAAACCCCAACGAACCCCACTCATCTGAAGAGGGTTTCTCCACATCTCAGGGGCTTCCAGGTCTCCCTGGTTTTTGCTCCCGGCCATTGAATGGAATGAGATCAGGAGCTTCATGAGCCCTCCCACTGTTGCAGTCAGGTGTCCAATCTGGACATCAAGAGTTACGGCTTTCGATTCCAAGTTAATTTACTTTTTTTTGCCCCCTTTCCTTTTTCTTCCTCGTTTTAAGGCTAGCTTGAACAAAGTGAAAGCACAGTATAAACAGGAGAGAAAAAACAACCTAAAAAAAGATTCTCGTTCCATGATCCCAAATTTAAGGTAACACCAAAATTGCTAGAAAACGCGAATGAAGGTGCTGCGCACTGATTTACACCAACAACCACCAGGGGGTTATTTACAGGTCTCCTGAAAACCCTGAGCTGGTTTCTCAGCAGAATCATCTCCTCCAGATGCAAGATCTCTCCCGTGTCACAGCAAATAACGTCAGCCGGGATGTATCAACATGCACTGGAATCCGACACAGTAAATTCAGTGGTTTTCTTTTACTCTTTTATAAGTATTAACATGTTTATAACAAATACGTTAATGTTTACCACCAGCACCAGCTTCCCCTGGGCTGCAGCGGTACCCAGGGCTGCTGGAAGAGAGAAGATGCAGCAGGATCCGAGCTGCTTTCACAGACCCTTAACGTTTTAATGAACAGATCGGAATAAAACGGTTCTAGAGAAACAGCTTGGCTTGGGAAGATAAGGGGCTTTTCACAGACCCGAGGAGATGATCCGCAGAGCAAAGAGCAGGGAGCGAGCAGGGGAGAGGCACCGGCTCTCCGTAAGAGCAGGGATGCCAAGTCTGGCCACTTATTTTTGAGCCTGACAGGCATTTGGCAATTTTTTCACAAAATACGCACAAACAGCCAGCAACGCGGCTAAATGAGGCTTCAATTTATTATTTTTTAGCTGATCTAAATGAAATCACTTGCGCCATCTTTATCCAAAAAAAAAAAAAAGAGAAAACCACGTGGAAAACGGTGGAGCTGGGCTCTCTGTGGGAAGTGAGAACCTGCCCACCTGCAGAAGCACAAGACGCCAGCAGCGGAGAGGCTCCCATCCTCATCACGCGTGATACCATTTTGTGCAAGCTACGTCCAGACAAGATTATTAATCATTTTTACGAGGACAGACATTTGGAATCAGGATCGTGAATCAACGCAGGAACAGCACAAAGCACCGATAGGTATTTAGAAAAAAACAGAAAAGAACATTAAGCTGGAGCAGAACCGTTTGTGCTTGCGAGGGTACAAATATAGAAACCTGGGAGAACGGAGGGATGCCTATTAATAAGGACATCACTGAAAAACAAGACTGGAGCGCACACAGAGCCCAGCCTGCTCACTCCATGCTGCACTATTTAGAGGGTTTTCCTGCAAAACGCAGCACGGGGGACACGCAGTTCCCCAAACGCTCACAAACAGCCCACGAGCAAACAGGGAACATCCAGCAACACTTCCCAGCGCACCCCGTTTGAGGTTGCAAACACAGTTTGAGTCACTCCTGCACCGACAACTCTGCTGCGAACATTTCAAACAGCAGCAGCACAAATTCTGCAGGTTCTGTGTTCCAAACGAACCAAGCTCTAAGTGCGGCCCTGTTGTTTGTCTGAGCAGCACCAATAACGTATTTTCCAGGCAAATACCCGAATTACCAAAGCAAACCCTTTGTCAAATACAAAGCAAAAAACGACATATCTTTCAAACAATTTCAAACAATCTTTTATTGTAAGTTCTTTGCAAATATTTGTATAGTCATTACAAAAAATACCAAAGAAAATTTCAGTCTATTCAGAGAGTCATAATTTACAAAAAAATAAATAGCTTTACTCTAAAGAAGACAATTGTCTAGTATTAAGGTCAGCAATATCATCCACAGAAGTCCGCGTTCTCAGAGCGCTGAGTGTTGGGTCCATCTGACTTCAGTTTGCTTCTTCCAGCATTTTCCTTTAAAATGAGACTAATCAGAACATGAGAAAAGTAACTTTTTTTCTTCCCACAGAAAACTGAACATTCAACATAGATCTTGAAAAGCAGACTCTGTTGCTAATTGAATTGTTAGACCCCTCTGACACAGAAGCTGAAAAACAGCGAAACTAACTTTTGGTTGGTTTTTTTTTTAAACAACTGCAACAGAACAATTTCCCACAAAGATTTCAGTCGCCAGCAGCAGCACGAAGGGCGCGTCTCTTCGGTGTAAGGCTAATGAATGGTCCTTGCTGCGGCGGAGCTGCTGTTCCAGCCCAGAACAGCCCAGGTTCCTACAAGCACCGTCTCACCTCGGCCCCACAGACAGAACCAGGATTCGCCACCCAGATCCGAATTCCTGAGAGAACCGGGTGTCCGGTGGGGGCCCCGGCTGCCGCACACACCGGGGTTTGGAGTGATTGTCGCTCCGGACACGCTCACATGCTGCTCTGAACTTGACTCTGCTTTTCCACATCAGCACTACTGACACACTATAGCGAACTTGCTGCTATACACTGTAAACACATGAACCCTTTAGGACAATGCGTAAAAGCATTAACCATGTACAGTAAATGCCATAATGAGAAAGTCTGGCACACGTTATTTCACGAGAAGAAAAATCTTTGGGCTATAGTACTATATGCCACAAAACGTTCCAAGTGCATCCCACAATAGATGGCTCATCAAATGAGGAATCAGCAAACAAGCAAATAACTAGCATTTGCAAAAACGGTTTAAACAAAAAAAAAAAAGGGAGGGCTTCAGAACATAAGAGCAGATGAAAAGAAAAAGCTTTTCTGAACTTCTCTGATGAATCACTCTGCCTTACATGTGAGCATGTAATAACAGATTTCAGGCAAAAATGAAGTCTCTGAAGTGTTTTGCACAGTGCATATGGTTCTCCTAAAGCAGGCTAAAATCAATACTAAATAGAATAAAAACAAAACAAAACAAAAAAAACAAGAAAACAAATTGCATTTTTATGTTACTTCCATCATGCTCTGGCTGACTTCCCTAGGTCTGAAACAGAACGGTGCGGTTCGGCTCCGGGGAAGGGACGGTTCTCCGAACACATCGCCTCCCCCTGCCCCACACAGACGAACCAAGTTCACGCGCTACGCCAAACCCGAATCTTTGGCCATGCTGTAGAAAATGCCTTTTTCCTGAAGCAGGTGGTCTGGGCTGCCACACTCCACCACTTCCCCTCTGTCCAGGACTAAAACTCTGTAAAACAAGTAGGGAAAAAAAAAAGGGGTCACAAGAAGATGCAAAAAGCCACCACAGACAGCTGTGGAAGTGCAGACAGAAGCCGACTGGAGCGTAGCTGCTGTGTGCAAAGACAGTTCAAGCGCACGAAGGGACAGCGCTTCTCAGCTCTGCCCTTCCCAACCTCATCACAGAGTGTCTGTCTGGTCTGGTTTTTAAAACACCTCCTGCTGCTGCCTCCGCTAACCGGCCAGGCGCTGCGGACACTCACAGTGTCACCAGTGTCATGGGGTCACCAACCGGGAGCTCTGGTGACAGTGCCGCTGGTGCTGGGCCTGGCACGGGCACTGCTCCTGGCTCTTACCTTTCACTATTGACCACACAAACAGAGGTCTTCAAAAGTACACAAAGACCTTATCACTGGTCACTTTGCTCTCTGCCATTCGGTGATAAAAAGGATGAGAGAGCTTAAGGCTGAAATTATGAGACAAAACCCCGGCCCTCAAGCACATCCTCAAGGCACTGAGGATGAGGGAGCCCATACGAACTATAACCAGAAGTGATGGAAAGAGAAACGCTGAATAAGCTTCAGACAAGCACAGGAACTGCCCCTTTGATCCAGAGAATAATTTGGGTTGGAAGAAACCCTCAAGATCATTGAGCCCAACCATAACCCACCCCTGGCACTGCCCCATGTCCTGAGAACCTCATCTCCGTCTGTCCAACCCCTCCAGGGATGGGGACTCCAGCACTGCCCTGGGCAGCCTGTTCCAATGCCCCACAGCGCCCTGGGGAAGAAATTATGAGCTTCCTAAAGCTCTAATGTCTCTTCCAGCTCTACCTAAATTAGGGCAAGATGCAGGAATAGGCTCCTGTCCTTGCCTCCCCCTCCTTCCTAGTTTGCCCGGGCAGAGGGATCGGAGCAGCTCCCCAGGCCAGAACACACCCCCACCCATCAAACCAGGGACTCCAGCAGCTCCGCGCAGAGGGGCCTAAAAACGCACGGGTCAGCATTTAGCGAACACAAAGATGCTCGGTTGAGTAGAGCGCAATGCAGGTCACCCACACCACCGTTCAAGATAAAAGCAGTATTACTTTACCTTGTGTAGTCCATGATTGTGTTCAGACGGTGTGCTATAGTTAATACAGTACATTCCTCAAACTGAGACTTTATTGTTGACTGTATAAGCTTATCTGTTTCAAGATCAACAGCAGCTGTGGCTTCATCCAGAACCAGGATTTTGGACTTCCTGAGCAGAGCCCGTGCCAGGCAGAGCAGCTGGCGCTGCCCCACGCTGCGCAGATGTGATGGGAGGGGAGAAAACAGTCAGGACAAGTTTGCGGTATTCATTTTGAAGCCTAGTAATTCCTTATTCTGAAGTATAGGTGCCAAGAACCCCGCAAAACAGATAAGGTGAAGCCTTACTACTTCACTGCAGGGTATCTAACAGCATCTGAAACTACATCCCCTCCCAAGCAAGTCCTGGCAATGCAATAAGAGAACATTCCAAATGGTTTCAGCATCACTGCATCAGGCTGCTTCACTGAATCAACGTGGTGCTGAGGACTGGACTTCAAATGGTTCCTACAGACTGAAGATGTGTCCTTGTTACGGTGCAAAAAGCAAGCTAACAGCTCCTAAAAAATGGCCTGTGTTGGCCCAGAGCTGTGGCCAGCTCAGAGCATCCACTAGAAATAGCAGGCTGTTGCTAAGAAAATCCTTTCCAAGGCTGCCCAGGCTGGCAAAACCCAAAACATTTCTTAAATTGCTTTAAATTCTCAGACTTGAGAGTTTAAAACATACTGAATAAAATCTAGTTGGTTGATTGCCTGGTCATGCATTAAGAGTTTCCCAGTCCCTCCCCAAATTCTCTCAGGGGGTGCAGGGGGAACCCCAACAGTGCTACGGCCTGTCCCAGGTGGGCTGTAAGGCTCCTGGAAATACGAAGTCTTGTTGCAGATGGGACGACACACACACCTCTCAGTTCTCATTTAGTTCAAGGCAATTTGCAGAGTCGCGGTTCTTTGACCTACCTGAGATTCTCGCCACCTTCAGCACACTCATGATTCAGTTTATCAGGAAGGGACGATACGAAGTTTTTCAGGTGAGCCAATTCCAAAGACCTCCAAATGTCTTCATCGGAGTGTTGGTCAAAAGGATCCAGATTCATACGCAGAGAGCCAGAAAACACTACTGGATCCTGGTTACAGAAAAGAGGTAATTGATAATGTACACAGAACGTGGCAAGTGCTCCAAGAATATTTCTTAGATAGTGCAAGGAAAACAACATGTTTAGATGCAGTTGCAAACACACTAGTCTACTGAATTGGGGAGGGAGACCTCACTTCTTCCAATAACAGCAAGTTATTCTCCCGTATTCCTTGCGCCTCTTGGGGGCCTGAGCTCCGCCCTCTGCAGACTCTGGCACTCCGGACCTTTCTGTGAGTAACTCATGAATCCAGGGCAACAAACAAACCAAAAACCCCCATGCAACACACAAACCACCACCCCGAAACCCACAGCCAGCTTTCTCTTTCCTGGGCTACTAAGCTACAGAACAGGCACTCCCTGCCCAACTTTCTGCCAGCAAGGACTAGTAGGGCAGCTTTCCACTTCTTCGGGAATTACACCATCTGTAAATATTTCAAAAGTCTCCAGCTGCAGTATTAATGGAATTAACGCATATTTTTTCTTGGACATGGAGAAATAACACTTTGGAAATACTTTTGACCTAGTGGCGCTAGACTGATGCAAAGTGATCAAAAAGGAGAAAGCAAAGTCCCCTCCAGATTTCCAAACGAAGTGGTGCAGAAAACCTTTTACAGCACGCTCGCTTGTTTCTGCCAGCGTCCTGCAACCGTGATTTATATAACCACATTTTATTGTCTGTCTTTGAATCAGAACAGGCAGGCAATAAAGGCTAC
Organism: Pampusana beccarii; assembly: GCA_013399365.1. Lineage (NCBI taxonomy): Eukaryota > Metazoa > Chordata > Aves > Columbiformes > Columbidae > Pampusana > Pampusana beccarii. Next base: position 842,790 of record VWYH01008318.1, read on the forward strand.
ACAGTCAGAACAAGAAGACTGCAGACCCACAGTTGCTGGGCAAGACTGGGATGGTTATATATGGATTTCTGAGAGTGAGCAGAATGGCCAAGCTCCCACTTGTTACCCAGCACAAGCAAACGGAGGAGAAAAGCCTGGTGTCAAGCCCATGACGGAGCGTGCTGAAATGACTCAGTTTCATAGCTATAGATCAGAAAAGGAATAAATATATTCTTCCCAGTATATGACCAAAAGAGCGTTGTTACAGAACGAGTTCTGGTCGTGGCAGGATTTCACACCTACCTGAGGAATGATGGTGATCTTGAACCGCAAGTCATGGAGCCCGATCTTCGCAATATTAACTCCATCAATAAGAATTTCTCCTTCGGCTGCTTCATTAATCCGAAACAAACCTAAAGTAAGGGAGGATTTTCCAGCTCCCGTTCTTCCAACTATTCCAATCTGTTGGGAAGGAATACAGGAACGAATTATTCTGGGGAAGAGTTAAAGCATTTCCAAGCATCTACCTGAAACAGACACATTTTGAGAGGGTTGTCATATTTGCTGGGCTATCAACACCCCAAGATGGCATAACAAATTGAGGCTGAACAAAGGGGGCTGGATGAGGCTGAAAAGTCCCTGGATATGGAAAAAACAGGAACAAAAAACAGTCAAATTTTTCAATCCAATCACAGAAATTTTCTATTTTTCCAGAAAGGCAGATGGAATTGGGTAGAAGAGGCCAAGGTTTCCCTCACGCTTTGAGTGACGCTTCACAGTTATAGTGCTGACTTGACATTTATCTTGTTTGAATTTGTAGCAAAAATATACCAAAAGCATTGAGTTTCATACTGTATAGCTTTGCTTCCCAGTTAGACTGAAGTCTTCACCAATTTATTATGCTTTTTTAAATAAATAGAAAATATTGCTATTTTGGTTGATGTATGTCTTGCCATGCGCCCTTCCCAAGTGCTCTTTGAGGTAGTGTTCTGCCCATATTTGCAAGCAGAAAGCGTGCACCCAAGAAAAAATCAAATGCCTAGTTAGATACCACAAATAAGGAAGCCGGATAATAGATGTCTTGCAGCTGCCTTTAACGCTGCTGTGCAAATTCGCACTATTATTAGACACCAGAGAACCCACACAGAACAGGGCGGGTTGCGTGTGATCACACGTGCGAGGAAGCTGAGGAGACACACACGTTTCACCAGTAGCTTGGCCAGATCCAGAGAATCTATGCTCAAAGTCCCATTTTTTCTTGCAACTTCTGCCTCACTTCATCAGGGCTTCCCCCCTCTAGCTCATTTTCTTGAGACTATAATTAACTTAATCTCTCTGCAACCTGCACTCCTCTTTGCTTACAGCAAAAAAATCAGCAAAATTTCCTGGGGAGGGGAAGGAAGACAGCGTAAACCTCACTTCCTTAGGAAACCAGACCAGAAAATGCTTCAAAAGCATCCACATAATAGTGCATCTTGATCCCTTGAAAAGGAGAAGAGCCCACTATATTTGCCAGTTACACTAAGACTGGTTCTATAAAAGCTCTTCTAGTTCTTAAGGACCCAAGACACACGACAGAAGAGGGTTAGATGTCTCTTTGGCTTATGCATACAGACTCATAAACAGTAACACTCTACTATAAATTCAGATTCATTACCTTCTCACCCCCATTTATGGTCACATTTATGTTTTTCAGAACCAAATCCAAGTCTTCCCGGTAACGTAAACAGTAGCCTCGAAACTCAACCTTCCCTTCCTTGGGCCAAGTACTCGCTGGGGCGGTTTGTTCAATGCTCCATTCAGCCTGCAAGAACCACACACACATTATCTGATCAGTTCCTCCAACTGGACACAGAAAGAATGAAGACAAATCCTTGTTAGTGCGTAATTTGCAAAGGGAACCGTGATGATGATGGGAAGAGAGGGAAAGAGCTGCCCCAAGGCAGATGGAACTGTTCAGGTAGCCAGAGGCTTTGCTATCGCAAGTCCCGCTTGCTGGATGAACCTTCCCCTTACAAAGGACAGATCAATCCAGGCAGCACGTGTCTGGATAACCTGCTGGTGCCGCCCCACCGCAGTACGGAAACCACCATGGAAGCCAGACGTGCAGCTAGAAGCAGTTTAACTGCAACATAAGCACTGAAAGATGAAGAAGCTGGTAAAGTAAACAGCTGCAGCCCCAGCCTCCCACAGAGCTGGGACAGAACACACCCCGCTGCATTCACTGCCAGCGCCAGACAAAAAGGCTTTGAAGTGGATAAACACTGGTCTGCCACCAGAACCTGAGAAAAAATTCTAGGAAGGGTCCTTATAATGTTCGGCTGCAAAAATAGTGACTCAAGTCAGGTTCAAGTGACAAGCATGGCAAAGAGATGCCATGAGGAACTCTGTTCTATAGCCAAAATGGGCACCACTGCAGACGAAATGAGTTGCTGGGCAATTTGAATTAAAACAAAAGTAGTAAATCCTCTTTACTCCCCATACTGAGAGCAAAAAGAGAAACACAAATTTTTAAAATTATATTTAAATGCTTAGGAAATCAAAACACTTGTACAGCTCTACTGCTTAGCCCAGGGCAGAACAGGACACGTCCTAAACACCACAGTGCAAAGATCAGCGGATCCTCCCCACAAGTACCCACAGATCTACCCGTGAAGATCCAGCCTGTCCGCAGAGAGAGGGCACGACCAGCACCGAGCTCGACATCCCCAACCGTGGTTTGCAGCCCACCCAGCCAGGCTGGAACAGCGCACTGACTTGTACGGCTGTGGTGGCCAACTCCACGTACCTCCTTCTCCATTTCAGTGTATTCTTTGACTCTTTCTACAGCGACTATGTTGGTTTCCAGCTCAGATGACATGCGAACCAGCCAGTTCAAGTATGCTGTAATCTGCAAAAAAAACAGAGGTCTAGAAGCAGTTTACACTAAATATCTTACCTGCAATAAATAAAAAATACAAAACAACCACAGCACTGCAAGTTCATGGAATGCATAAACACAGGCAAGATCTTGGCTTCTCAGAGCTGGAGAGGAGAAAAGTCCAGATGCCTTTAATATGCAGGGGGTGAACTGTCTCAGCCACATCCCCTCACACAGACAGGGCACAGAAGGAACTTCCAGCATCTTTCCAGATGCTATTTTTACATAGAATTCTCCTTCTGTGTTCCATATATTAGTTTTCCCTCCAAAGCCACAGCAATGTTCTGACTTTCTGATGCAGTCTTACAAAAGGTAAAATTACCTGCAGCGAGTAGGACACTGAGAGGCCAACCAGTCCCGCGCTGAGTTTGTTGCGCGCAATCACTGCAAACAACGCTGCAAAGAGGACGATACAGTTCCCCACAAACTCCAGACGGACAGCCAACCACCTGCAAGACCAAAAAATGGAATGCGTCTTTCCAGTAATTCATCCACACAGACTCAGGAATGCAGCTGCTGGCTGCAATTTGTAAAGAGCATCGGCAGCAGAGCGTGCCCTCCCTACACAGCTGCCTTTCAACACTTCAACCCCGCTGCTACCTGTTTGCAACAATGCTCGGATAATAGGCTTTCTGATTTTCATCCACTTTCATGTCATTCTGCTTTATGAAACGTTTCTGCTCCTCAAAGGCTCGAATGACACTGGCTCCCAGGAGAGTCTCGTTGAAGTGAGAATACACGGGAGAACGACTGACGGACTCGAGGCGTTTGAGCTGACGAGACGTGGCCACATAAAATCTCTGCAAATCAAAGTGTGAGAATTACAGTTACATCTAGACTGCGTCTGAAACAACAACGGGAATCGTGAGAGAGTTCCCTGCCATTTGAGCTGCTGAGATTCAACTTAGATGTGGAATACACACCTTTTCCAACACGTTTAGGCCTAAAAAGACCATTACATACACTCTGCTGTCTTCAAACAACTGCCAATCAAACCATCTCACACAACAAACATTTTCTCCTCCTTCTCTGCAGGCTTAGTTCAACAGCATAAATCACACACATCACTGCCTTTAAGGTTCACAAACAAAGCCTGATAGATTCATTAATTCAAGAGTCAACATCAAAACCCAGCTGCTTCTCTCTGATCTGTACCGGCTCTAGTAGATTCTGAGCAAGAGGGAAGCAAGCACACACTGCCTACCCAAGACAGGAGGGAAAGGCTGCTATCATTTCTCTTGCTCTGTAAACGATATTCTGACTAAAACCAGCCATACCAGGAATGCACACATACCCCTCTAAAGGCTGCTCTTTGGAAAGAAGTTTTAGAAAAGCCCATACATTTTCTGTATTTTGGCTCCGGGCAACAAGCAACACAAAATTTGCCTCAAAATCTAATGGCATTTTTATTAAGTCAGCTAAGTATTAAAGAATTACCTTCCACACAGAAGTCATTCTACCCTTGACAACGGAAGGAAATGCTCTGCTAACGTCAGCTAATCAGTAAGCCATGCAAAGCACAGTCAGTCAAGCGTGACTCAAGTCAAACACATTAAAATCCATCCTTGTGCAGAGTACAAACTGCCTTCAATACCAGATGCAGAGCAACTGCTGGTCCCGGCGCTCCCGGTTAACACCCCGTACCTGCACAAACAAGTAGACAAGTCCCAGAGGTGGGATAACGACAGCAGCTATTGGTGTGGCCAGCAGAATGATGATACAAGCCCCGATCACATTAAATGTTGAGCCCATGAACATCTTGATGATTGGCGGAATGGCGGAGTCAATGGTGTCGATCTCCTTCGAGAAACGGTTCACCAGATTGCCGCTGGGGGTACGTTCAAAGAAACTCATTGGAGACCGGAGGACATTGTGCAGCAGGTTAAGGTGCAGATGTCGTGAAGCAATTATTCCCCCTATTGACACAGTCATTGAGTAGCCAAAGACAGCGATACCTAGAAGAGAAAACTTGTTTTTAATCACTTCCACCTCTTATGCAAAACGTTATCCTCATTTTGTCATCATTTAGCATCAGCACGTCTGCTGTACAATAATCCTGAGAACTGGGCTTCGCTACAGGAGACTCAGTGAATACGTGAAGTGATTTAAAAAAGAAAAATATCAGTGAAAACATTCCTCTCATAGAAGAAGTTGTTTCTCCATTATAAAACTTTGTCTAATATTTGAGCACTTTCCTTGAGTAAAGTCTACTGAATTTTAACACGGCATTTAGTTTTTATTGCAGGATTTTTATGGCAATTCCAACGTGGAGTACTCGGGGTGTGAAGTTTCATGACAAACAAACTTTGGCTAGAAGGAGGACAAGTGACGAAAAGCTGAGCGGGGCTCCCACAGTCTGAGCAGGTCCCAGACCATGGCCGAGGCAGCAGCGCAGCCACAGCCTCCTGTGACAAAGCGTCCCTGCCACCCACCCTGTGCAGTGACAGGCCAAGGAGCCACTGCTGCGGTCACACATCTCGTCCCCAACTGTTGCCTCATCAGCCCCGCAACCCACTTTTGTTCCCATTTTGTACAAACGAAAGAAAACCATATTCGTTAACTGAATCATTTTATAGGTTAGTTTGCTTGCCTTTTTTTAATTTAAGTTTTTCATCTCCCTACAAAAACCCACACTCAAATCCTCAGCGAACCACTGCTGCAGTTCTAGGGATACAAGGTCACCAAGAGCATTAGAAACATTCTGAACCAGCTAATCTTAAAATAGGTAAGACCAAGCAAACCTTGAGAAATTCCCAGTGCTCCATACACTCCCAGTCTGACATCTGTGTACTGCTGTGTCCCATTGACAACAGGATCATCTGTCCATAAACTCAGCCAGTAGTTGGAAGCCAGGGAGGCTATGTGATTACACATGAAGAGGAAAATGCTCAAGAAAGAGATAAAGAGTCCAATCGCTTTCATGTAGTCCCAGTACACTGTTGCCTTTACCTGAAGACAGAGGGAAAAAAAAAAAAAAATATCATTCTGCAGATTAAGTTTCAAAACCAGCAACTCCCCCTTCTTCAAGACCTATTTAAAGTCAGTATCACTGCATCGGGCCATGAAAACACAAGCCAGTGCTTGGGAACACAAGCTGCAGAGCATTCTGTGGGGCCGTGCCAAACCCGGCATCCTCCGGCAGGAACACATCGGCCTTCCCTGCTCTTCCAAGGGCCGGGAAGAGCAGGGAGAGAGCTGCCTGAAGTAACACAGAGCATCAGTGGCAGGGCCAAAAACTTTGCTGGGGACTTCCAGTTTTTGGCTCTCTCTTTTTACCACAAGATTATATAGCCATTAATTAAACCCCTGCTCCACATGGCTGGTATCCTATGATCTATCTTTAACCAAAGGATTCAAGCAACATTGCGAGGAGGTGTAACTGCCATTTTCCCAGGAACCTCACTCTCAGGTTTCTCAGAAAGCCCTGGGTATCCTGGGATTATACTTGTGTCTACAGTGGAAACTTGGCTTAAGTTCATCTGAGCCAGTTCCAGGTCCTTACGCTGAAGGGCAGACTTCATTAGGTCACCTCATTTGTCACAACCTCTCTCCAAGAAATAGCTGCAAGGTTTTTGTTTCTTTTTCATTTCTTTCAATTTAAGCTTTGATGTGGTCAGGCCCATCATCTTACACAAAAGTTTTGGTGCCAGCATTCTTCCCGCAGGCAAAGCTGGGGCTCAGCTTTGGGAGCAGAGGGCACTGCAACGCTTCCATGAAGTACTGCACAACAAGCAGCACGTCTGAGAATCCACTCAGCCCCTTCTCTCGCCAGTTACACAATCTTCAGAAGCTAATTTCTTCTGAACCCAATGGATTTTTCTGAAATGGAGAGAGGGCCAGGAAGCAGGACCTTACCCTCCCCGTCTTCGCTGTGTCAGCCTCTGTCAGCTTCCAGGAATTCTTCTCAGTGAGCGGCTTCTGCAGCTCTGCTGTGCTGCTTTGCTGCTGCGACTTCCCAGTCTCTCTGCTGTATGTTGAAGAGTTACTGAGTTGCCTGTTGGAAGATATTTGTTTTTCACTCTTAGCATGATACAGGGCAGGTGTTTACTTAACAATTAGACTTCAGCAGTTCATGGCTCCAAGTCAGTGATGATCTCCTAACCAGTCATCATCAGGCCAGCGGTTACCAGTGCTTCCCTGCTCCTCTCTCCCAGTGCTCTCCTCATCCTCCTTGACCGTGTTCAGTTCCAGGTACCCATCTTCAGACACCAGTAACAGACCAGCCACTCACACAAGTCTTGGTTGCACAAACTCCAGGAAGAAAATCGCCTAGTGATCATCAACATCACCTTTACACACCCCATCACCATACACACTGCAGCTGCCGAAGTGCAAAAAGGCACCCACACTGGCATCCAAATGGGCAATTCTACTCCCAGGCACTCATTAGCTGTCAGAAATACAGCATCTCCAGAGCACCGTAAGAATAAGGCATAGGCTGTGAGATGATTTGGGGAAGGTATAATCAGAGGGATTGCCTTTGGCCTCTCTCAGGCATCACAGCAGCTGTATTACGTCAGACTGAAGGGCCACGTGGCACTGATCCAATCTGACTGCAGTCAAACGCAGAAGCCTTGGGAAAGCGGGTCTAGCCCATAAGATACCAAGCCAAACCCATAGTATCTTGCTACAACACACTAGTTTATTCTCGTGGAAGCACAAGAGAATTCTGTGCGTACAGACATGAGTGTGCAAGTCTGTGCCAGCACCCGCAGCGGGGCTGCGGCCTCGGGTGTCCATCTGCCCAGACACCAGCAACTGGGAAGACTGGGATCCAGGGGTTGCTACTGGGTGGAGCAAGTGTATGAGCCCATCTACTGGAGAGATCCACCTCATATGTATGTCTGTAATACATTCTCACTCATGAACCTGCACCCTGCTCAGAGGAGGAACAGGATGAGGCCACGCGGTGCTCGTTTGTGTGGGTGCGGCCTCATCTCAGCTTGCTGGATCCAGCATTATATATTTTTCTCTGACAAACACCATAAACACCAAATTACTCTTTGTCCACAACTGAGTAACAGGATGGAAAAGGGAAAAAGAAAACAAATAGACTACACACCTATGCATCAGCTTTCCGCGGGCTTCGTTCACAAGGACTCCATTTTCTACAGGCTTTCCTTCCTTTCCAGATGGACTGTTTGCATCTGGGGGTGTGAAAAAGTAAACATGAAAATGGCAAGGCAAAGAGATACAAAAGGTTTTGTTTTAATGCTGAACACCAGGTGCAGTCCTAATGTGCAAATGAAGCAGGGAACACAAGTATGTATTTACAGATACTAACAGATAACTGATCAGGTGAACAAATCGGCTCAGTTCCACTCCCAACAGGATTAGTTGCCACAGCAGAGAACATTTATTTTTCTATTTTTCTACCAAATGTAGGTCAGTAATAACAATGTAATATAATTATGAGGAAATACTTTCTGTTAAAGCATGCAATACCAAGTCACACTATGACTCATGCTGTGGGAAAAAAACCAGCCCAACCACTCCTTTTCAAACCACGTCTTTTACACAGTTAACTAGAAATTATTTTCATTTTAGAACGCAGTGAGAAGACATTCCAGCAAACGACAGAGTGAAGCTGTAAGAACAGCAATCGTGTGCTATTAACTTTGAGCCCTCCTGCAAAGTTAAACAGGAATTAACATGCAAAAACTTGGTGGTTTTAGGCAACCAGAGGAATGAGATTAATTTAAGCAACAGATATTTCTATGAATGTCGCTTCTCAAAAAAGTCTTGTTATCCCACAATATCCCATTTGTAACAAGATGCAGCACAAACAAGACAATTGTCTAAAACACAAAACTTGTCAGCTTGAAATATTAAGCTTTCTCTGAGGAACTTAATTCAGTGTAATACAGTGCCATGAGTAAAAACCTCTAGGTTCAAGTTTTGTCATAATTTTCCTAACACAAACCAAATAACTGACTCCTAAAAATTAACTGTCAAATAAACAGAACTTTATTTTCATGTATGAAAGTTAATTCATTTTTCTAACAAAAAGAATTTTGCATTTCTAAGGGTCAATGCATAGTTTATGCAAACAAAAAAAGTCCACCTGCATCTACTGAAAAGATATGCAGGAAAATTGTGTAGATCTAGACCACAAAACGTGGTCAATGTGCATCTTTAAAGTTTATTTAAAGCTTCCTCGTAGAAGTGTTCAAGATACAGAATTGTTGCTGCTGAGTTATCTACAAGCTGGCACAGCAACTGCTTAAATGCCACACAAACAAGTACCATGCAAACAGAGACCTCCTACTGTGCAGACAAAACTCTTCTAGTAACGACTCAATCTCTTGTAAATGAACCGCAGCTACTCATATTACTCCAACACAAGCACTAATGTAAAGCCACATGGCAAAAAAGCAATTACCTGTTTCCAGAGGTTGAATCGTTCCTTCTAATGAAGGATCCGAGTCTAAAAGTATATACAATTAACTTTTTCCAGAACACACTCAACTGTTTTCAGCTTTTACAAACACGTCCAAGTAGCACAACCTAAACCACAAAACCACGAATGCCCAAGGCAGGATCACATTTGCTGAAATGGGCATCTTTTTAATCCCAAACCTCATACGCAGTCAAAAGACAACCCTGAGGAAAAAGCCCAAATTAGATGGCTACAAATGAAAGACCAAGAAACTTCCTTTCTTTCAAGATACGCACTAATGAAGAGAGAATAATAAAAAAAAAAAGCTACTCTGAAGTGGCTTTGTCTTGACAATGACAGAAAAACTTGATTATGCACGGGAGCTACCATAGGCTGTGGGAGCACAGGGTCACTTAGTCCCATCTACTGGGTAGTCCCTGGTTACCCTCCTGCACAGATAGGTCAGTGTGAAATAGATATTTCACTCTTCCAAGCACGTTTACACCCCAACAGCGCTCGTCTTCAATCAAGATTTGCTTCTGCCATTGGGGCAGAGGCTGCAAATAGCTTTTACTTTAGGAAAGAGAAAGGAAAGAGTTGCGTTTTGCTACAAGTAACCTGACTTTCTCTTAAATTCATTTTATCTCCCATTTCCTGCTGCAGACAGGTGCTTCCTGCATTGCCACTCAGATCCACACTCCACCAGGACACTTGGAAAAGAGCCGACACATTTCACTGTTTAACTCTTGCCTTCCAAGCAGTCAGGAAGGAGAGAAGCACCGGAGCATCCCCCGGGCACCACACAAGCCACCCGGAACCAGCCCACTCTGCTGTTAAATTCAGCTCAGCCTCGTGCTGTTAGAAAGAAGCACAGCCACAAAATAGAGGTGTGCTGGTTTTTACTGGGAGGCCGTGTGGGTCATGAAGGCGCAACGCTTTTCCTTGCAGATATGAAACCCCAGCCCAAAATGCAGAAATAATTTTTATTATGAAATACACGCTACCACCTAAAGTGTAATACAAAGCTATTCAGCAAGGAAGCTGACCTTCAAATTCAACACTAGAAAAAAACCAAACAAAAAACCAAAACCAAACCAAACAAAATCAAAACACACACACACAAAAAAACCCCCACAACTTTTTTTTCTCTCTCTGCTGCAATTTATATAGAGGCCAAGCAAAGCCCTGCAAATCTCACTCCTGCACCATACCATCTTTTACAGGGGGCAGATTTCTATTTTCTACAGGACAACAGCTGGCATTTTGGGAATTAAGTCCACATAATTTGAGAAAAAACCCAAAGACATTCACATTGAACAGCTACAAGTGTCAGACCAAGACCCTTCCTTTCCAGATAGGCAGATGTCCAGATCCTCAGCAGTCCTCTGGGTACTTTTACGCCTCCTTCCCTCCAATCCAAAACTGAGTAAAGCCTGTTGTGCTGCTAGTTCTCATGTAAAAAACGAACTGAATAGCCACTGAACAGTTTTTCAGCTTTTTATTTGACTGCAAAGTAACAGAGCCAAATTCTGGGGAGACAGCCATCTGAAGCACAGCCCACGCAAGGTAAATCGGTTTTAGAATTCTTTACTGTGCTGTACATCTCTGTCTTCCAGGTACTGCAGTCAAGATCAAAGATGAACCAGACAGTTAAAAAATACTTCAAGCTTATGGTGCAGTAGCACTTCCGTAGAGCCACTTTTACTCCCCACAAACACTAAAAATAAATCCAGACTTTTCAAGGACAAACCAAAGTTTATGTTGAAGCCATTTGGAAAAAAAAACCAGCAAAACCTCAACCCTCACACATGTTAAAACAAAACTTAACGCCTGCTGCATCCGCTAGTACGCGAGACAAGGGAAAACAGTCATAAGAAAGTTAATCTTAAAGTAACTATTTGCTGTCTCTCCAGCAAGAGGTATCGCAGCAACAGGTCCAAGCCTGTCACCCAGGATGACACCAAAAAGGACACACACTCCCAGGAGTCCAGGGCACATCTCTGAGTCCAGGCCAGTCTGCACAGGAGCAGTGCTGGCATCCGCACATCGCCCACGCTAAATGTCAATGGAGCGGCTGCTAAAAGCAAGAAGAATTTGCATGCTCTTTATACCACCTGGTAGGTTACTTTACATGTAACTCCAGTTACTTTGGAGGAGATCACATGCTGCAGACACTGTAAGGCACCCATTGAATGGACCCAGCTGAAAGCAGAGGGTTTTCTGCCCTTGCAGAAGCAGGATGCATACCAGGCAGAAGGCACCCAACCACAGTTTTCTATTTTGCTCCAGCTTCAGTGTTGTCAGGCTGCTGACCCAGAGCCTCCCTTTCCAAGAGGGTGTGCAGACCCTCCTGCCAGCTGTGACTCCCACCACAGATCACTCTGTGCTTATCCAACAACCTGTAATGTTTAGTAATATTTAGTGATCTTCTACACATCCGATAAATATTAATATTATCCCTGTGAATCAGATAAATAATGCCCCTTTTTTCCACTTTTTACTCAACCAAAACTGAGAAACAACTTTGCTGCACACAGGCCAACCCTGCGATTTAACAGTCCTTTCCAAATGACCACGGTCACACTGAAGTTAAAAATGCTTTTTATTAGACAACTACAGAGAAGCTTGCCAAAAGATAAAGCACTGGCTCACTTTCCAAAATAAGATTCAGTATTTAAATGGAAAAAGTAACTTAGTTTAATGTAAAGGACTTGAAATCCTACCATGCACTTGGAAAAGGGAAGAGACAAAGGCTAGAGGAACAAGGCTATGAAGGAGGCAAATCTTTGTACAAGTCAACGTGTTAACTTCCTAGGGAAGCACAAAGTGAATTTGTCTCATACACCGAAGACCACGACAAGCCTTATTGTGCCCAAAGTAGCTACAGGAACACCTACAGAAAATACACAAGAGTCAGCCCGATTCTGCTTCCACAAAACCTCTTCCTGCTGTGCTTTTCAGTGGGAGACCTGACCATACAGCATTTGCTGTCACAGTGTCCACCTGAACTAGTGTCCCAGCACAGTGACAGCTGAGACACAGCAAGGGCCGCTTCCAAGACAGAGCTGGCCAACAGCAGGGCATCCTGACCCAGAGCCTCCGCGTGACATGTCACCCCAAACCAAACACCCCATCGGGGACAGATGGACACACAACAGGGAGCCAGGAAAAGATGCCACCTCACACATCCAGGAACCAGACCCTGCTCATTCACAGCCTCCCAGGGCAGCCTGTGCGCCAGTCTGGATAGAACAGAATAGAATCATTTTGGCTGGAAAAGACCCTCAAGACCAAGTCCAAACATAACCCACCCCGGCACTGCCCCATGTCCTGAGAACCTCATCTCCGTCTGTCCAACCCCTCCAGGGATGGTGACTCCAGCGCTGCCCTGGGCAGCCTGTGCCAATGCCCCACAGCCCTTTGGGGAAGAAATTGTTTCCAGATCCAACCTCAACCTCCCCTGGTGCAACTTGAGGCCATTTTCTCTGGTCCTGTCACTTGAGAGCGAGACCAACTCCCTCCATGCTCCAACCTCCTTGCAGGCAGCTGTGGAGAGCAGTGGCAGAGGGCAGTGCCATCACAGCCCTCCCATAAGGAACCTGCAGACAAACACCAGGAGCAGCCCTTGCCCAAGGCAGCCGTTCAACACCTCACCAGTGCAGCCAAACACGGCACCGTTTCTGTTTTGCCTGTGACAGGCGTGGGAGGAGTAAACTAAAAACTGCCTCTGCATTCCCTCAAGGGAACAGGTGGGAACCAAGGGTTTTCCAAATGGAAGATGAAAGGTGGACTCAGTCCCTTCCTTGTTCTGGAGAACCTGCTCTGCAGCTGCCATCTGCCAGCACACAGGGCTCCAGCAGATGCCAGCAGCCCTTGGGAACCACCATGGGCAAGCCACTGAAGAAAACAAGCTGGAGGCAAGAGACCAGGTTCCCTTACTAAAATCCAATACTGCAACCATCTGCAGCTAAAAAAAATTAAAAATCTAAAGTACATCCCTCTACCAGTGCAGCTCTACAGCTGTTTCGTAAAGCAGAAGCAGGAGTCAGGGACATCAGCTACAAAAATGAGCTGCTTCTTCCTCCGCTCCATCCCCAGAGGAATTATCTGCACAAGGAAGACATAACCTAATAAGCACAGGAAGGGTGTGTAAACCCCAGCTGGCCTTTACGTGATCTCACAACCATCTGAATTTCGCTCTGAGAAGAATTTTACTACAGCTCTGCTTCACATTTTCCTAAATTTTAAGAAAGAACATGTATTTATTCTCACAACCTTCAATGCCCTCAAGAAATAAGCACCTCTATCTATAGGTATATCACAAGAAACAGTAATTTCTTTTAACTCTCCTTCCTCTACTAGTATTTTACCTTTAATGTGACTCTTACCATGCCACACATCAGCTTATCCCAAGAGAGTTTATTTGTAAGCTTACCACTGTCCTCCATGCTTTGTTCAGCATTAGCGTATGTACGAAGAAACTCAGCAAAAGCTCCATCTTGCTTCAGCAGATGCTGGTAGGAGCCCAGCTCAGAGATCTCCCCGTCAGACATCACCAGAATCATATCCATTTGAGGCAGATAGTTGATTGCATGGGTTACCAAAACCCGTGTCTAAATAGCAAAAGAAAAAAAGTTTTGCAACATCTCAAATCTAGGAAATAAAATGGTTGACTGCTGCTTGAATTCTTTGTGTAATACTGCAATTACAACATACAGGCATGCAGCATTTTTAAGAAAATGCTGTCCTTGTCTACATTTTTTCCAAATAATTCTGAATTACAGAAACCAGAGCACATTTCACTATAAAAACCTCTGTTTTATAAAAGTACTCTAAAATTCTCAGAAAGATCCTTTAATTTTTCAGATGTTTGAAACAAAAGTCTGAATATGCAACTTGACAAACTTGGAATCATTTGAACTCAAAGAAAAACATATAATTCTCTAGAGACAAGTATCTCATTATGACATACTTTATTTTTCAGGATTCCTTTTGGTCCAATAACATTTTCGAAAATATGCTTCCCAACATGAGCGTCAACAGCTGATAAAGGATCATCAAATAAATAGACATCTGCATTACAGTAAACCGCCCGAGCAAGACTGACTCGCTGTTTCTGTCCTCCAGACAAATTCACACCCTGGGGAAACAAGAAAATACGATCTGTATTTACAGCTGAAGAGAGATGTCTCGCTACAGTTCGTGAAAGACACAAGTCACAGGTGGTTTATGCAAGTTAGAGACATTTCAGCATTGTATGAAACGAAGCTCCATCACAAATAACTTCCCTACCACAACAGCACGGAAGGAAGCACATCTACCAATTCTCACTGTCAGTGAGGGGTGAGTCAAAAACAGTGTTTGCTCATCTCATAAAGCGATTAACCCAGACCAACCCACCCAAGCTGGTACACTCGGAGGCTCCTTTCCTTCTCAGCTCTCTCTCTCCAGAGCTGCATCTGATTTAATACACAAACTCCGCTCACACTCTACAATGTTCTTCGCCTGCTGACCGATACAAAGGTAAAGGTGCAGCTTTTCCTGAACGTGGGGCTGTCGGTTGGCAGCTGTACCCCACCCACCACAGTCAGCAGGCAAAGCACATACCCTGCAGGTTTGGGGTTTTTTTAATGAAGCTGAAGCGTTCAGAAGATCCTTCTCTTCCTGGTTCCACATATTTTTCTGCTCTATGACCATGGCAACTTAGAAATGATTAAAAACTGTCATTGCAAGATGCTTTTGCATTTGTAATTGAGGACAGGTTTCCTCCCCTTTGGGGCTTGAAGACAAGGAAAACACGCTGTTCAAATTTGCCTCTTATTCTAGAGGATTTCTACCCTGAATGCTTTAAAGTCAATACAACTTTCACATGAAGCAGAACAGAAGTCATATGGCTTTAACTACAAGCAATAGCACTGTTGTGGTAGAGAGGGTTTTAAATACCTTTTCTCCTATTTCTGTTTTGTCTCCCGTAGGAAGAATCTCGATATCAGGCAGCAGCGCACAAGCCTCAATCACACGCTTGTACCGGCTCTCGTTCATCTCCCTTCCAAAGATAATGTTATCTTCCAGAGTTGCGTTTTGGACCCAGGCTTGCTGAGGAACGTAGGCTACTGAGCCCTGCAAAAAAAATAAAGTTCCTTATTTAGTACTTTAGACTAAGCCTCTGCACACAAAGTCCAAGCACAGCAGGGCTTTGTGAGGCAGGCAGTGCTCATCACCTCACAAATTGCCTACGGTCATTTGCAAACTGTTCTTGGGCTACAGCCTCCTCCAAAATGTTATTTTTACAATCCTCTCTACAAGTGAATGTAACAGTCTGTTGGTGGAAAATAAAGGACTTCAAACTAAATATGATTCTCTAACGTAAACTTGGAAGAAACATGTGTTTAGAGAACCTGTTTGCACAACTGCTGAATGTCAAAATTCATTAGTTCTTTCACATAGTTATAAATTATGTTCTGCATAAAACAATTTAACCTGGAATACAAGTGTTTAACAAATGCATCCCTGACAAGATATTTCTGCAGAAAGCTGGGGAAGTAGAAGAAAGAACTCGAGCTACTGCAAAGCATTTTGCTTTGAAGGTTAGTTCCTCTCTTTCTGCACAAATAAGCAGTGATTCAGACCTCACCTACTTTATTTTTCAAGAACAATTTCAGAGATGACCGAATGTGCATGCTTTTAAATACGACATATTTGTTTTGCTCTTAAAATATTTCTCCTTCCATACATTACAGCAGCAGCAGCAAAATCCAAGACAAGGACTTTTTACTTACTTATTTATTTACTTCCAAGTCATTTTTCCTCTGTGAGCTCTGTGCAACTCAGATATCTAGGAAAGTACAAACTACAGCAGCGCTTTTCCCATGTTTGGCTGTCTCTGGGTACCCTCTCGCCTTGTAATTCTCTGATATCTAAGAAGGTATGAGCCAACACTGCTCTTCCTCAGGTTGGAGTATGAATAACAGGGTCTCCCCACCTCATACCTGGCTGCCAACAAGACTCACCAGAATACTTATCTTTGAGACCTCCATCATTCTGATTATTTGGCTAAATCTGAAACCAACAGATTTAGAAATTTTTGGGTTGAGGCTTAACAGGCAATTACACAGAGTGCAGGCTAAGGCATATACACGGCTTGCCAGGCTATCAAGCTAAAAAACGTGTTCATCTGAAATGCGTCTCTTCCGCTCTTCACGCCACTTGGAAATCTAGAATCTCTCTAGAATACCCACAAAGAGGTGAACAATTCTTCAGACACATCGCACCTTGACAACCACGTAGCCTTCCTTTTTGTCCATCTCCCCCAGTAATGCAGACAGCAACGAAGACTTTCCACAGCCAACTTGACCAACAACAGCTACCAAGGAGCCTTCAGGAACAGTGAAATTAATGCTGAAAGAAAGTGTACATAATTCAGCCTTGCTTGCTGCCACATCCTCATAGTTAAACAAACTATAGAACAGCCCATATAAAGCCAGATGCAATGTGAACACCCACTGCAAATGCTGACACAGCACAGAAACTGTTTGAAAATGCAAATGTCTTATTGAGAAAGCACCAAGCTCTTCTTATACTTAGGACATAAGTTCTTAACAGGTAATTAGTCAAAAGGGGAAGACAAAAGAAAAAAAAAAAAGGTATTGTGACACAACCTGTCCAATATTTCTCTAAAACGTTCTGTGAACACAAATGTGAATACCAATGGATGCTTCCCAAACAGCATCCTTATCTCAAAGAACGTGCAATTTAGAATCGCAGAATAGTTTGGGTTGAAGGGACCTTCAAAGCTTATCCAGTCCCATCCCCGCCATGAGCAGGCGCATCTTCACCCAGCTCAGGTTCCCTTGTTTAAAGCCAAGAAAGAGCAGCCAAAATTAAGGCAGGGGACGGGGCAGATGGAAGACACAGCTTGTAGCTGCATCACCCCAGTTCCTTGGTTAGTCACACCATCTGCAAGGTTCCTCACTGGTTTTCTCCAGCATGGGAATCAAGGGTGGCTACAGCTCAGTGAGAGGAAGGTTTTAAAAGGAAGATGCTGCAGCCACAGTGCAAACATGAGACCAGGGAGAACAAGAAGGGGCTCATCTGGCTGCATCCTCTAGATGGAGCTCAGCCCGTCTGCAGCACAGAGCCAGAGCCTGGACTTGCTGAGGTTTTCGCTCCTCTCACACCTCTCGCTGCTCCCCTTTCTGCGTTACCTACGTACAACGTACTTTGTAAATTCCCCTAATTCATGAAGCCCCTAGCTCAAAAAAAAAAAACAAAAACAAACAAACAAAAAAACACACACACACAAAAAAAAAACGGAAAAAAAAAAAAAAAGTTAAAACTATTCCTTTAGGCAACAAACTCTTTTGCATATAGATTTTATAATTCAAATGCAGACCATTTATGATACAGCAAGATTATGGAGCCAAACGAAAGGTACTAACTCTTACCTGTTCAGCGAAGGAGGATCAGTTTTGGACCAGCCAAACGTTGCATTTTTTACAACTATGCATCCTTCAGCTGAGAAACAGAAAATTCATGCTTATAAAAGTGCCAACGCAACCAGTTAAATTGTGTGCTCTGGATCATGTCACAGAAGTCAATTTAAGCACATGCAGGGAGCGGTATAACGCTACTTTTCAGTCAGAACAACCACCCACTGCTTGCCAAAAGCTTGTCTTCTGCTGCTACCGAATTCAACAAGATAGCAGTGGTTCTGAGGTTACACTCATTCAGTGACCAAGAAGCACACGAATGTCAACTATACAAATACCCCGACTCATTCAGCTGCATCCTCCTTTATCCAGCAACTCCACTGCAGCACGGCCAAGTCAGTGCAGCAAAGCAGCCGCCTCGGTCTGATTTGTGCTTCCATGGAAGCACCAGCTAAACTGCCAGTTCCACCTGTGATGTCAAGTTACTGCAAGAATGGTGGGGCAAAATAAATCAAACTACCAAATAAAATAACTTCAACCAAAACCACTGTTTGGTGAAATGTCATATGGTACTGACATCTGCTGATTTTTACAGCGGCAACTCAAAATATACCACTCCTAATTCAACTGAGTATGCAATACATACTTAGCCTAGGAAAATATTTACATTAGTATGCAAGTACAACCTATTATGGACAAAAACCCCCCAAGCACCCCACACTAAAGATTTGTGAGCAATGTATTAATGGTTATCAGCTGAGAAAAAGGAGGAGATATTCCCAAAAGGCAGATGGAGGGGGGAAAAAAAAAAAAAAAGTTAAAATACAGCAGATGACTGCTCACCACAAAGGCAAGTGACTGAAATGATACAGAGCTCAGCTAACCACATGAGAGGGAGAGTGATGGGGATCTCACTGTCTTTGTAAAAAGGAAGAAAATCATTCAGAGATGACTGATTTAGTTAAGGTCAAGTTCTGTTTTACAAGAAAAGGGGCATTCGTTTTTCAGTAAATCTGCCTTCATGCTTATCTAGCTCCTAAATGGCTCTATATAACCTGATGAGCAACACTGGGTACAGCGGGAGTGACAGAGTAACACTGCACAAAACAAAGCAGAGGCATTTGCCAGAACTGGGACTTATCCTTTCTCCTTCAAGGGTGCTGAAGTGTTACACGATTGCTCTTCTCTAAAGTGCTGGAGTTTGGCACAGCATCAATTATCATTCTGTTAACTGCCTACAAATTTCAAATGGTTACACTTAAAACACTAACAAGTGATTTTTGAAGTGACCATCTATGTATGGATGCAACCATTCTGTATTTTGGACACAGGAGTTGGGGAGAGGAAACTAATTACCTGAGAAGATGGAAGAAACTTTGTCATTTTCATTTTACAAACTCCCTTCTCTACTTTCTGGCTAAAAATTGTCAGTAAAAACTACCAAAATGCAGTAAATTTGTTACAGGAAGCGAAACGAACACTGCAAAGCCACCCCAAACCTGCACACACTGATTTTCAAGAGGAAAAGAAACTCACGCTCTGTGGCAGGACTCCTGACGATGCTGTCTGGATCTAACTCTTCATGAGACAGGAACACCCGAAGGCGCTTCAAGGAGACACTGGCCTGCATGGGAAGGGGATGCAAAATATCCTGTTCATTTTATTTAAGAGCCTGTTGTTTTGCACCACGTACACATGACATCATTATTATGCACTCCTAATCCCTTCTTAAATCCATTGCATAGTTTCTTGGATAGTCATCAAACTCGCACTTCCCAAAGCACAAGAAATGGGGTTTGTTTCAGGAACACCCATCCACCAGAACTGGGATAGATAACTTTGTTCGTGCAGCATTTAACAGACAGGAAATGCAAAGGTCCCTTTCTGAGGTGGCTGAATTTCACCACTGGACATTCTCTAAGCACAGGAATGTAATCTTTCCACCAAGTGGCTACTTGTGCACCAAAAAACCTGTTAATGACTGAAGTCTTACTTCTACTATGCTGCTGATAACCATAGGAAGCATGTTCAACGGAAACCTGAGGATGTTGAATAACGCAAGGGAAACAAATGCCTTCTGCGCATCCAAGATGTTGTTCTCGTCTATTGTGACGTACACGGCAAATGTGGACAAGGCAACCTGGAACAAAGTGTAATGACTACAATTAGGGTAACATTTTTTAAAGCCACTAACTCAGGAGTCACACAGTCTGACCACCGAAATCAGAGGTCCACAAGTCAAAGAAAGAGTAATGTTCTGGGAACTTCCTTGTTCCTGGAAACGATTTTCGCAAAACAAGCATTCGATTTAAATCTACTGTTGTATAAAGAAGTTGACGACTCCTCTTGGAAAGGGGTCAAGCGCTCACTTGTTTCACATAGCAAGGGAGAAACCAGGAATGTCCCAGGCTGTTTGTGGTCACACTGCAGGAGAAGGGAGGAGGGGAATGATCACCAGCCTTTCTTGCTGCTCTCTCCCAGTTTAAGGCTCTCCCCATGGTACCAGATACTGGATCAGTAACATACATAGCCAGAAAAGTCAGAAAAACCCCAATGCTTCCCCATTTTGTATTTTATAGAGACTACCACAACCCTACATTTCCAACTGCAGCGCACTTTATCTGGACAGATTGTTTGCCAAGAAACCCGCAATGTTACTGCATTACAATGATGAAGCCTTACAGTACCTCAACAGTTCCCAACAGAAAAGCTTAAGATCCATGCTGAACAAGAAAACGACATTCAACCATTGTTATCATCAATCATAAAAATATATAAAATAATATAAATATAAATATAAAAATAATTCAAAAAATCCATATACTTATGTGCAGTTTTAAAAAGTGTGCTGATTAAATTAAAGTAAAACCAAACGTTCACTTGGAGATTCATTCCCTTCACAGTGTTTTCTTCCATGGTAACAACACTCATAGCTCAGAGCATCACAAGATCCAGCAACTCTTTCCCACAGACTGCCACGTAAACCAAGAACTGGAGGTAGGCTAACCTCTGGCGTTCCCCTCCCACAAGACTTGAAACAATTAGCTCAAATACCTAAGGAACAGCCTCATCTACGCACAGCATCCACTGAAGACATTAGCGTTTCTGCTAAAAATCAG
The DNA here is from genome assembly GCA_013399365.1 of Pampusana beccarii. Lineage (NCBI taxonomy): Eukaryota > Metazoa > Chordata > Aves > Columbiformes > Columbidae > Pampusana > Pampusana beccarii. The sequence continues at coordinate 863,616 of VWYH01008318.1, forward strand.
ACTGCAGTGAAGACACGTATTGTTCTTCGCAGGGCGGCTGACTCAGCGGTGCCTGGTACAGTAGCGTGTTTGTACAACCCTCAGTTTGGAGAGCCACGTCCCAAGGAAAAAGCCCTCCCACAGAGATCGAAAACAACACAGGGTCCAAAGAATAACCTCACCAGCAGCACGTCTGCGCTCGTGTCACCAGCAATTCGTCTGAAAACCACCCTTATCACCACACATAGCAGTAGGGGAGGTACTGCAAAATGAATAGTTTCCTGACACCACAACTGAACAATGTTTTAAAGAGCCCTGGCCATGGAAATAGGAGGAGGAGGAGGAGAGGAAATAAAGGAGGTTTGCATGTCAGAAGTGCTTTCAAGTAGGCACTTCCAACAATTCTTTCATCAGAAGTTCAGAAGAAACTAGACAAAAGAGGAAAAATGGGAGAAACGGGATGTTAGCTGCCCCAACCCTGCCCTAGGAGCAAACCCCATGGCCACACTCTACAGAACAGCACTGAGGAGTCCACCTGCAGGGTTTAGCAACTTCATTTAACAACATATTTAGATTAAAACCATCTCAGGCTTCTTTTAGAAAAGCATTCACTCGAGAATGCGGCTGATGTTTCCTACCCAGGGCACTGCTTCTGCCTTTCATCATGCCAAAACATAATGTAAACAATAAAAATGTTCGTGGGGAAGGAATCTGAGACTGGAAAGTACACTTAAACACCTTCAATTGGAACAGCACATATTTTATCCTAATGTAGTCATGGCTTTTATTTGCTTCGGCAGACAAGAGCAATGGCCCTGTGTTCTAATAGGGTCTGAAGCAATTTTGATGTGATCTCACCCTTCTCTCCCTTTTATTAGTTTAAATGTAAGCTAACCACAAACACAGTGGGGATGTTTCACATATCGAGGATTTTTTTTAAAGAAGAATTTGAAGCAATCACAGGGTATGCAATGGCTTTCCCTCTCCTCAGAGTTCTTCAGCAGATGCTGGGAGAACCCAGGCCAGAGGTATCCCTGGCGCACAATGTCCTGTTCCGTCAAGGACTCTTATCTAAGGACCTGCTGCTCTCAGAAAGATGCTGAAACAAGGACAGTTTTACCGTCAGCCACAGCCACCACCTGGAGGGTGCTGTGCACATTAGTAACCTCTTCTATAATCAGTCTGGCAGTACACTTAAACTTAGGTTCCCCAAGTACATCACTAAAAACAGAGTGGGATACAGAAGAGGTTTTAATTTTTAAATACTTCAGCCATTAACCTCAGAATACATCCAACTTGGATGTTACTGATTTCAAATAAAACAGTAGTGCCAGAAGCAGAGACAAGTGTTCGATCCCCCACCGCTACCGAGGGCACACAGACTCTCCCGCTCATTAAAAACAAAACCAAAACAAGTTCTCAAGCACTGCCTTGGAAAGCATGATCACCAAAAGAAGAACAGACTTCTAGATTTGTTCCACTTACCAAAAAAGGTGCACAAACCCAAGTGAAGGTTGCCACTGCAGCAAGGTAAGCAGTTTTTTTTAGGACTTTGAGTTCTTTCTGTCTGATCTCTAATACCTTCTCTCTGAAGGCTAATTCCCAGGCATACAGCTTCAGAACTTTAATCCCATTGAGAATTTCATTCATCAGCTTAATTCTGTTGTCTTTGTTCTTCATTTGAGCCACCTAAAAACAATATTGCAAAAAAATAATTAGCAGAGCACAATACTTGGCAGAGGCACAAAGTTCTAAGCTTTGTATTTTGCCACAGCCAAATTTTCCTCATAATCATCAAAAGCTTACTAGCTTCCCCAACAGGAAATCTGAGATGCTATCTGAACAAAGAGATATGCAGACTTAACAAAATGTTTTAAACCAATTAAAATAATGCTTCATGCAACTAAAAATTCACACCAAGGTGAAAACAACTGTGGCACTGGTTGAAGCGGGGTTAACCCTGCACCAGGGAGCCCCCGGGACTCAGGTTCCTCTGAGGTACCATATGCAGTTCAAAAATAAGCTGCTATAATCAAGCTTCAGTGATGTGCGGTTTGCATCTAACCTTAAGCCAAACTTGGTTTTCCTTTATTTTCAGCACTACCAATGGCTTTCTGATGGTGCACTAGGGCAAAACGCTTTCTATTCAGCCATAAGGAAGGCCTTCTTGAGAAGTTTCTGTCTTCATTAAGTATTTTAAGGAGGGCAGCGCAAAGCTGAAATCATGGTCGGCCTCGGCAGAGCCAGTCGTCTGCACCGGTACAGCCACCCAAGACCCTGTGACCAGCGGCAGTGGGGACATCCCCACTGCCCCATGTAGGAGCCAAATCCTGGGGTCTATTTTGATGAACATCTGCAGCTAAAAGGTTTAATTTAAATAAATCTGACATTCAGTAAATTCAGTTAGTGAATTCTGTACCGGAAAGCACATGGAGGGGCTATTTGAAGTAGATTTTGCAAAAGAGAGAGTTTGAGTTTACATTTACTGATGTGCACTCTGTTACAAACTAACCCCTCCAAATAAAATCGACTAGGGATCCAGAACAGCCAACAGCTACGACTGCTCACTCCTCATCCCTCTAGGAAAAAAACAAAACAAAACAAAAAACACTGCAATCACCAACCTGGAAATGCGTGTATTTCACTCATTAAGGTTCATTAGGCAGACAGTAGTTTATGTTTGCATTTTAGTTCTTAGGCAGCAACTTAAAAACTAAACTAATTCCAATCCAATCATTAGGCATTTCATGAAGCTTGTTAATCTGCTACCTTGGTCTTAACTACTGCAAAATTTTTAGATCATTATGTACAGATAACGCTGTAAGGCTGAAAAATATGTGAGTTTGTTTATTCTGCACAGACAACACCTCTGACCTTTCCCTTCCATTTTCTTTTTTTAAGGAATAAATAGAGGCAGGGGAAAAAAATTCAAAAGGACAAACCTCAGGAACAAATCAAAGAGCAGAACATGTTTCTTAAAAGCAGTCTGTCGCATACATAAAGGTTCTAACCTGATAGGTTTTTGTCTTCACTGCCATCACAGCGTTTATCGGAACCAGAAGGATCATGACAGCCACACCTGCCAGCACTGAAGGACCTAAATTCTGAAAAGCACTTAATTGTAAACATTCATTCAAACTAATTTTTAAAAATCTTTGGTCATACGCTACAGGAAAGCATTCTGAAGTAACTTTTCAAACTCTCCTTCCATTTTCAAGAACAGCTCAGGGGAAGGAGGACCAAGTAGCGGCTTGGGTTGATGCTTTGATTTTTGAAACAAACGTACATTTATAACCTTCATATACAGAGGTATACATAGATACAGATTAATCACTCTCACTACATACATACATATATATATATATATACACACACACACACAGAGATCTTATAATGTTTTCCAGTCTTTGCTAGTTTGTCTGTTCTTCTGAAAACGAGACTCATGCCAGGAGTGACTGACTTCTTGGGGATTTTCATTACCTTTCTGACTGACAGTGAGAATTGGGAAGAGCCAGCCTGGTGACTGTCTGGACTAGAATAGCTGACATATCATACGGTGACTCTCTGAGTGCACAACCAAGACCACTTTTATTTAAAACAAGTGAAAAGCGAGATACCATAGGTGCTGCGGTCCCCCAGGAGATCACAGCTCCCATCTGCATCCTCCCAAACCAGGAACCTCCTGCCTCCCTTCTTGACAGCAGTGACAAAACCAGCTCTGAACGGCTTCTAAACAAACAGCATTTTCTCCGCACTGCTGTAAACCCTGCAGTGGTCTGAGCAACAGCTGTCTGCAGGCATGACCACGGGAAGGGTCACGTTGCCAAAGTCAAAGCAGGAACCACCACACAATGCTCACCTGCCACAGCAAGTACAGTGCTAGTATCACCTGGAGAGGGGCAGACCAGATCATGTTTATATATGTAGCCAAGTCCATGAATCTCTGAGCATCCACAGACATCAGATTCACAATCTCACCCACAGTAGAAGTCTTTCTAGCAGAATTTGTGATAACAAGTGCCTAGGTGCAGATTAAAAAAACAAACAAAAAATTAAGGCAACATGAAAGAAGACCGATTCATCTGCATCTTCTCCACAGATTCTAATTGCTTCACAACGCTTCATCTTTAAAATGACAAGCAATCCTTTCCCTGCTTCATATTCTGTTTACCCTGCACACCTTACAAAATGCAAGTTGTATAGTTTTAAGTAAGCAGCTGGGTTTAAACTAACAGATAATTAAAGACAACAAGCAGTCTCTGGGATTAGGGTTGGTCGGTGGTTTTATTGTTGGGGGGGGGTATTGTTTGCTCGTTTGGGGTTTTACTGTAAGAAGCGGAATCTTCACTTCTTGCCACACATTCTTCTCACACAGAGCAATCCGACCACAGCTTTGTAACATGTTCCAGTTTATTTCAAGATGAGGCAATGCTGCTGCTAAGTCCCAAATGAAGTTGTAAATGCAGATGCATCTTAACTTCTGCATAAATTGAAGCAGTTTCACACCACTAGTCTAAACGATACAAGGTTCCTTGTTTGGCAATGGGAAGAAGGTGCCTGAACTTCAGCTAGTAAATTAGGAAATTGCTCTATCTTAAAGCCTTTATTTATAAATTTGATACTCTCTTATTTCTATTAAGGGTTAGGAACCAGTCTACCAGTCTCCTAACTACTTTAATTATTCAGACTTCGGCAATGCATTCACACAGTCACCGAGATGTACTGTTGTATATTTAAAGACGCACCTACCTTTCGATAAATTACACCAACAATAGCTGTTTTGAGCCTCATTCCAGTTACAAAGCAAATATGAAAATACTGGTGAAGAATCAGTGTCTGAAGACAGGAAGAAACAAACAGCAGCCCTGTATAAAAGAATCCTTGCCAGTCTGGTGCAGCTTTGTTATTTACAAAGTTGATTAGCAATCTGTGGAGAGAGGAATTAGTTATCTTGATATATGCAAATCAAAATGAAACGTCAGGGTTACAGCCTTAGAGTATTCCAAACATTATACAGGTCATACAAGTACCCAAAGTACCAAACTTTGATAAAACACTTCTGCTAACTTCTTAGAAACTGGAGATCATTTTATACTAGCACACATCAGTCCCTCCTCCTACCAATGTTCTACTTCAAAACATGAAGTATCACATACCTTACCTGTACAGCATTCTCTTGGAGCTACACTAAAACCTCTCTTATTCCCTCCAGCTAAAATACAGCTGCTTAGGGTTGTTTTATTTCTTCTCACCTTAAAGCAACACAACTCCTCCTACCCCCTTAGCTCTCTGTTGCTTCACATACTGTGACTCCTAGTCCCACGATCATTACAGGTTAGAATTAAACAAACTCTGCTGCTATTGTTGATTATGTTCCTGCCTGGCCCTCCTAGTGTTGGAAAGGAACATAAAAAGTCAAACGCTTAATGCCTGATGCTATCATTTGAAAACCAATGGACCAAAATCATCTGTCTGCATGGTCGCTAACTTGCATGACAACTGTTCCCCATTGAACCAGCTGAAGGCACAGCAGGTTGGTGAGTGAAATACCAGCACGTCTGTCCACATACTTTTAATACAACAATCAAGTATATAGGTCTTACTTCAGAATTTCTGGGCCCGCAAACATCAAGAGATCATGTGCAGCTTTAAACAGGAAGCTCATGAGAAAATATGGCCCAAAGGTTTTATATAACACCTTGAATAAAGATGCTTCAGAGCTCTTCTGTGATGGTTTTATAATCAAAGCTTCAGCCTCTTCTGTCACATCACCATTTGAGTCACTTGATTTTTGCTGCTTTCTGGGCGAGTATATCATGCTTATTGGTTGCCTGAAATAAGAGTAGGTATATAATGTAGCCTTTATTCAAGCATAAAGCAAACTGGAAAAATGCAAACTACACAAATGAGATGTTTATGAGCTGTTCATTGCCCTTAATAATTTAACTGCATTTTACTGTCAATCAAACATCTTTTTAAGCACGTGACCATGGCTAAATGGTCTTCTTTGTAGGGATAGGTAACATTTTCATCAAATCTCTCCTGTAGGTCTGTCCTGTGGAATGAGGAATAGGGCCATAACGTGCTAAATTCTAAGTGCAAAGGACATTCTTTTTCTAGAACAAAGTACGATGAACTTTCATCAAAATCAAGGCCTCACTGTATCACCAGAGTTAAAAGATCACAGTCAGATTTATGCCAAGTCATCCCCAACGGACTGAACACATTCATTTTGTACATCTGGCTTATGCCAAACTACGTACTTCCAAACTTCTGAGGACAAGCTGTATGTAAAAATACACTGTGTAAGCAAGCAGGCAATTTTCCTTCAATGAAAAGGTACTTGTGTTTGGTACAGTAAAGGATGATGAAAGCAGGATGGAAACTGCAGGCATGCAGCCTTTCTAATTTTAGTCATCTGGCTTAGATGCCCAGGCTCCCTATATAGTCAAAGGAAAGACATAAGCTGCTCTCTTTCACACCCTGAACGGCCCTCTTGAGGCTTCACCAACTATAGAGGGAGCCCAAGCTCCTAAATTACATGACTGAAGTTCGATTGTGCGAAAACATTCCCTCTCCAGGGAAAACCACATATCCAAAGTAACAATAATCAGCTTCGGATTATGAGAAGACGAACGGCAACTTGGTGCAGCTATTCATAAAGAAGATGCGCACACCCTGCTTGGTTCTGGTTCTGTATTGAGCTTAGGGACAAACACAGAACTACCGCTCAGGCCTTACAAAACCTGGCTTGACAACAGATGACAAACACCTCCAAGTTGAGGCTGAGTAACGTGAGCGTTTGCACCTCCACATCTTGGAGGAACTGCCAGGCAGGATAACGAACTTACCTCTTGGTCTTTGCCCACTCTTTTGCCCAGTTTCTTGCCAAACCTGGCACCACCTCTTCCGATTTGTCCTCTTTATTTAGTGACCATAAATCCTTGGCTTCCAAAGGCCTCCGGTAACCCTGAATCATCAACCTGTATCAGAAAGAATCACCACTATATATTAAAGAACACTGGAGATATGTGTGAATATGTGTATATTTTATATATATATATATATATATACACATATATGCTATAACACGATAGAACTTATATCTAGCCCCAAAACAGAGCCAGCTCTTCACAAAAATGCACGCAAGAACCTACAGCAACACAGGTCCAGATGCTAAGACATATATCCTCCTGTCTTTACTGTGAGAATTAGACACCAAAACATCTAAGGATCCAGGATATGCCACTGAATTCAAACTTCAGGGAAAATAAAACAAAGAAGTGATCTCATCGGAAACTCAGCCAGGCAATTAATATTCCCATGCCTACCAAGTTTCAAAATTTTTATTAGCCTTTAATTTTACAAAGTAGTTCCTTTCATGTAGCTTTCTGTTGGAACTCTGGCCAAGTACTAACCACAACTATACACCAATATTATTTTACAAGTTTCTGTGTTTTAACTCACAAAAGTATGTGTTGTGACCAAACCATACAGCATAACCAAGGCCAAGTTAACGAAAAAAAAAAGCTATTAAACAAAAAGAGCTAACAGTTTTGAATGCCTTAGTTTCCTAATACAGCAGATAATTCCCGCCTTATATTTCCCAAAGGAAAAAAGTTTATTACATCGTTTCAACAAACATACTAAATGTATAATGGCAAAACTTAAAATTACAAAGACTCTTCAAAGGAAGTAAAAAAGATTAATCGAATTTGAAACAAAACAAACTATTTATCTACAAAACAACCAGCCAAACCAACCGAAATTATTATTGCATGATTACTGCTGATTTAACTCTGAAAGCAGGATCCTAAAATGTCATCTAACTTTAACTGGTGTTTCATGCATCATCTTGATCTTACCCACTGATCCACCAGAAGGTGATTCTGGAGAGGAAAGAAGCACTGGACTCCGGACATGGATTCTAAAAGATAGAAAAAGAAATCCATCTACATACAAAGTGACTGATACAGGGCCACAAGAAACAAACCAAGCAGACAAGATGCTTTGGAAATTCCTTCTGTTTCTAGTGTTTTTTTCACACTATGAAACTTGTCATTCATGCTTCTGAGGGCTTGTTCAGGAAAGACTCCAGGGCTGTAGGCAGACCAGGACACCGGGATACAGAAATCGCAGCGCTCTGGATCAACAATGCAACAGAGAGTTGAGCAAAGCTGGAGACACTGCAGTCCAGACAGTCTCCCAAGATGTCATGATCAGTGCCTACCTATATTAATGCAAAGTGTACTACCCTGTGAGCACATAAATACGTTAACTGGGTAGAGTTAGTCACAAATGAAGAGTTCATCTCTACTATTCTAGCAGCTAAGTGCTGTGACTCCATCAAAACAGATGCAAAAATTAAAAAACGAAATTGTAAGCTCCTTAAAAGCATCCCAAAACAGCCTCAAAACCCCCTACACCTCATTTATTAATAAGCATGGGAACGTAAGTCTCCATAAAGGTAGGTAGTAGTTCAAGTTCCCACCCAGCGCAAGTGTCGTTTGACTTAACTGCTCCTCAGGTCAACAGCCTCTCCTAATTCGGTTGGATTGAAACAACAGAAAAGTAGGCTGGAAGAATTTCAAAGGCACTGTAAAGGTGATTTACTTGCAGAATTGCAGTGTGGATTTCTCTCTTCCCTCTGTTGCTGCTCTGAACAGCATCTAAAGAATGCTAAAACCAGCCCCTCCTTTGGCACACAAGCCACTAGGTTTTTATCATCAACTGCAATTGCAGCAGCTCAGGTATTTCCATCTACTAAAGTCACCAAACATCATTAGAGTCCTGCAATTAAAAGAGCCAGAGCCAAGTGTTTCCAAGATTTGCATTTTTCAGCTCATGTTTGTGTAAGCTAGCTTCTCCCCGAGCGATGCTCAAGTGTGTTGTAATCCAGCTACACAAAGCAGGTTCCTGCAGCTCCTTTACACAACTTTTCTTGCAACCTTGTAGGGAAAAATAAGAGTATGTACAAGACAGATGCTTTCTTTCAAGGAGGAGAAGAATTCCACATTTCCAAAGTATTTAAACACTTGGAACAAAAAAATTGCAAGAAAATCCAACACTATTGCTTAATGAATAAATAAAAATTTTAAACTCATAAAAGTTAAAAAAAAAAAAAAGGAGGGGCAATACTTCCAGCCACATCAACATTCCTGATCCAGATTTCTACTTCAGCAAATACAGAGAATACTTTCAACATCAACAAAATTTCAAAATATTCTGAACTTTACATAAAATGCTGTATTACTTTTTTCCTTTATACTTTTTAAAAATTTACTTGCAGGTGGAAACTCTAATTTCAAGAGTCCACTAGATCTTGTACTACCAAAAACTGGACTTCATTTGCATAAAGCAAGTTTAAAACATTAAAACATAGATTACTGCTAAAATAATACTATTTTTGATAATACTAAATAGTTACCACGCAAGGAACTATTAATCCTTCTGACATTCATGTCAGATAGAATGAAGACAAACTGTAACAAGTCCGGGCTTGTGTAAAGAAAGAAAAAACAGGAGACAAAACACATTGTTTTACTTCTACATACATCAGCATCTATATCTTGGAAAATTCACTGTAGTTTTTGGGCTTAAGTAAACATATAATAAGATTTTACTCAAGACTTGCAAACATTTCTGGCTTGGAAATGCTTGGGAGAAGGGAATAAAGCAGAATTTAAGACTAAGATGACTTGCTTTGTTCTTTTCCCCATCATGAAATTTAACAAACACTCCACTCAAAGAAAAAAAAAAACAAACTGAAGTCTGCCCTATTTCCTAGAGACACTCCTAGAAATACTCGGAACACAAAACAAAACCACTGTGGTTTCAAAGCACCTTGTAATTACTGTTAGCTACGATCAAAGGAGCAAAGAAGGTTTCCATAAATCCACAGTAGTCTGTCAAATATATTTCATCCCCAAATGAGATGAAAAGGACCCGCAGATGAAGAGGACGCAAAGCCCCAGCAGTATCCTCCTCCCTCCGGGCACACACATCGCTAGAACATATCATTAAGAACAGAAGCAAAAAAGATCATGTCTAGATAAAACTGAATTTCTACATCCAGACCACCCTTTAACATTAACTGCTCCTGTAACTGAGCTGGTTACATTTTTGCTTGACACAAGAGCGGTAAATCCGGAAACCAAATACACCCATCCAAATTCACGAGTTTTCCAGCCATAGATTCTTCCCCAACTTTAACAGGAAGGTAATACGCATTTTTCCGCGTTACTGCCTACTGAATGGGATGGGATGACTAGATGACAGCATTTCAAATCAATATTTCCCATCGACTGCCAGAATCACTACTGAATATAAATACATATGACTAGACCTTCAGGAATGACTGAAACAGTATTTTTGCTTTTTCTCTTGTAGCCCACCCTCTTTTGCACGTTACGGGCTCCATCGCCTGCATCGCTGACTAAAGAGCAGAAAGAACACTCTACTGCAAACAAGTCAACAAGATTTGAATTATTTGGCACCGGGGAGACTTTGGGCCTGTAACTCATTGTACAGAATATTGCACGCTATGATATTCAGCAGTCAGCACAGACTGAACACTTACAGGATCATTTACTGTTTCAGAAAACAAAGGTGGTCGTTCTGGAAAACAACACAGGATGAGCTGTACAAGTAACAGGATGAAGTAGATGCAGAAGGTGACATAACGAAACGCATCCACTTTACCACCCTACAAAGGAAGGTAACATTCCAGTTAGAAGGCTTAAGGAATTTACTTAAAACATCATCTTACTATTAAACATAAAACAGCTCCTTACTGTAAATATGTAAATACTGCTGACTACACAAATGTTACACTACCCACACCCATGCAAATTAAAGTAACTTACTATTTTGGTAAAGGGAAGGTAAAGAGAGAGCAGAGGAGGTAAAAGATACTATTTATTTTTAACCAATCACTGCCATGAACACGCAAGCATGAACAACTTCTGTAGAGCAGTTTGCTTTAAGACAGAGTTTGTACCAACACAGCAGGCCCCCATTTGACATCAAGGTATTCTTTACAGGAGCAAGGCATTTATGCACTGGGTAGTAAGGAGTTTTCAAAGCACATTTGTTAATTAGTACAGACGCAGAAAACAAGAATTAGACGAGCAGAATATAGGTTACAGCTTGTTGTGTTGTGCTCAAACTCCAGAGGTTCTTCCATTTTGCGGACTGGGGCTGACACACGAAGCATAATCCAGAGAAATGAAAGCGCAGGGATGGACGGACACACACCTCCACACACACCAGTGAAACCCCACTCCCAACAGCTAAAGACAGAAGCTGGCTGAAAGGTCTTAAAATTCACAACATGGCTTAAAGTTTTCAAGAAATAAAAGTGATACGCCATTTGCAGGCAGCTCCACAAATACTCGGATATTTGAGGTGACCTTACTATAGAGCAGACTGACACAAAAATATTTCACTTGTGCACTTTCATTTTGTCTCAGCAGATGAGATCACATTACCATCAAACCAAGCGTTTCAGGAAACCCACTGTATAATCAACAGGAAGACGACGTAAACTCCCAGAACAGTTTCACATCAAAGATTATACACTTTTATTGTAGTCAGACGCACCCCCTCTCTGGCACAGCTCGCAGAATTTTCTTGGCAACTGTTGCTACAGTTGACTATGAATTTCACCAGCATTTCAAAACAAGAGCCATTAAGTCTTGCTTGGCTTGGTTTGTTTTTATAACGCAAGGCACACTGAATGGATCATTAACCGTCTTAACTAGCAAAATTAGCAAGCAACTACTTTATTACTGCAGCATTTGGAACTGTTTTCAACTGAATAAGACCAGCAATCACTTACCATATTTAAGGCACGTATAATTTTGGATCTAAAAACCACCGTGGCGCATAACAATGAGATGAGCCAGAAAATCGTCATTACACCTGAAGACTGGACTCCTTTTATTCTTTCATATTGTATTAAAAATGTGGCAAGCAACTGTGGACAAATAAGATAAAAATATATTCACAAGCTTTAAGTTTTACAACACGTTATACACATACACAAGGTACTGTGTTGAAGTGTCCTTATTTCACATTTCAAATCAGTATCTCCCAGACATTCTAACACCCAGAGATTAAGTGTAATTCAAAAACAGGCTCAAATAGGAAACTCTCTGGAGCAACAAAGATAAGACGGGGTCAAAAAAGGAATATGTACTATGTAGAAGTAAATTACCACATACACAAGGTACTGTCAAATGCTGTCAGTCTATTTCTTTTCTTTTCTGGTTCTACATCACAAATCAACATGCAATTATAATGATACTATATCCTTTCCAATTATTTCCTGACTAATTATTTTTAACACAAAAAATATTTCTCTCCATAAAAGCCACACCACCAAATAACACTGACCAAATATTACTCTGTTTCTATATTTTGTGTATTTTCAGAGTCCTTTAGGAAGCTGGTACAACTCAGCAAACTCACTTGGCTGCTGCAACATGCATCTTTAATCAGCCTGACAAAAGCTTGACAACTGCTTTATTAAATGACCACAAGCTATTCAACAGTATGTTTCAGGGCTGTTGGCTTTTTTTTTTGTTTGGCTTTTTTTGTTGTTGTTGCTGTTGCAGTTGTTGGTGTCCCTTTCTGCCCCCCTCTTGAGTATCATGTTTAATCACCACCATTCCAAGTCTGTGATTAATGTAAGGCACCTGACAATAAATTAAGAGCAAAGCACTTTCCCTGAACTGCAGGCTGCAGAGACACTGGAGTGAAAACAGAAAATACTTGCGCACACACGCAGAAGGAGTTCGCTGAGGGCACCTACGTTATGGCCGTAACAGAAGAACTTACCATGGTTATACCCAATACTGTAGGGCTAACGAGAAAAAATGGAGCTCGAAAAATATTTTGACTTCTTTCCCAGAAAGAGTAGAAAAGGTCTGCCCAGCAGACTATCCACAGTATTAAGCCCAAAGCCTGCAATACAAAAGCGTTTTTCATACATTAGGTCACACAGATTAGGCAGCACAAAATATACATGAACACTAGATAATATGTGTTAGTGGAAGGAGTCAATAATTGATTCATCTCTTTTGGGCAATTCTACAACATGCCCAACAGAAGAGTGATTTGGCTTTACCTATTGTTTCCTCCCTAGAAGAAAAAAGTTAACTATCATAGAATCATAGAACAGTTTGGGTTGGAAGGGAGCTTAAAGCTCATCTAGTCCCACCTCTGCCATGGCCAGGGACACCTTCCACCAGCCCAGGTTGCTCAGAGCCCCATCCAGCCCAGCCTGGGACACTGCAGGGATGGGGCACCCAGAGCTGCGCTGCGCAACCTGGGCCAGGGCCTCACCACCCTCCTCAGGAAGAATTTCTTCCTTATATCTAATCTAAATCTCCCCTCTTCCTTAAAACTTTTCACTTATTCTAAAGGAGGAAAAGGAGAAGAAAACATTAAGTACCTATTTCACAATAGAAGGGGAACAGAACACCTGCAGCAGCTCTACAAATCTATGCTGTGTAACTTAAGAAGCTGACAGGTAATAAATTCTTTTTATTATTGAAATAAAGGCCTTGAGATTGAGTTGCCTTAAAATAGTCTTCTCCAGCTGGTCCTACAAAGGATTTGCATGGGTTTTTTTTTTGCAATGTCAGAGTAGATTTCAGAGAGCCTTCTGATAAAAGGGCACCAGAACACAAAGCTTAGAAATCAAACAAAGTAGAACAAGTAAGTTACAGCTGAAGTGTGCACGCAGGTCAGGATTGAGGCTTAACAGAAACAATGCACCAAAACATAGCTGAAAATAGACTCAAGCTTCCAGAAAAGCTTAATAAGTTCTGATTTTAAAAACTGACGTACCGTTTTGGCTTTGTTGAGGTTTGACATTTGGATGTACCCCCTGTCATGACGGCGAAGGTACAGGAAGTACACAGGGAAGCAAACCCACAGGTAAATGCAAGGAATCCAGACCAGCACTGTGTTCTGAAAGCATGGGGTGAAGTCTGGATTTTCTGTGTGCCATGTCAGATTCCAATCCTGGGGAGAGAAAGTGGATCGAGTCAAAGGAAAAGCAAACTCAGAACTTCAGTATTTGAAGAAAGAAATAGCCACTATGTGCCTTATTCTTTGTCTCTTCTCGTGTATTTATTTATACTCATATTAAACTGGCTTCATTCTGTGATATGTCTAATTTCATTGCAGTTCTTGTAGGTCATAAGTTTTAAACCTTCACCTTGCAGAAAAGTAACATGACAAGGAAAGCTATCTCCCATTACAACCACTGTGAATGTGTGTGTAAATACTCAGATACGCCGCATTCCCAGATTTCAGCATGGAAATGTTATCTGGCACACGGTAAAAGTGAACAGCACAAGGCAACATCACTTTGCTATCTGTAAAGTAGTCAGAGCTCCCCAGCTGTCTGCAGCAAACCCCGCTGAGACTTTCTGGTAATTCACAACAACAGGGGATAGAACTCTGTAAAAGGCTCACCCTTGCAGCCCCTTTACTACTGAACAGCACAAAAATGTGAATCGATATAATTCAATGTTTTCCTGTTTCTCTCAACATAATTCTCAATAACAAGATAAACCACCATAAAATCAAACTATAACTGACAGTTACAGTAACAAAAATGTGATGATCATTTCCATTATGTGTACAAGCACTACTTACAATGACAGGCTATTTAGTAAAATGAACTTTCATACCATATTTATGATTGGCTTGAGTTAGGGAAATCCCAGAGATGCTCCCAGCCCAAAGCCTTGTTAACTACCACAGCATTGCAAGATGCAAAGTGTTTTTTCAGATGGCTGCACAGCTTACAAGTGCACAGAATACCAGTACCGCTACTGGGACATAATAGCAGTCAGTAATCCTTCTCCTCTATCAAAGCCTGAGCTGGTCACAGAAATAAGTGCCATTATCCACATTTTATAGATGAGGAAACAGAAGCAAAAGGAGCAGTAGTGCCTGGCCCCTCTATTCCAACATCAAAGCTGGAAACAGATCCCACTGCTCGGAATCGCCAAACTTTGATCCTTGTATGTCTCCATCTTCTACTGACTAAGCAGTTTCAAACATGATTACAAAGAGAGGAAAAGAGATCTGGAAAGAAACGGAAGATATAACTTGCAAGAATTTCAACTTGACGCTAACCAGACGCTATTTCATTATAGAGCAGGTTTTCCTTTAAATTTGACCATTCCATATTAAGATATTTTGTTGTGGTTTCCTTTTTTGTTTTTAAATAACTTATTTTGAAAATGTATTAACAAAAATGTTTTCCTTCCCCACTTCCCTCTTAATTTCTGTCAGAATTTAGCATTTCTTTGCCAGATACAACTGACAGCATACACAAGACACACAGCTGTTGTTTTTCTCCTCTAATTCCACAGCATTCTAAAACTTCTTCTCACTTCATTTAATTTTTGTCAGCTTAAAAAGAAAAAAAAAAAATCCCCAAACTTAATACAGCCAATTCAAGGAAGTTAATACTGGTAGAACATAAAAAAATGTCTGATTATGCTTTAGTGTATCTGCATAGGGGTCACATAAGTTGTTCGTGACAAGGCAGCGGCTGCGAGACGCTGTGCGGAAGCCACAGGCTTAGGAAGTCCCCTGCATAACATCATCAGAAATTTGAGCTGAGTCATCCTTACGTTCAGACACTGCACAAGTGGTTTTGGCTTTCCCAGTCCCAGCTGCCCCACTCCAGCACAACAGCCAAGGAAAAGACTCATGACTCTGCAGAACAGTTTACAATTCACAAATTAGGATAAATATGATTATACAAGTAAATTGACTGAGGGTAATCCGCTTTACAGCAAACAAACAAGAGCACTGACATCATTTTAATGAGGAAATTTGTTGATATCTACATAACACCCATCTCCTTTTTCAGTGTTTTTAAATGCTTGCTTTAAAAGGGATCAGGCAACTACCAGAAAGGGCAGAGCAGGTAACGCACAGGTCACTGCCACGTGGCTAAATACAATAAAAAAGGGCTGTATGCATAACTGCTGTGCATATTGGCTGGGGCACATTCTAAAAACATGTGCTATCTTTGATATTTGCAAGTTATCTGGAGGTGTTTCTGCACAAAAGGCAGGAAAGTATGATGCAATGGTACTTCAGGGTTAAGAACAGAAAGTCAGGACACGGGCCATTTGGGGTAAGGTTACTGCCAGAATTTAACAGTCATGGCAACATCAGTGTATCTTCTTTCACGTTGTTCCAGGATTTGGTCCAGATGTTGCTAGTAGGAGTTTGCTTAACGTAAATACACTATTCTTCTCTGTAGAAATGGCTACGCCGAGGTGAGGTGCAGAAGCCCCTGCTGCTATTTTCCATCCATTTCTGGTGACAGAAGGTGACGTGGTGGTATTTCTCCTGCAGATTCCCTAGGTGCAATTCTCTCCAGCTATGTCTACACATGGTGGTAGCACAGACAGGAATTCAGCTTTAGGAGGTTCAATCATGGCTGGAAAACATGTCGCTCTCATCATGAAACCAACATGTATTCGTAGGCAAATCACCACGTTCAGTTACACAAGTCTAGACTAGTTCTGCCAGTTGAGAGAACATGCTTCTCTCCTTTCTCTTATATAAACTCCGATTTTCTTTTTTTTCCAGCATAAACCAAAATTCTTTACAGATCAATAAAGAAACATTCACTGAAGCAGACCTTTGTATTTAACAGACACCATTTGCAAATTAACGACATGTTTTCTGACTCAAGTTTTAGAAACGCTATTTTAGCAAGTCCTAATAAAGCACTAAATTGCCCCATTTTCACATCTCAAAGATTAATAACGATTTTCACTCTGATCAGCTAACCCTTCTACTTTGCAAGAGCACACCAAATGACAGATCCAAGTACCCACTGAAAGCCAACACAAACTAGCAGCTTCCTGCCATGGGGAGAAGGAAGGAAAAAAGGGGTTCAGTTTATCTAAAATTGTTAAATTGTATAATCTGGAAGCAGCCTTTAATTTAAGATATGACTGCAGAAATCCACAGGAGAAGAAGCAGTGTGATCCTTGTTCCTTTCTTGGTGGATGCTGGGAGAGATCTGCTGGGGGCTCAGTTTTAGTCTAGTCCAGAAGAAGCACATCTTAAATGTTAAATAGTTTCAGGCTGGGGCTTTTTTCCCCTTTTAAAATCCCTGGACAATTCTGAAATTTCCCAGAAGAGCAAATAAGTATTTTTAAATTTATCCAACCTATTTCTCAGTTTTCATTTCCATCATCACTACTGCGGCTGAAAAACTACCAGCCCACAGTTTTTGTTCCCAATAGCATGTTTTCTCTTATGGCAAAAAAAAATAAAGGCTTCCTGTCACATTTGAAGTGAAACCCCCTAGCTCCAAGAGCGCAAAAAATGCTTGGCGTTCCCTAGAATCACGTGGATCTATTCACAGGTAAACCACTTATTTAACAGTGCATGAACCCTAGGAAAATAAAGAACTACATTAATTCCTGTCTAAAATTTCTGGAACAAGCAAGATAAAAGCATTGGCAACAGGAGCGTAAGCCAAAGTTGCGGCACAAAGTGCCCCCAGTGCACCTAATCTGAAGAATAACCGCGTCCAAGGCTGGACGGGACCTGCGGCCGCTGTCCTGGCAGCGGGAAAGGCCGAAGGGAGGGAGCATAACCTGACCTGACCCCACCGCACACTCTCAAACTCTCACTGCAAGAAATGGAGACACCAAAATTGCCCAGTTTCATGCCTGTGGTGTGCAAGCGTGTTTGACATCCAAGCTGTCAACCACGCTGTTAAACCCACCTGCATGAACCAGCTGCAACCGAAAAATGACTTAAACACTACTGCACACTACAAAACCACACAGGAATCTTAATTTCACAGTCAACACTTACTCCTTAAATGGCATTTGACACTGATAGCAGTGTGTACCCACTACTTTGATATCGCCCCCAGAAGAACCACCTCATTCGTAATACCAAGATAAGGTTTCTCAATCTTATTTTCCTAACAGTAAAAACATTTTTCATTTAATGCAACCATTACATTTAGCAGAATGTGAGTAACTAGCTCTCTCGGGCACTAAGACTGTAATTGCAGCTGACAGCTTTCATTAAAATAGTATCATCACTTTCTCATTGAAATAGGAAGTCTCACAATCTGGCAGCTCTAGATATCATATTAAAAAAATTCCTAGTGCAGCACCTATAAACCCACGAGCTGACTCAACCACCATGCCACGAGGCCATCGGCCTTTAGCCTACACTATCTAGGACAGCAAATTTCCTGCCTGTCCCCAGATACGAGATGTCCCCGATCTGGCTGAGCGTCCAGCCCCTGAGGGGCCACCAGCAACAGTGAACAGTGACCTCTCCCTTCAAGGCTGCTTTAAAGTAACTCTGATCTGAATTTAGTAGTCCCCAATATCACCATTCTCCATCAAAACCAAAAGGAAAAATACTGACACTGCTGACCGCCTTGAGAATTAAGGAAAACAATGAACTACAAAGTGATCCAGGTTTGGCAACAGGCTAGAAGGTCTGTTCTCAAGTTATGAACTTAAAAGAGCTCTCCAAAGTTATTCAGCTTGCCAAGTTTTAGCCAATGTGGCTTTAAAAATTTTGAAGAAAGGCTGAAATAATGTTCTCAAAACACTGTAAAAATAGCATCTTTATTCTGTTGTTCACATTTTGGAGTCAGATCATGAAGCATATTTAGAATAGAACCTACAACAAGCACAATCATACACGATCTTCACCAGCACAACATTTGCCCTACTGTGCTTCCTGTTCAGGATAAATCACAAGACATGACACGTTGATAAAACAAGCAACAGATATTCCTACATGAAAAATCCTCCAGAGCTCCCACAAAAAGCAGCAGAAACACCCACCCCTGCAGCTCTCCTGTCTGCTCAGCACTGATCACAGAAACAAACAGCAGACAGTAACAACATCCCTAACACTGGCAAACAAGGCACTAAATGAGGTATATGACACTACAAACAACATCACAAACTTCCTGTTCGCATGCTTATAAATCCTTTAAAAATACTACACGTATTATATTGAAATTATTTTGGAAGAAGTACTACTTGCATTAAAGGATCCAACGGCTCGAGAATCAATTCCAGATGAAGCAGCATTATGCAGGACAAACATACTGTTCCACCTTAGTTGACATTTCTTTCCTCTAAGTTTTTTTCTAATTAAACAGAAGTTGCCCAAATGCAGGGGTCTCTCCTGTGACACAATGTAGTTGTTCTTCCTGCAGCTGAAGTTAGTGTAGAATCTAACACAAATGGTATCTTTGCTGTGGTGCACATAAAGTGAGCTCATACAGCATTTAAATAGAGCTTTCAATACACTGCCAATTCTTTTGAAAACCTACACTAGTTAGACAAATCTACAGGTTTACTGCTTTCTTGTATCATCTAAGGGTGCACTCTGCAAACAGGAAGTCGAAGAAAAAAATTAAAATACTCGTGCAGATTTTACAATATCATCTTTCCAACGGCTGCTTCCTAGGCTTAATGAAAGACAGCCAGGAGTGATTTTTATTTTTAGAACACACAAAACCAGGATTCTACCACAAAGTAAAAGCCACATAACCAAATACTTGATCTCATTCCCAGACCTCCACAGGCCCTAAAAATTACTTCTGCAAAGAGAAATGATGGAATTACACTCCTGCACAGAACTCCAGCGCTGACCACAAACAGTGGAACAAACGAACACGGAGTGTGCCAGGCGCCTGATCTGGGAAGAGACTGGAGGATCTCCTCTGATCACAACTGAGGAGAGCTGCTCACATCCCCCCCAAGCTCTCAAAACACTTCTTTGGGTCAATAACAACCCAATTAGATCAGTAAGTTTCTGCCTTTTTGTTCCTCTACTACCACAAAGGTGAACTAAGAAACATTAATGGCAATTAACATATTGGGATGTAAGAATTCAATTCAGATCTCCAGTTCTCACGGAGATCACATTCACCCACAGAAAAAAACATAGTTTGAGGGGGTTTGTTTTGTTTGTGGCGTTTTATTATTATTGTTACTACAGGAGAACTTAACCTGCCACGCAACTGAGAATCTTCTCCTCTTGCTTGATATTAGAGTCTTGGGCAAGTGGTGGGATGGGGGGTGTTTACCAAACAGTGAGAACACAAAACATTTCTCCTCATAAAGCCATGAATGCACCAAAACTACTGCTATTAAATCTGAAGTTCATTGGTTAAAAAGCGAGCAGTAGTCAGGGAAGCAAGGAAAAGATAATAGTTTAGCAGAAGTTCAAAAAATACAGGTCTCCAATTAAGATTTTGACATGTAAGTCTTGTGCCTGAATAAAAAGCCTTAAATCATTCACCAGCAAGGCTTCTAGCCCAGCCTCCCAAAATACCACGTTCAGATGGAAACCTCAAATGGGGGAAGAGACCAGGCCTTTTCTTCTTCGTTTCAAAATAATTCTGACATCTAAGCTTTATTCTTACAGTCTCTTAAGGTTGTCACGAGACAATACTGTTACAGCAAGAGGGGAAATGTTAAAAAAAAGAAATCACATAATAAACAGCGGTCCTAAAATTTTTAAATCATTTACATAAAGAATACTTAGAGGGAAAAATATCAGTGTTTCTAGTGATAGGGAAATACCCTTAATTTCTCATAATGTTTTCTGTTAGAAATGGTTTTAGCAAGACTAAGTTCTCATAATAATGACTTACAGACCTGACTTGTTAACACAGCCAAGAAAAAGCCTCTAAGCTTAATGCAGGCATCTGCATCTCCATGTCCAAACCCCAAACATCAGTATTTCCTAATGTTTACTAACAGCTGAAATCCTTTGTTACAGACAGCACCGCATCAGCTGAAACTGTCTGTAAAACGACAAGAAAACAGCACGTTTTGCCTTTGTTTCCGTTTAGTCTAAAAATTAGCTGGTGCAGAGAAAAGAGCATCTGCAGCTGTCGAATTCACAAGAGCTGATTTTTGTAGTCCAAGAATCTAAAAGCCACGGAACTAGGGCTATTTTTTGTGTCAGGGAAACGTGGGACAGATTACATCAGCACGTGCAAGATTAAAAAATGTTTAGCCTCTTTCTACAGACATAACATTTCCATACCCTGCCATGTCTGCAATACCATGAGACATTTGGCCACATGACAGCAAAATATTTACTCTTCACAGCCCCAGAATCAAAGAAATCAAAGCAATGGTTTTTACCTTTCTGTGAACTTTTTCACTGAAAACAGTTACTCAAAAGGATACAGGAAAAAGATTCCTGCTCTCATCTCCTTTTTGCACCCAAACCAGGACTTCTGTTTAATAATGGAACCACCTGTATATTGAGTGCAAATCACTGTGAGAAGTTTGAACACACCTGGGTAGTAATATTACAAAGGGACTAAAATAACAGCTTAAGTTGGGATAAACCGTATCTGAAGCTACCACAGACGCAAAGAGTGAGAAAACAGTAATGTACGGAATTCTCACTCTATTAAAAGTAAGCAAAAGGTCAGTACTCGGCAGCAGGCTTTTTAGAGATGTGACCCAGAATGACTCCACTGCCGCCTGGGGTAACCTTCGCTTAGTCCCAGTATAGCACAGTGTTTCAATGTAAACGGCATTGTAATTGCACGGAACAGCGCAACTTACTCGGGCATTTTGCTGGGGTTTTTTTCCTCGTTCAACTTTTCTGAGCAACCTTGAACTGACAGCTATAAAATGACAGGTCATCTGTCAAAAAAATCCCCATCAACAACTGATTACCACATTTCATTTTCCTGTATTTCCCCTAAATTGATATATTCTGGATCAAGAGAGGGAAGTTTAATTTCTATGCAAATTTAGACTCTTGTTCACATGACCAACAAAAATCTTTTACAGGTCTAGACGAGAGACAGCTGACAAACAAGGCTCTGGCTTTCACAGCTAAAAAGCCCAAGGACAGCAAGCCGTGAGGCAATCAGCTGTTAATTATAATAATGGCACCGTCTTGTGTAAAGGTTTTTCTGTTTAGCACTCTGCTGCTCCTCCTCTGTTCCAAATGCTGTCCGCATATGACCTTCCTTTATCAGCAAACAAGTAGTTTTCTGATCTGCATCTTCTTTTAAACTCTGGACATCAATACGTTCATAAACTTGATACCTTTCTAACCAAAAGAACAGTCCAAAGTCACAACTTTTACCAAGCTCACTCAGCACCGCTCTCACAGCACCTCAAACTCCCTCCCTAGCTCTGCCACAAACACACCAAAAAAAGCACTAAAGACATATTCTACAGGGCAAAAAAAGCTGCAGGGTTCCAAGACACATGCTAATTTACTGCAAATGTATAAAAGCCACAGAACTTCAGAACACAAAGTTAATGCTTACATTAAAAGTTTGCTTTTTTTTCAGAAGTCTATTTTGGGAAAACTATCAGTGTCCCAGTGTCCTCATAAACAATATAAGCATAGCAGCTGTTTACATCACACAATATGACCTCACAAATGTCAGCTAGTCATTATCATGAATTAAAGATCTTTTTTCTCAATAAAATCTTATCAAGCCACATTATAGTCTTACAAGATCCTAATGTGTGCAATCAACTGAAAGGCTGGTTGATCTCCCCAGCTACAACGATATCAACCCAAATATAAGAGGTAATGTCTTTGGACAAACACTCAAGAAAATACATTTATTAAGGCGGATAAAATATGTCTCAAAGCCTCAGACACAACTCTGCACAATGGCAAGAGAAGCAGAGCCCAATCCCACCTAGTTGGTCCCTAGATTTTGTGCGCAAGGCTCTGCCTCGCCTTTTCTCACCCATTCTGTTTATCTTCTGTACTTTGGTTCCATATGAAGACGTACTAAACCTATAACAGTGTTTGGATGCGATTTCTTTACTGACAGATGCTCCACAAAAGATTTTTGCACCAAAAGGGAAGAAACACACAGCTTGAATAGTTACAGGACTCTAGTTTTCTAAACAAAACAGAGATGAAAACTTGCTTTTCTCCTAGAAGTAAATGGAATTACTTGCTTTCAATCCATCCTCAACAACCAATAGCCCAACTAGAAAAATGTGGAAAAAAATTTCCATTGAGTTCCCACTTGGATAAAGACTTAAAGTTAACTTCTAACTAAATTTTTAAAAACACATATTTGCCTGTGAAGCACACGATGGGAGCTGATATAAATATAAGCCATTTCTCTCACATCCTCTTAAGTATAAGCAAGAACTTTGAAAGTTTCAGATTATATTTGACTTACAGACACCTTCTAACAAACGTCTAACTAAAACTCACTGTAGACCCGGCAGAGCACTGGTGAGGGATTGGGAGGAAGTACTTAGTGTGAACTTGCTTTGTCTTTCATATCTCTTACATCTTTTTCATAAAAGCCCTGCTGGGGCTTACCCTTGAAAACTCAGTGTCACAACAACTCTTAACCTCTTCCTTTAGCAATCTCAAACATGAAAAGACTCCTCTAAATGTGATACTGCATGGTTTACAAGCTCTGAAAAACTGAAACAATCCCCAAATTTTATTAAAAGGAAGGAAAACCAGCAGAACGTTTCAAAACATAACTGCACTGAACCCACTGATTTACGAGTGTGCATGTATCTAGACAGTGAGATCAGCAGCCCAGAGTGTACAGCAGCTTCTACACCTGCCTTGACAGAACTGAAATGCAAGTAGTGCAAAACACTACCCCTAGTCCACTACCTTTATTTTAAAGCTTTTACTGTCATCAACAGCTATTAGTAAAGGTTATCTTACATCTTTCTTTATATTTTGGAGGGGATAGTCAGTGATGCTGGAGAAAGCAAGGATGAAACAGTACCCTACCTAAAAGGGAGTCTGGTTCAAAGGAAGCAAGAAACAGTGAAGTTCTGTAAGCAAATCTGGTTGCAGTGAAGTTAACATGTTGAGTGGGGACATAAAGATAGGTTAAACAGTGAGGGGGAAAAAAAGGGAGTGAAGAAGAAGAAACAAGACAGAGAACTTGCTTGGGCTGTTGACCTTTCAGAGTAAGCATTAAATAAACCAACCTGTTTAATTCTCAGACAAGAACTTTCAACAACAACATTCCTTGGGTATGCAAACAAGAAAAATCCTGGCCAGCAAAGCTTAAGAAGATTAGCATACAGTCTTTAAGGGTTCATTAGTTCCTTTCAACCTGCAAAGTGCCCCCAACAACTTAAAACTGAGCTGCCCCAAACTCTAGACCACCCTAGACAGAGAACACATCTGCTCCAATGTTGGAGATCCTGCTGCTGCACCACCAGGGCTGCAGCACCAGCCCAGCCCACTGCTGCAGCCACCCAGCTCACCACAAGAACACAGTGACACATGCCACCAGGCACCCCGCTGTCACCCAGGCCCCAGCAGCGGAGGATGCAGTCCAAAGCACACAAGGGCAATACCACACACAGGTGATATCTAGAAGTCCAGTGAAACACTGCAAATATATAGGGATTCTCTGAAAATGCATTACAAATTCAGCTTCAAGTAGTAGCAACAGCAGAAATACCAGAAAACCAAGCAGTCAGGGTACCATAAGCACCAAAACTAGCATTACCCACTACCAGGAACAATGCAACAAAGTGGACGGAGTGTTATTTAAGAGGACAAGTTGAGCAAGGAAGATTCTTACAGACACATCGTATACCAACTGGAATTCACAATTGTTCTTTTGCAGGATTAGAAGAATCCAGAAATCTAACGACCACACCCACAGGAACCTTAGCTGGAAGAAATGAAAGGCAGACCCCACGTGATTTGGAAAAGGATGACAAATCACAAAACCATCTATATTCTTGGGAACCAATGCAACTAGTGAAAAAAAGTATGGAGTAGTTATGACACAGCACAAACACCAGAAATGGCTACAGTACATACAAGGACTGTAAGTGTTTTGATAATGAAAAAATCTGCCATCAGAAATCCTATATAAACTAGTTGTTTGCAACATCCTCAGCGTAGTTCCTACTTCTACCTGATGTTTCAATTCCACAGTTCAGAGAACTGGCAGCTCTTTTTCACAAAACTACTTACTCTCTCAAGTCATTTTTTCCATAAACTGAATTCTGAAACACGTATTTGCTAAAGCTCTTCAAATAAAATGTCTCATTCTAGGAGAGGAAAAAAAGATACATTTGATGACAACTCATAATTTAGCCACTTCTGAGAAACCTGAATATTAGCTGAAAAGAGACATGAACTTAAACAATATAAAAGCAGGTTAAGAGTCACTTTTGATCAGTTGGGAGAGCTAAATATCTTAAAGTCTTAATTATTTTAATAATATTTTCTGTGTAATACTTTAATGGTTCTTGAGATAAACATACAATGGCACTTGTGAGACATCCAATTTTACTTTTTTCTAGAAAGGCAGCTCATCAGCTCAATGCTATTTAGCAAACATCCAATGAGCAGCTCTTTAAACAGCTGAAGAAAATCCACGTGTTTTCCTCTTACGCCCCCCCCCAGCCTTCAGTAGCTCTCACCCCACTTATTTTTTTTTTCCCTTTTGAACTTCCAGCTCCCTCTCCTCCCTTCCGCCACACAGTCTCCTTCTCCATGCAAACTGTTTCCTCCTCAGCAGGCTCCACACCGCCGTCCTGCCCCCGGGGCCTCCCTGCTGCCGGCACCTGCGCGTCCCAGCTGAGCAAGACCCACGCTGCAACACTGCACATCCCTCACCTTCACATGGCTGGTTTGCAGCTCACCCACAGCGGGCTGCGCTCTTCATTAAAGATGAGCGAAAATATTGCTGTGTAAACATGCGATACAGCTGCTAGCCTGCAGAAAACGTGCCTCTGGCCTCCTTCACAGGACAGCACCCCGCGCCCGGGCCAGCAGCCGGCCACCGCTATTGTTCGCACCCGCGCAGCCCCGAGTAACGCAACCCAGTGGCCAAGCGCGGGGGGCACAGAGCCGGCTCGGGTCACCCGGGAACTCGTTCCCAGTCTCTCTGGCCAACACCACTCACCAGTTCCCCGCGCCGAGCCCTCCCCTGCGGACACCCCGCACCCGAGGCTCGCCAGCTCCTGCTCCGCGACCCGGGCGCGGGGATCTCGCACCCGGCCGGAGCCCAGCGAGACCCCGGCCCTGCCCCTCCGCCCAGCCTGCGCCCACGGCCAGCGGGGCCCGGAGCGCCGCAGCCCCACGCTCTGCCCACGGGAGGCTCCCGCTTCCCCGCCACCGGGCGCAGCCCCGTCCGGCTCCGCCGGGGCGCGATTATCCCGGTGGCAGCCGGCTCCCCGCCACCCCTCAGCTCCGCCGCCGAGCCGAGACCCCGCAGTCCCATCCCGCCGCTCACCCAGAAGGGCTCGTAGGCGTCCGCGCTGCAGAAGCTCTCGATCCCCATGGGGCGCGGCGAGGACACCGCGGGCTCCCGCGGCAGCGCTGCGCTTCCCCTGCGCACCCTCCGTGCCCGGGCNAGCGGCGCTCCCCGAGCGGCCCCGGCCGGGGGGGCGCACAGGACGGGAGGGGGATGCTGCGGGCTCGGGCACGTGTGTTTGTGCAGCAGAGAAACTCCCCGCGCCCGCGTCAGGGTAACCGGGGCGGGCGCGCTGCCCCCCGCGGCGCGCCTCCGCCTGGCACCTGTCCCCAGCAGCGCTCCGGGCCCCGCGCCGCACGCCGGACTCCAGCAGAGCCACCGCGGCATCTCCCGTGACACCGCCCCGGCCACGGTGACCCCGGCAGCCGCTGCGCGGAGGGACTGCAGTGCCCCGCCGGTACCGGCGGACACAGGCAGGGCACCGCCCGGGGAAGGCCACAGCGAAAGCCTGGGCTCACCTTCACAGGTTTCACTTCTCAGCGTGAACCAGTTAAGCTGGTTTCAATAGCCCTGAACTAGTTCAAATTGACTAGCATGAACCGAACCAAAATAACTCCACATCCACAGCCAAGTTGGCACCAACATCCGTACGAGTTGAAACAACTGCAGCGTGCTGGCAGTTGCATTTGGCTGTGTCCCACTCGCAGCCCACGGAAAGCGCATCGGTGAAACCCACAGGCAGCACCCATGCTCTGCCTAACCTACCAGCAGCCTACCTGGGTATGCACGGTGCAGATGTGGGTTGGCATCATATGCTGCAGGAAAGAGCAGAGTGGGTATGTACTACCCTGCAGTAATGTCTGAAAGCTTTAATCACACAAATTACACAAAGAACCTCAATTGAAAATGCTCTTTTGACTCCAGAGCAATTACGGTAACAGATCAAGTTCTCACTGTCTAGTGTGTAACTAAACGCAAGCACCACACGTACGAAAGGCATATCAGGGATTGCTCTGTACCCACCTGCACGCCAATACCAAGGGTTCAGAGCTGTGCTGGTGGCCGCTGTGTCCAGACTGTCCGTCCATCCATCTGGTCTGTCACCTAGGGGGATTAACTAGCTCCCGGGGTGTCAGGTCAAGGAGCAGCAGCAGCATTCAGCCCACTGCGAAGTCCCGTTTGCTGTGATGAACTGAACAGAAACTGGGTGTCAGAAGCTGTACAAGTTTGTGCCAGTTTAACCCATAACTTACTTAATGACACGTTCAAATCCTTACAGTAAATGTTGAAGTTCAATTCCCCTTATTTTTATTAAGAACATTTCTGTCCTGTTTTGTACACTCACTATATCCATATTAAAATCATCTTAAATACCTTGGCAGGTTCGTTTTGATGCCTTGATGCTCACAACAACTCCTGTTGAAAAAAATGCATCATAGTCCCCAATATGTGTTACCCCACTGCCCCCCCAGCTGAAAGGTACTTTTTTTTTTTTCTCCTGGCTGCTCTGCACTACATATAAATGTTAACAGCTCCAACAATACAGTCTTTCCAGTACCTAGGTTGGGGGAGCTTTTCTTTTTTAACAGCACTATTAATAGCATTGTAAGCCAGAAAAAAAACGCTAAATAATACAACCTCTAAGAGCTTCCACTTTTACACATGTTCTGTGTGCAATAACAGAATATAAACTTATAGTTGAAATGATACAGCAGAAAATTATTGAGGATACAGAAATCATGTGCAAGGTTTGTTCCAAACAATAAGTCAGTAAATAAGCATGAAGCAAGGAAGGTCAAGAAAAACTAATTTTTACCACTCCAGATACTATTGTATGCTAAAAGACTGATGAAACTCTGCTTACACTTTCAGGATTCAAACTTTCCAAGTACTTCAATATAATGTTGGGTTTTCTTCAGCCTCAAACTGTGCCTGTACAATGGACATGTGCCAGGTTAATAACATTTCTCATCAAATAAAGATACTTAGATCTGCACCCCCAACTAGTTGCCTTCCAACTAGTTCCATCTCCTTCCCTTAGAAACTCTAAAAACCAGCAACAAGACCACAGATTTTAAACAGTGAAAATACAGAGTAAATAATTAAATGTCAGGGGAAGCAGAAGAGTTCAGAAGCAAAATGTAATGGACTCAAAATGTTTGTGTGGAGGAGAAAAAAAACAGACCCGACACATAGACAAACCTACAAAGAGATAGAGAAGCAAGATCCCAGAGTTCCAGTCACTGAATGTGGATTTCACAAACCATTATTACAGCAGCATCTTTTGAAACACAGATTAATACATAAAATAGAAACTGCAGTCTTATTTTAAAAGGCATTTCCTTGCAATCAGAAGCTTCCCTCACCACCCAAAATTCTATTTTGGACTCTGAACTTCCCTTTGTAGGACACAAATTAAAGCTGGATAAGAAAAATAGAGTGGAAAACAGCAACAACTTCTTAACTGGAAATGAGATTTAATAGAACACTGACCCACAATAACACAGAGATATTTGGAAGGATGCAGAGAAAGACATTTTTGCTGTGAAAATGCCATGTGTGTTAAAGGTAAGCGGTTGTTCATCCCCAGGGCGTACTGGGAATCGGGGCAGCAGACGGACAGAGGCAGCACTGCCCGCTCACTGAGGGTTACCACTGTGGAAAAGGAACAGATTAGTTTCACCATTGCTCCTGCAGACTTCTTTTTCTGCTTAATTTTAGTTATTGCCCATTTTCAGAGACTCTTTGGAAGCTCAGAATATAAATATTGGCTTTGAAAGGAAGTGTATTAAACAAAGAAAAAACCCCACCCCACACGTCAAGGCCCTAAGTGGTTTACTGCTCAAGACTCACATTTTCCTTCAAGCCCAAGCAGGCTGCTCCATCTAGACCATGACAAATCCCACTTGTTCATCCATACTGGCTGCATTTCCTTTGGGAAATATTTAATACATTCACAAAATAAACACCATTGACTCATCCCAGCGCCATGGAGCACACACGCATGCCGCCAGACACACCAGGGATCCTCACAGCCTTGCACAACACCCAGTGTACAGTTACATTTTGGCAAGGACCTTTAATTAAAAGCTCATCTTTGGCAAGGTCTTTTGATTTAAGGTTCATCTTTCAGGGACCCAGTACAAAACTCCTCCACTACACATCAGGGAGAAACTCACTCATTCTCCACGTTTCCTTTCCTCATTTTTTTCCTTCCCCTCACCATCCCTTCCAAATAAAGCACATTCACAACCTTTTTAAGTCCAGAGAAAAACTAGTTCAGCAGCCCCACCAGGCCACCCCCGCTGACTTGACTGAAGTGGCAGGCCGGCCAGCGAAAGGGAACCCCCCCAACACACACCACGCAGGCACCGCTAATCGCTTTATCCCGGCTCAACCTTGCCGGGGGACACCCTGTGAGCACAGGGACTTGCCCTGGGGCTGAGGAACCGCTCCCTGGGCGGGGGAACCGGGAGGACAACGAGCGGGACACCCGGTGAGCTCCTCCCTCCCGCCCGGCTCCTCAGCTGAGGAGCTCCAGAGCCGCCTTAGGGAGCGCGCGACCGCACCAGCTGTGAAGGAGCCCGCCAGCCCCTGCTCGAGCCGCCGGCGCTCTCTGATTGGCCGATGCGCGCCGAGAGGCGGGGCCGAAGGCGTTCGCCCCGCCTCCCAGGGCTGCGCCTGCGCAGTGCGCGCCCACCGGCGCCGGGCTGGCTCATCCGGGTCCCTGGCGCGGCCGTTGGCCATGGCGGCGGTGGCGGAGCTGAAAGCAGGTGGGGGCTCCGGGGGCGTTTCGGGACACTGGGAGGGCTGTGACCCGTACCCCCGCCGGTTGGCTGGGCCTCGCAGTCGCCCCGGGCGCTAACGGTGGCCGCCGGCTCCTCAGAGCACCCGTTGGGACCCGCGGGAGAAACGTCCCTCAGGCTCCACACGAGCACCTGAGCTTGTTTGTCTTGGTCTGATGGCCAAAAAACATCTCGGTCCTGTAACAACCCACTTCCTAAACTGCTAGGACGTATGTTTACTACCAAAACCAATATACTTGTGACTCCTTTGAAGGCTTAATTTTTATCTGTAACATTCCTACAGTTATCTATTGGCGTATGCACAAGTGTGGATATCTTATCGTGAGTTCACTGCGAATGTGCCGAAGTTGTGTTTGTTATGCGGATGATAAATGCTGCTTGAATACATTTGGCTTTGTATTAACAGATCTTTTAATGGTAACAGTTTTAAAGGACACGCTGGAGAAAAGAGGCGCTCTTGGAGAAATAAAAGCAAGGATCAGAGCTGAAATTTTTAATGCACTGGATGACCAGAGTGAACCACGGCCGCCGCTGTCCCATGAAAATCTCTTAATCAATGAACTAATTCGTGAATACCTGGAATATAACAAATATAAATACGCAGCATCTGTTTTAATTGCAGGTATTTGGGCTGAATTTTTGCTGTCATCACTGTATTACTTGATATTTACCGTTTGGTTGAGTGGTTCCACTGATACTATGAAATTAGTAGGTGCGACCAAGCTGCACAATTTTGCTTTCCCTTGGAAATAAAAGAGATGCAAACACTCTCTCCACTGCTTTACTTGCAACATTAAGTCAAATCATACCATTAGTTTTCAAGAAAACTTACCCTTTGCTCCTTATCCTCGAGGTAACTGCTTTGGTACAGCAGTTGATACAAGAGCAAGAAAACTTGCTAGCAGCCTGCAAAATCAAAATACCTGTATTAAAATATCTGTGTTTGTTCTGGAAAATGGCTAGCAATATTTTTAAAGCCTATAGAATTTATTTTTTTTCACATTGGCATTTGAGTAAAATCTTTTAAATCCTACAAGTGAATAAAATTTCTTTGAGGAATAAGTTAAAATAAAGTAATACTTACATAGAGTAGTTGATAGTTTGAACTGCAGCAATTCTGGCACTTTATGCATAGAGACTGTATCAGAAATGTGGTTAGATGTCC
Source organism: Pampusana beccarii (assembly GCA_013399365.1). NCBI lineage: Eukaryota > Metazoa > Chordata > Aves > Columbiformes > Columbidae > Pampusana > Pampusana beccarii. Next base: position 894,814 of record VWYH01008318.1, read on the forward strand.
TCAGCTTAAATAAGAAAAAAGAATATGGTATTTTTTAACAACTGCAGTTAAGTATTACTGTCACGGGCTGTGCTAAAATACCAGTATTTGAGAGCTGGTTAGACTACAACATCTAATGGTAGCCATATTTTATATGGTACAACCCTTACTTATTTTTGCAGCTATTGCTAACTTGTATTTGAAATTACAGTAATTACATTTGCTATTTAATAATTTGATATATTTTGTTCTGTTAAAATTAGAGGCACAAAGGTTCATCTCGAGAAGAGGGAATGGAGACAATATGTATAGTAATTAATGTATGGAACCTGTTTCATAACAGTACTTCTTTGGAGAAAGAGTTGTTTGCCTTATTAGTTTAAGTTTATATTGTAAGACTTCTCTAATATTTTTGTTAGTTTCCTTTACAGTGAAGATAAAAACCATAATACAGTGTTGTGAATTATATGAGTATGAAGCACTAATGTTTGAGTTCCCTGGAATTACAATATGTTGTTAGATATTAATAGTCTAAAAGGGAGCTGTGTGCTCTCATTCTCTTTTTAAGTCTACTGAGCAGTCTTTAAAAGTTAATTGTGATGGTTTTTTTAACAGTCTTAAGAATTTTGGGGAAATCTGTTTTCCAGAATCTGGCCAGCCTGAAGTGCCCTTGGACAGACAGTTTCTTGCCAGAGAGCTGAACGTAATCGAAGATGTAAATGGAAAATCAGTGTAAGGAGTGATTTTGGAATGCAAAGTATATTCTGTTCTGCTTATCTTTTTCTCTTTAGTGTCATTATAAATCACATATAAATGTTCTCTCCAGTTGAAATGTGGCTAGATCACAGGGCTGCTCTGACGTGCTGGATTCAAACTCAGTGTCAAACATGAGGCGATTTTCAAACATACTCAAAACTAACATTTCTGCCAGCTCTACAGCATTCTCTACATAATGTACTCGCACACCAGTACAGTCTGCCCTACAGTTAGAAGCACAAAACAGCTATGCTCTTTGCATATCAGTGTGTTGCTTTCTAGAGCAATAAAAAGATTATAGTAGTGTGAGATTAGATATAAATTCGCAATGCTTCAATACGAGTGCATTAATGAGGAGCTGGGATACTGACACAGGTTTAAACGTGGTCAGCGTTTTCTGTAGCTTGTGCTATCAGAATCCATCAGGTGCTGAGGAAGAATCAAGTTTGGGATGTGCGGTCGCCAAAGTCTGAACCTTTGTACTGCATGGGTGAGAATGTGGATGCGTTTGTGTGCGAAGCGTCCTCCTGTGCCTCACCTTTGCAGGTCTGGAGTTCAGTTGGGAGTGTCTCCCAGTGTGGGATTTTTGGGAGAGTGTTGGTGTTCAGAATGGGCTTGAGTCTCTGCTTATTTATATAATGACATTTGCCATAACGTATTTTATATAATTAAAAACATCTGTACATATTCTAGAAGTAAACATTAAGGTCTAAGAAGTCCTGAGGAAAGAGTGTATTTTTAATGCTCAGTATTTCTTAGAGTTCATAGATTGCTATTGTCATTTTTCTCTTAAACAGACCTCTCTTGTATGGAATTATTTCTCACTTCTTACATGGTGGGAAGGAAGAAAGTTCCCAGAATACCCTTCCCAAAGTGCCTTTGCTGACTTACCCAAAGCAGAATCTTGGCAAACCACCTACTGAGAGAAATCCAAAAGGTGGGTCTGGGGTCATTGTTGCAGCAGTTTGATTTGTGACTAGGTTTCTCATATGATACATATGCTTACACCAGCATAAACGTGCAGATGGACACGGTGCATCTGCCACCTTCCCTGCCCAAGGAATGCTTTGAACAGACACTTTGAACAGACACTTTGAACAGACACTGAAATAAAAATTGTTCAGCAGAGCAGTGTTCATAACTCAAAATACCGTTAAGCTGTGTGACCTGACCAAACCTGTGCTCATGTATTCATTTAAGAAGGGTCCTACTGTATCCAGCTCAAGAAAGACCCACCCATGATTTCTGAAACTACCTAGAGATGTGCCTTTGGTTAAGTAAGTGCCCGACTTAGGCCAGCTCTTAGGCCTGCTCCTCTCCATGGGTGTGCTCGTAGACCACGGATATAGCACACAAATCCGATTGCCCTCGGAAGCGCTTGACTGGCCTTCACGTGTGTCTGTAGCAGGACTTTCTTATATTGGAATGTACTTTATTTATAAGACTTAAATACATTTAAAAATATGGTAGACAGTCCAATTTATGTCATTTTTCAACACTGCAAGGTACTCTAAAGCCTCTGTTACCTTGTGGTAGCTGTAGCTACTTGGTAGTTATTTGGGGAAAGGGGAAAACATCTAATTGTTTTGCTTTATTCTGTTGAGACTTTTGGGCTGTTAAAACCAGAGAACTCATTTAAATTGGACAGCTGTGCTATTCTAATTTGTAGGTGGCAGAATATCTGTCATGCCATTTATGCTTTTAGAAACAGAGATTTACTGCTCTGCAATTGCTGGAAAAGATCAGAAATTATTAATATCCCAATTCTCAGTATCAGAAAGGTCATCCACCAAGTTGCTTTACCATTTCCCTGAAAGTTAAACTGCCCAAATCACACTCCCTTACAATATCACAAATCTGAAATGGGCCCGCTAGACACACTCTTATTACGTTGGCAGTTTAATACAAGAATTTAACCTAAATTCTCAGTAAAATATATTAAATAGTGGAGGTATCTCTGTTTCTCCTCTGTTCCAACTTAATTTCTATACAAAGTTCTTAACTCTTTAGCTGTCAATTCTGTGTATGGGCATAAACCTTTTCTAGGACATAATTCACGTGCCATTGCCTGCAGAAGCTCAAGTTCCAAGTTCATTATTCTGTCGTAGAACACTGCAAAATCTGATTTTGCCTTTCTGTTCTGTTTTCTGGCTGATTACAATTAATACCACCGCAGCCACAGAATGAAAGGGATCACTGGTCCAGTTTTTTTCCTTCAAAGAGTCTGCTTGGCAGATTAGTTATTTCTGTTGGGACAATCTAGTACTATTGTGTTAGTATTACCAACTATTCCTTTTGTATCCAAAAATTTGAAAAATATGAACCCTGAGATGATATTGACATCTAAAAAGTGAGAGAAAAGAACTAAACACCTTTTCTTAATGAATTCATTGAGGCAATGTTGTTTCCCTTCTGCCAGAAGGGGGGGCTGAAGAAATAAAATTTCAATACCAAAACTGCAATAAATTATCTCTTTGTTGGAAAATAATGATTCCTATCAGAAATTTATCCATTTTAAAAAACAAACTCAGTGTGCAGAATAATAGTTTTAAAGTATAACTTTGTACCTCAGTTCTGAAGTGGACTCTGTGCGGCGTCACCTTGCCCTGTTGACTCCAATATAATATCAAGTGGGGATTTAATTGTTTAGGGTTCGTTACAAAACTCAGATTGGTCATAAGATATGACAGCACCTTGCTTTTTGAAATTAAAAAAATTACCAGTTTTAAGGCTTTTAACCTGTAAGTAACTGTAGTCTGAAATTACTGTTTGCATGTGTTTATGGAACATGTCAGTGGAGACCTAAAGGCAGTGGGTTTAAAATACTAATTATGTAGCTGTTTTAATTAGGCTGCATATTAAGATAATCAAGTCCATTCATAAACTCAACCCTCCACGTCTCGTATTTAACATATTAGAAATTATCTTGCTTATTTAGTTGAATATTCCAAGTGCTGGTGCAGAGACTGGGAATCCCGATAAGACGTGGAATGTGGTGTTTCTGTCAATTCATTCACTACAGCTGAGTTGAAGTTGTCTGAAATCTAATTTAGTAATGCAAAGCTCTTCTCTCATTCAACTGCATGGAAAAATATATTTGTAAAATTGCCCGAGTTTCCTATGATGATGTTGTGTATCAAAGTTGATAGTGATGGAAATTCACACTTGTACCTTTGGATCTCCAGGTGTGTGAGAACATTTCTGCCTGTGTTTCAGTTTCAGATGGAATTCCAGAGCCGGGAAGGATGGCTGGCACCAGCATCGAGAAGCCCCTGGTTATACAGAGTATAAACCGATGATCTCTTTCATGTGCCAGTTCCCGATGTGAAGTTCTGTACGAGTTCTTGGCATAGATTTCCCCAAGGTGTCCAGCGGGACCATTGCAGCTTGGTAGTTCCACCCATGAGACAGGATGATGGAGTCATAATTAATGAAACAAATGTTAGCAAAGGCTCTTCCTCCAGAGCCGATGGAAGGAAAACTGTACATTAAAGCAGATCAATGAAGCCTGTGTCGAGCATTGGCCTAAAAACACTGATTTTTCAGTTTTATTCTGTGTGTTGTTTTGGAAGTGTTCAAACTGCGTATTTTAAACATTCTAATTTAAAAAGAAACTGCTGCTTCTTTCAGATCAGTATGGGAAAATAAATTTGAATAGAAAATTCAAGTGCTTTAGAGGAATAGTTGTTTTTAATTCTCCGGAAACGAGGACTATATTTATCTTCATGCCAACAAACAAACCAGGGTAAGGCTTTTCCATCAGGAGTTGCTATAAATTGTGCAGTGCAACACTGAGGAGATGGGATGGGGAGGAACTTCTGTTTTTTTCCCAAACAACATGAAACTCCAAGTCAGGCAAAGCTAAAAATAAAGTTGATAATAGATTACTGATTCCCAGAACTTTTTTCTTTTAAACTGAGATATTCACATGTTTTGAAATGGTAATTTATTTTAAAAGCCAAACTGATGAGGTAGATAAAAAGTAACAGGCTAGCTTTTTTTTCTCTACTCATTTTGACAAAATGTGAAAATGCTGGTGTTTCCAGTCGTACTGGGAGGAGTTTTGTATAAATACGTTTATAGGGTTGTGTTCTTAAAAACCTTAAGTTTTAGATAAATGGTGCAGTAAGTGGGGAAAAAGAGAAAGAGAACATGAAGTTTGTGAATTCAGGTGAAAGGACCTTGAGTGGTACAGACAGCAAAGTTTTGCCTTAATCTTGATTTGCCCCAGTTTGCATTACAGGTATATTTTATTTTGATAAGCTGCCTCTGCTCCGGTGTGGATTTGTGGGGAGCAGTTCTGGGCCGCACGGGGAAGCTGTGTTTCTCCGTTTGAAGCCTGAGCAATGAGTTCATCCCCTTCGTGTGACTGGTGCTGCCGCCAGCTCCCCAGCTGCTGATTTATAAGTATCTCGGGACCATTTCCAGGAGGGGAGGACACGTGTTTGCAAATGCACCTCAGTCAAATCCATCTTGACATCTTTTGTAGCTTTGCATCAATTATAATTGACCATTAGGTGAATCAAACATGTTTGTCTCATGTGCCCTCGCTGTTTGCTCTGTGCTGACAGTGCCGGTGCATTCAACGACTTGGCTGAAGAGCAATCCCTGTAAAAACTACCAGTGGGGATTCTGCCTCCTTATTAATGCAAATATTCACAATCACCGATCTCTCTCTAAAAATACAGTAGAAAAATGGTCTTCTAAGCTGTTATTTGCAAATTACATTCCAAATTTTGGAGAGAGCTGAAAGTGCCTCCATGGAAAGTTGCACAAATGAACTTCTGAACAATGTAGATATGACTGGCCACAGAAATCCCTGAGTTTTTAACTTTGGTTTTCCAGGGGTTAAATACTAAACCCCTGTTTCTCCGTAAACCAGAGGGTCAAATTGTTCTGTCTGGAATCCAAATTGTCTTTTCAAGGGCAAGGCAAAAGGCTGTGGGAAACAGAAGCTCCAACCTTCCGCGCTGTGCAGATCTTCCCGTGTAACCCAAGCCATCGCGCCTGCTTTCCGTCTGCCCACGACGCGTCACGCAGCAGCTGCCCAGGTGCCACGGAGCTCCCTGGGAAGTGGATTTTTAGTGGTAGAAATTAAAAATTATTTTTGTTCTGGCTGAAGACAGCAAAGGCTCTTTCCCAAGTGCACAGTTCAATGGGCTCATGGTCTCCACAGCTGGAAAGCAGAGGCTGTTCCAAGGGCGTTCCACCGAGCTCGGAGGGAAAGGTGTGCATCTGGAAAAAGAGCAGAGATCTGTTTCAGTCAGAGGGAACCTCGGGGCTGTTTTATTTGGGGGTTGCAGCCTCAGCCCATGGGCAGGATCCTGCACTGGGTGTGTTGGAGCTGCCCCATCTGCTCTCAGTGCAACATGCATTTTATCCCATTCTCCAGCACCACAGTGCAGATTTGGGCTGCTGGAGCCATCTTGTTTCAAAGTGTTGCCATTGGACAAACAAATTAAAATAAAATTATTACCAGTGTTATTTATTTGTACAAGAAAGCTTGGAAACAGGTCTATGAAAATATACTGGTGTAATCACACATTAATAATCTGGCATTTACCCTGAGGGTACATGAAATGGAAGAGCATCTTTCAAGATGCAGATGTGGAGCGAGTCCTGTGAACACCAGGCTGCCTCAATCGGGAACGGCTGAACGGGGATTTGCAAAGCCTGCACTTGCCAAAAAATCATTCCTTAAAGGAGTGAGATCAGCATTTAGGTGAAAATAATTCACAGTCCAAGAGTCACAGGTTCGGGTTATAGACAGAATTGCTAACTAGGTGAGCATGCACAAAAATTATTTTCTCAAAAAATTTAAGAAGTCTGTCCAGCCTAATTACAGACTGGGATGTCTTGCATTAACCACCCTTATTCTTTCTACTGATACCACAAAACTAAAAAAAAGATATAAAAACATGTAGAAGTTTGGGGTTTTTAAAGAGCAAAATGCATTTCTGAATTTTATTGGAGATAGAAGACTGTAACTGAGACTGCTACAGAGAGAAGTATGTTCAAAGAGGCTGTTCTTTGTCTAAGCTTGGTATCACAAGTGAAGGTGACAAGGAGCCAGTGAAGTTTGGTGTGGATATCAGATCTGGAAAGCGCTTTGGAAGAACTTAACCCACAAGTTTAAAAAAAAAAATTAAAACAGAATTTTTTCTCTGCCCTGGAATCAGAAGAAATGCTGTTCACAGGGTCCCCAGCGCCAGGCCCGTTCCAGAGGTGTTGGGTTCTGTCGTGCACTGGGGACATTTTTTTCTGAGCTTTATCAACGCGCTCCAAGGAGTCGGTTACGTTTCCTTCCTGCGCGCCCTTTGTATCGAGCCCAATCTTGGTGTCTGTTGCTCAGGTTTCCGGAGGGGTGATTATTGTGAGGTGATTACACTTAGGAAAAGAAACCCCCAGCTCTTGGTTGACACTTGCAAAGCCGCGTTGTCAGCAGCCGCTGGTGCCCGGCTGGGTCAGAACTGCCCCGTGTGCTTCACGTGCTTCCCTGACCTGCAGCCAGACCTGCACAGCCCTCAGCGTCAGGCGCCTGGTGACTCGTTTCCCTCATCAGACGGGTGTGTGGGCGGCCCTGGTTTGGGCACAGGCTGTCCCTGCTGCCGCAGGAGCACAGGTGGTGACCCCCGCTACGCCGGGCAGTTCCAATTACACACGGCAGCTTAGAGAAACATGGTGGGTAAGCTTAGCTAAAAACACCTTTAAACAAACAAAAAATTGCTTACCTGACGCACATTATTTAACAAACTAACATCACCATCCACGCTTTTCTTTTTTCCTCCATTGTACTCAGGTTACAGTGTGGTAAGGCAGCTGAAAGTTCATTTCTTTCCTTCTTGAGACCTCTTTTTTTTTTGTTTTTTGTTTGGTTTTTTTTTTCAAGTACAATATTTACAGTGCAAATTCAGCAGGGAGTTACTCCAAGGGCAGGCTGCTCAAGACTTTATTTTTTCTAGAAAATAATTAAAACAAATAAACAAATCAGGGGTTTTTAAATAAAGCGTATTTGTTGTCCCAAAGGCATCGTCCACTGGGAACCCACAGCCTTCATTCTGAGGCAACTTTGGTTTAAAAAAACACCCTGACACTTAAGAAAGTCCAAGCGGGCTATTACATTAGTATATTCTTACATTAAGCGTTCGGCGGAGGTTGGAAGCCACATTGGCACTTATCAGTTCCTACCCCACATGGCTCCAGAGCGCAACTGCTCCCGTCCCAGCACTAAGGCTTTTTAGACTTTGCAGCCCCGTTTAATGTCACGTTATCCATCACCCTCCGCCGCTGTTAAACACACGCCCCGGGCAGCACGCCTGCCTGTGCACATGCAGCGCTTTGCAAACCGGCCGCGATAATTTCCACTCCTTTTTAAGCTACTATTAAAATGCGCCTGGTTTTGTGAAACAGCTGCACGGGTTTAAAAGGAACTTCTTAGGATAGCTTTGATGAATGTTAAAATGATCATATTTTTCAGAGGCTCCCCTTGCATTTAATTATATTATCTCTACTATATTCCTATTTAAAAGCTAAGGTTGCAACCGAGAAACTGCAAAAAAATTAGGGCAGATTACCCTGTGAGAAACTTTCTGCTTAACAAGGGCAAGTTTCTTGGATTTAGGTGCTGGTGATCATTTCCCCTGGCTCTGCTCCAACACAGTCACACGTGCATGGCTCTGATATGACCCCACCGCACTCCGGGTCCTTCGCACGGCCGCGCTGCAGCCCCATGGACACCGGCCCTCGCTGCGGAACGGGCTCTGGGCGCCGGCACCGTGCGGCCCCAGCAGAGCCGGGCTGCTCCAGCTGAGTCCGGACCTGATGTGACCAAAATGCTGCAGGGAAGAAGCCCCAATGCTCTCCCCTCGCCCCGTTTACCCAAATTTGCTCACTGCTGCCGGAGCCAGAGAAGGGGCTACAAGCCCATTGCACCTGCGAGCGCCGGTACTTTGAGTGACAGCAGAGGTTTTCTGCCCCGTCTCCCCTCATTGGTATTTTATTAGGATGCTGAAACCAATACGAGCCTCATCCATCTTCCCCAGGAGGCTTTATTTTCCAGAGAAGACAGGGCTGTTGTTGTCAAGAGAAATTATTTCGCCCAGGACCGCGCTCTGATCCTTTGGGTATACACCATATTTAGTCTGTTGCTGAGAGGGGGTTGTTTCGGTATTTTGTATTTGGCACGTCGATGGGAATTCCTAGAGCATCCTAGCTTTCCCTTTTTGGGATGTCTCCATCCACAGGTCCCACTGCACAAGGCTGTTGGCTACCAAGCGGGGGTGGAAGGGGGGCCAGGCCAGGCGGGACTGCAGGTTTGGGGGGTGTGAGGGGGGTTTGATGAGGAGCAGAGCACTCCCTGACCCCGGCAGCTCTGGTCCCAGTGCCCTGCGCTCCTCCTCACCCCCAGCACGCAGAGCTGCCTCTGTTCTTTCCACTGCATCCCGGGGGCTGCTCCCCATCAGCTGTTTATCACTTCTCTTCTTCCTTATAGAGACAGAGGGAAGTATTTCTTATATATGAAAAAAAAGTATTTATGGTCCTTTGTCAGGAACTGAGCTGTGCACTGGACGGCAAGGGAAACTTTGGTAAACCCGCTGATGAGGTGGGAAACCACCCTCATGTTCCCCAGGGGCAAAGGAGGCTCAAAGTAGCCCCAGGCTCCAAATGTCACTTAAACACATGGAGACCCAGAGCATCCCCGCTGTGTCAGGAATGACCCTCCTCTCCCAAACAGCCCCTGAAATCAGGGACTTCTCTGAGCTCCTAGAACACGCACTGATGGTGGGTGGGAAAACCTCCTGCTCCACACGGGACCGTGACCTGTGTCCTTCTCCCAGGCAGGGGCCACGAGGGGTGAGGATGCTGCCAAGGCAGGAAGGAGTTAAAAATCCATTTGCTTGGCCAAACAGTTTCACCCTAGGAAAAAGCAAAACCCCTGTACTTGTGAGTGAGGGGCACCCATTGCGAGTTCAGGGCACCCCTTTCATCCCTCTCCAAAAGCCAGAACCAGCCCGTGTCCCTGCGGGGCGCTGGGGCAGGGGCAGCAGCCCGGGGTCAGGCCCCGCTGGGGCTGAGGTCCTTGGCTCGGGCTGTCAGCTCTAACCCAGGTACCCAGAGGATTTTCCAGCGGGACGTGGTTTCCAGGGCCCCTCCCCACTGGCAGGATTCTCCTCCTCTATATAGGGCGGCTGGGAGGCAGGAGGGCTCGGGCTGTCCCGGCTGGTGCTGCACAGGTTCCCGACTCTCCAACTCACCCTCTGCTCCCAAACGCGACACCTGTGAGTACGCGGGGTCCCTCTGGGATGGGGCTGGGGGCTGCCGCGCTTTGGGACGGAGCACTTTGGCGAGCTATTGCGCTACTTTGCAAATGCATTTGGTGAATTAAGCTGCAGACAGTGTCCGAATTGGAAACGGGAACAGATGCGCTCAAACCGTTTATCCCGATTTGTGTATTACTGATCAGGTTCTGTTTAAACTGCACTAGAGACCAGGCACGTTTGTGAGCGTGTACAGATGTGCTACCCTGTTCCTTGTAACACTGCTCTTGCTAAACGAGCCTTAAAGACACCGGCTGACGAGCACCAGCTGCGGGCCAGGTGTGGCCAGCGGATGCAGGAACCTCCTGCAAATACCCACAACACGGGCTTTCGGGAACCCAGAAAGCCAGTACCCTGAGCAGCTTATCTTCTTTAAAGTTTTCTACTTTTTCAGTGCTAGTAAAGGAACTTAGTGCACTTCCCATGCTGTTTAAAGAAAATACAGCCAAAGAAAATAGTTAGCTTGTCAGCTACTTGTACTTTAAACAGGAAAAATGCTTAAAATTAGAAGAAGAGATGGAAACATTTTTACAAAAACGCCTTAGCATTACGTATGTGTGGTTTTAATACACTGGGAATAAAGTTTAGTATGCTGGGAATAAAGAAGCTAGTCTGATAATTCACTGAACTACACTAATTTGAGTAATTTCAAATGTGACATGCCTTTTTCTTAAAGGGAAAAGAGAGCAACAGGCTTCTAACTTCACCAGAATAGCGTGAGCAAGTTAAGGCGGCAGTAGGTGGCAGCATAGAAAGCAGCTTCAGCCTCATCCCAGAAGTTCACTTGCTTCTTTCACACACATATTTGTATTATGTGTGTGTATGTGTGCATGCTCACATATATCAATGTTGATACATATGCAAGAGGCGCATGCCCGTGCATAATTAAGAAGCAATAAGAGAGATTTTAAATACAGGGGAAATCAAAAGGTTTGTCGTTATTATCTAATAGATACATCTCAATAAAAATCTTTTCTAAAATGCACTTGTTTCAAGCCAAGCCCATCGTTGCTTTCACCCCAAGCTTTGCAGCGAGACGCTGAACCCCCAAAACTCGCAGGTCCCTCCAGCCACCAACACGGGGCGTGAAACGATGAACCCCGAGAGCAAAGCGCTTGATGAAGCAGCCACTTCAGCACATGATACTCCTCTGGCTGCATTCGCTTAGATGTAAACAATGATTTTTATTATCTCATTTGCAATGGACGTGCTAGTCCCTAAAAGGTATTTGTTTTGAATTTGTTATCATTACATTTTTGCGGAACAGCTAGTATTGAGAAGAACATCGCCATATATGGTAGCGTACATGGACGTACGCGGACGAGCCCAGCTCTATAATTCACTGGGACTTGGTAGTTGCAAATCTGTTGGCTTTTCTTTTAAGTATGTTAATTTTAGAAGACACCAAGAGCTAGAGATAGCTTTCCAACTTGTGCAAAGTCCAGTTAAAATATGGATTATTTATGAACATGCAGAATCTGATTTACTCAATAGGATGACATTTGGGGTATCTGATATACCTGGTATTTTCCAGATAAAGGGAATCTATCCCATCGTGATGCAATTTAAGTATTTTTTCCTTCTTTTCTCATTTTTATGGTTTATAACACAGGTAGTAACCGGGGCAAATTTCTCTGGAGTATTAAAAGAATTATCAAGTGCTTAATCAGAGTTATGTAGTAACTTGCACTAAGATAGGTGAGAAGACCTGATAGGAGACCAAGGCACTTACAGACAACTTGATTGAAGTATGAAGAATGCATTAAAAAAAAAATACCAGCCCTGTGAAATTACTGAAAATGTTCTTACTTAAAACACAGACTCTTCCCTCTTCCATGGTTGAACAACCAGAAACTAGCACTGATGATACCTTGGTGTGCAGATGAAAACGTCCACGACCAGAGCAAGCATTTGAGGGGTGGTCCCGGTGCCCCGTGGGGACGGGTGACAGTACTGGTGACACAGCTGACTGGGCTGGGGAACCAGGAGCTGAACAATGATCACAAGATTAGGATTCACCCCTAGACTTTTTTTTTCCCAAGCAATACTCACTTGGGTAATTCACTGAAGTACCAGGAAAGTAAAACATAAGCAACCTGTAAAGAGCATAGTGAAGAACTCCCAAAGCCCGGGAAAGGCAGGTGGAGTCAGGCAGCAGGTTACTGCTATGCTCTTCCAGCAGAAGCCACTTCTGAGAGCAGGACTTGGCTTCTGAAAATAATTCACATACTTGCTTATATGTTTCTCTGTTCTACTAATTATTCCCTGTGCGGCTGTGATAAGCATTTATACTGACATGCACATCCTGCAGAGGAAGGGAGAGCGTCCTTTATCTCCTCATTAGAGCAAAGCAGTCCCTCCAAGCTCTGACCCAGGAGGCAATTCTGCTTGGCCAATAACCTTTTAATTAAAGCGCGCTTCCTGGAGATATTTATACTGTGTCCTTGGAACAACATACTCAGGATAAACTCATTGTAAAGACAGCATTTGACTTCTGTCACTGCCCTGAAAAGGCAGCGGAGACCAGGCGGGTGTCCCTGCAGTGGGACAGCAGGAGCAGAGGGAAGCAGCTGTGGAGGTGGCCATGCCCACGTGGATGCACAGATTTGAGATTTAGATGAGTATAATGGATAGACCCAGTTTGGTGTAATTTGGCACATTTCTAAGGCAAGAAACTTGGTGTCAGTAGAATTTTTGTGACTGCTTCCCCTCCCTTCTCCTCCTCCCTTCCTCAGGACAGCTCCCCCTCTGAGTACAAAAGTATTTACTCTCGTATGAGATCTGAGATATCATCTACCTCAAGGAATGGGTGAGCACCTCTTGGCACAGATATTGGTCTCCATGTCTCTCAGCCAGCCCTACGGATGAAACCCAGGAGCTGGCTAAGGGGTACATTTTGCCCTCGCAGGGACTGTTCTCAATAGGCAGTAACAAATCTTTACCCTCGGCCCATTTCCCCAATAAGTGGCATACACTGGCCCAGTGCAGTTCAGTCTTGATCAGAGATGGATCAGGTTTACTAATCAGAAAGCTTCAGCAGCTCGTTAGTTCGGTGCACAGAACCCCACGAGGACAAATCTAGTTGAGTTTGCGGAGCTCAGCTTCTACCCCTTCCATTGAGAAACCTTCCTTTAATATTAGTATATTCTAACTGACATTTATTGATCTATTAAACTATTAATACTCATCAATCCACACCTCATAACTACATTTCCTTTCTTACTACAGTGGTACTCAACTGCTACTCAAACTTTATCCTCAGATTCCAGGGGATCAGTCACAAGTTCTTTTTGCCCAAATCCATGTTTTCTTCTCATTGTGTTCCAGAGGACTTAGGGGATCCAGCTCAGATTGTCTGTTCCCTGTTTCTTGTAGGGGGTCTATTTTTGTCATGTTTAAACTAGTCAAACATAGCACTTAAATCTAGAGGATAAAAACTTGTATTTCCGACCTCTGCAGTTCATGCCACCTCTCACACATTCCAGCCTCATCTCGCTTTCAGAAAGACAATTTAAGTAACAAGGTGCAGAAAGTTCTATGTGCAGGAAGAAGTAGAGAACGTAGCAGAACACAGAGCAGCTCTGTTTCACGCTGTCATCTGTGGAAGATGGTTTTGGTTTACCATGTAACAAGGAATGGAACCTTCCTTGTGTCCTTGGGGAACAAAACAGCCAAGAACTTCTGGGTCGTCCCACTTGCTTTGTTGCAGGCCGACATTTTTATCTTTGGTTGGGTTTTTGAGGTAGATGGCCAAGATGATTCGGCAGCTTGATTCCCACCATCATCTTTTGTGCGCAGCCTCAAAGTAGTGGGATTTGACTCTGTGAAGCTCACCTCTGCAGCTCAGTTTAATTTTTGGCATTTCTGACAGCAATACTAAATTTATATTAATTTGAACATGCTGGCACTTGGCCACGGCAGCACCATCTGACCTTTCTGATGCTTCAGGATGGCCAGAGAGCTTTATCTGGCTTAGGATGGGCTGAAATCCCCCAGTCCACCAGCACAGGAGTCCCCCCACACGGCTGGGGCAGGGGGGTCGGGACGCGCCTCGGCCCTCACACCGTGGCGGGAGAGCGGCCATGGCGGGCCTGCCGCCCGCTCCACCACCCGGCCCCGGGGCAGCGCTCCTCCGGCCCTTCATCCCTTCGGCCGCCAGCTGGAACGCTCGGCCCTGGAGAATACCATCTCCATTATTGGAGCTGAGCAGCTCCACCAGCCCTCTTGGCAGCCGGGGAACATTTTCTGCCTTAATCTGCTCAGAGGTCACATAGTTTCCTCTCGCAGCTCCTCCGAGAATCCCCCGGGAGCCAGCGAAGGGCCGTGGGCTGCAGAGCTCGCGGTGGGGACCCGAGGGGTGACAGTGCGGGGGCCGTGCCCAGAGCTGGGGGCCGGGGTCCCTGCCACCCCCTGTGTGTGCGCCAATGGCCAGGAGAACTGTCCTGTTGGGGGTCTCCAGGCAAGGCTGGTGGCTCTAGAATGAGCCCTTCAGGGGAAAACTGTTTTGTTCATGGGTTTTTTAGATGACAGAATTGTCAAAGGAGTTTAAGGAGCTGGGGTATCTCATTTCCACCGAATTTTAGTAGGATATCATCTAACTCTCTTAGGCACCTCTAAAATCCTAGCTTTGTTTTTAAGCTTTATGTCACCTCCTGCAGGATCCATGCTTCTCTCTCAGACCCCTCACACAGTCCAGCCTTGAAAAAAAGCACAGTGATCTGTGGGAAGACTTCAGCAACAGATATTTGGAAACCAACCTCTGATACTCCCAGAGCACAGGGTGTCCATTTGGCTACGTACCGCAGAGCTTGGTCTTTACAAATATCGTTCTGCTTATGGGTTGACTGCTGACATCTTTAGCTGTCAGTTCTCCAGACTCCCTCAAGATTCATGTTTGTTTGAATGCTGTAAATACTCAATTAATTCTCAATAAGGAAATGGAACAGCCTCTGTCTCCCGGAGATGTTTTTCTTGGGCACACGCTCTTCCCTGCTCCTGCAGCTCCTCCCCAGCTCCCTCTGCTCCCCTGCACGGCAGGTTTCCCCATGAGCACCGCTCTTTTCCTGCCCCGTGTTACCCCACAACAAGTCCTCTCCTTACCGCTCTCCTCAGTGAGGGCCGTGTGTCTCACAGCAGAGAGCAGAACACTTGCAAAAGCTCCAGCATTATCAGCAAAGCTCTGGCAGCTCCATCCTACCCTCAACGGGCAGAGGAGAGGAGCTGCAGCCAAACCCCCATTGCTCCCACCCACGGAGCAGAGACCTCCGCTGCTTTCTCCAGCTGCGACTGCACGATGTGGTTTTATCCACGTGCAGCTGCACGACACAGATGCATCATCCTTCCCATTTGAGAGTCGTGGTGCAGAGTATCTAACAGATGATGCAACTCCCGAGCTTATTTCTTCTCTCTCTCATGTGGTAGACATTTACCCTTCATAAATAATCAGATCCCACTGTCTGAAGCACGGAAAGGGGATAACTCTAAATTCCTTCTCCTTCACCAGCAGTAACGACAACAATTTTTTTTTCCTGTTTTTCCTTTTGACCTTTTCTTAATCTTATTCTTCTCCAAATGAAATGGCATTAGATTGATAGAAAATAGTCGTTTACAAGAAAAGTTCATTTCTGTCCTTTCTGGAACACAGCCTGGGAACTGTTCTTCTCCTAATCATTCCATTATTGCACTGGTATTTCAGTACGCACCCAACAGTATTGGAGTGATGAGAAATTCTGTATGTATCTGAATTCAATTAACTCTGTGATGGGCAGGAGACGAGGCTGCAGGAAGCTGTTCAGCGGGTTGTCTTGCTGTCGTCCCAACTGTCCCATGGCACAGATGTTGGTTGTACTTTCCTTTCCTCTCTGGTCTTCAGTACATCATAAACAAAATAAAGTAATAAGCCCAGGTGTCCTCATTGGTTTTAGTGCCATGAAGCTTTTGATTTAGGCAGTTTCGGACACAGTAACAAAGGATGGGAATCCAAACACAGATATTTTAAGCTGTTTCTCTAAGCTGGGACCCAAAAGTATCTGCATGGAAGTGTAAGATATGACTCAGGACCTATAGTGCTTTGGATCTACCGCATGGCAGATTTGACAAAAGCGTTTTGCGTGCAATGTCTCCACATTTGCCTCCCTTTAAAGCAGAATATTTTGCTTCCTCAGCAGGTGTCTACCGAGTCAAAATGTCTCAAAAAGCTCTCAGCGATGATGAAAAATTCCTCTTTGTGGACAAAAACTTCGTTAACAACCCACTCGCCCAGGCTGACTGGTCAGCGAAGAAACTGGTGTGGATTCCATCAGAGAAACATGGATTTGAAGCAGCAAGTATCAAGGAAGAGAAAGGGGATGAGGTGACAGTTGAACTGGCAGAAAATGGAAAGAAAGTGACACTGAGCAAGGATGACATCCAGAAGATGAACCCTCCGAAGTTCTCCAAAGTGGAGGACATGGCAGAGCTGACTTGCCTCAATGAAGCTTCAGTGCTGCACAACCTAAGGGAGAGATACTTCTCAGGTTTAATTTATGTAAGTAGAATCGAACATGCACGTGGCGTTTCCTATTGCATGCTACCGCATCCCATCACGAACGAGGAGGACCCCGCGCCCTGCCAGGGATACAGTCCAGCACACAATACTGCCCTGCCGGTGCTCACCCCTCCGCACTGCATCCCAAACCCAAATGTATTTAGCTCACTTTATCCCCCAGGACTTTCCTGCTTCTTTAATAACTGCTTCTTTACTTAACTAAACTAATCCACATGGAAGTTTCTTCCCCAAAACTTGCTAATTCTGAAAGTACTCTCTGAGCACTGAGCAACACCTCAGTCCTGCTGTTTGGGGAAAAAAAAAATAATCCAATAGGGACTTTTGAATGACTTCAATATAAATTCAAACAAGTTCCCAGTAACTTGCAAAGAGAACATATGGAAAAGCCAAATCATACAGTCTTTTCTCAGGCAAAACTCCCACTGAAAGGCAGTTTACAAGTGCTGGTATGGTGGGTGCTTGAGTAAAAACTTATGCTTGAATAAATGAATAAGCCCCCTGGAACTGAAGCGAGAGAACTCACATGCTCCGGTGCGTTACTGAACCAAAGTCATGCATCCACTAAAACTTGTTTTCCCCCACCTTCTTGATCAATTTACGGATCAGACAAGCCTGAACAAATTATAATCTTCATGTGAATTAGGGCCATGATTATTCTGTCTTCCAGTCCACAAAAGTATATTAGCACAAGCATATTTTGACATCAATAACCCTGTAATCTGACTGCATCAAGAGTTACAAACTGCACAGTAAGAAAGCTCAGAAAGTTTCTCTGGATCTCTGCTGTCAGCTTTGATTTCACAGGGAGGGTCCTTGTGCTGTGCTGCAGAAAAGTAACATGCAGCTTCAATCTGAAATTTGAGTTGCATGGCAGAGCACTGATGAGCGAAAGTACAGAGCTTAAGTAACAAGGTTTTAGAAGCATGAGCAGATCTCTCATTACTAACACGAGGAATGCTACATGGGAAAGTAGGAAATGCAGCAGAACACAGTTATATACAGTACAACAAAGGAATCTTTTAATTGTTGTGTGTAACGTAAAAGAGCGAAGCTCCAGATCTTTTCTTCAGGAATGCACTAAAATGCACATCACCAAGATTCCTGAAAGCAGCTAGATTTTCCATCTTCTTAGTATTTCAGTGTATTGATTTTTAAGTTTGCAGGTGAACATATGGACCTATGCATTATTATATCAGAACATGTAGCATTAATTACTAAAACAGAATTTTTCTGGAGATGTTCTGCATTGTTGCAAGATCTAAAAAGAATTAGTGGAAGAATAGTGGGATAAAATGTGTGGGGTTTATTTCTTTGTTATTGTTGTTCTCAGCAACGCTCTGCATACATGTTCCAGGATTTCCAATATGTTTACTTTGTGGGTTTGGGGGGAATTTTCACTTTCTACAGGAAGAGGAAATTAATTTCCAAAAGTAGATAAAGTGATTAGAAATCAAATATGTTTTTCATGGAGACAAAAATGGATGTGCACCTGAAATTAAAGTTTTCTTTCTCAAGAGCCTAGATTTTAAGAAGATAAATTAACAGTTGAAACTATTTTGACTCGTATTGCAACAAATTATTAGTATTTTCAGTAACTGAAACCTGCTTAAAACTGTCCAGCCTTACACGGTGTTGCCCTACTAGATACTGTCATACCTTTTAAAAAAAAACATATGGGGCATCTAAACAGAATTTGAATCTCATCCACTTGCAAAACTAACTCTAAACAACCATCTCTTGGCTTTGTGCTGCTGTGCCTACGCTGCCTCCCTTGGCGTCCCCCACACACACAGAAAACACGACCCTGACATTTTTCCCTTTAGAGCATCACTGATGCAAATGGGGATTCCCAATTCTGCTAAAAGCAAACAAACCAAAAAACAAAACCAAAAAACCCCCAAACAAACAAACAAAAGTCAACCTAGCTGGAAAAAAAAATAATCTCCCCTCTGCATTTATATTCATTACTATTAAATAAAAAGATTCAGTGCAGAAATTCAGAGTGGCTGTACACTGGAAAAACATACTGGCCTTTTTCTTCATCAAAGATGATTAAGAAGGTCAAGAAGCATGTTGCCACTAACTCATGTTTCACATTGCTCAGAGCAAACAGAACCTGCCTTGTCCACACACAAATTAGACCAAAAATTATATTACCACCAATAAAACAGCAATGCAACTTCAGTGGATTTGAGAGTACGATGAAGTTTCTTGTGCCTGTGTTCATGGTCACTACTAACTCTATCTGTGTCTAACAGTGCAAAATGCTTCCTTAAATCCCAGAATCCCAGCCTGGTTGGGTTGCAGGCCCTCTGTAGATCCCCCAGTCCAACCCCTGCTCACAGGGTCACAGAGCAGATCACACAGGATCCCAGGCGGGTTTGAACGTCTCAGAGAAGGAGACTCCACACCCGCTCTGGGCAGCCTGGGCCAGGCTCTGGCACCTCCCAGCACACAAGTTTCTCCTCCTGTTCACATGGACCCTCCTGTGTTTCAGTCTGTGCCCGTTGCCCCTCACCCTGGCATTGCGCACCGCTGAACAGAGTCTGGTCCATCCTGACACCCACCCTGAGATATTGATCCCATTGATCGGATCCCTCTCAGCTTCTCTCCTCCAGCTGAACAGCCCCAGCTATAGATGCACATGGGAACCAGAGGTAGAATTCTTCTGCCCAGATTTAGGCATTTATAACGTAGACGTGTGTATTTGGGCTGGTCTCTCTTACATAGCCATCAGCAGCAGCTGTCCAAGGGCTCCACAAGCCATGGTCCCTTAAGGGGCTTCAAACCATGTTCTGCCCCCAGTCCCCAGGGAGATGCATAGCCAGAGGTGCCCTCTCTGGGCAGACCTTCCCAAAGAGAACGATTTAAGGCACAGAAACTGCAAACCTCCCACTTTCAGTCATTAGCCAGCTTGCTTACCTTCAAACCATCACAGACATTCAGCTGGTTTCCCCAAACCCTTGCAAAGCAGATAGCTGGAACTACCTGCAGTGAAACCAAGAGGTCTTGCTTACCTTCCCTGAGGTGAGAGGTGGCGCCAGTCACCACTGGGTTAGAAATGGGGATTCCTGAACCTCCTCAGCTCAGGCTTTTGTCCTGCCTCGATACCCAGCTGCGGGTGCCTCTACATCAGCTCTGAGGAGGGACGTCCCTGCCTGCCCGGGGTGCAAACGTCCTGCAGCAGCAGGGCAGGCAGGCGCCTGCAAACCCCGGGGAAGGGAGGCTTAACTAATTTCTTGGATTGGAATAATTTTACTTGCTTGAGAATGATTAGTTGAGTACATGCAGTAAATCTAGTTCTACTGAAAAAAGCCTTGGTGGTCACTGTCGGATAAAAGCCTGTCACTTTTCAAGTGCGTTCTCCCTGCAGCACTAAGGCTCATTTTGACATGATTAGCACAGAGTTTCACTCCAAAGTCCAGCATCAATGAAAACCCAACACAGCAATTATCTCCCTTCCAGATCAAAGGGTTTTATTGGGATCTGATGAAGACCTTGAGCTTGATTTTCATTTTATCAGACCCGAGGCCATGGAAGTGCCATCCCAGCCTGTATCGGCGGGGCTGGTCCCCAGCAGCACCCAGAGCACCTCCAGGTTCTCCCACGTGGAGCACCCAGCGGGCTCCTCGCTGCCGACCAACGCCGTCGCTGTTTGCTGAGCACCATATAAAGCGCTCGGGCTGTGCCGGGGCCGTGTTGTGCCGTTTCCTATTATGGTCAGGACAGGGAAATCCCTGTCCTAAATCTAACAGCCATAGGCCAGCTTGAATATCCCAGTACCCCTACAATTATAACCTTATAAATATGTAATTTTTTTTTTTTTTTTAATGAGAAACCCCTGCAAATTGATTACTTTTAGTAACTGTGATATCTGGTTCCCCATCTATTATCATATGCTGTTACTTTGTTACTTCTACTCCCAGACGCATATCTGGAGCTTTCCAAAACAAAGGAGAATTGGGAAAAAAACCTAACAAAGCCTGGATGAACAGCTATTAGCTAGTAGCTAATGTTCTTAGTTTTTATGTATATGTTTTTATATGAATACCTTAGTTAAACTGTAAACAGAAACCACATTTTCCCTTAAATTTCTTACAGAAACAGTCATGTAGCGAAGGCATAAGTATTGTGTTAAGACATTTGTTTGGAACTTGAGTATTTTTTTATTTCCATGTGTTGGAAATAACTGAAGTAAAGAAGCTCTAACATCAGGTCAAAGCACGGTTTTTCTACAGATTGCTAAATTCCCGTAATTTCTAGCAGTTTGCTTACTCGAAATAACTATTTGTGCACTTGGAAACCTCACCCATGCACGTACATTCAGAAATTGCTGCTTCTTTCATCACACTAAGCAGAATACAAAAGAGTGTTATTTGCTGAATTCCTGTTAGTCCAACGCAGCTATGCCTATGTTCCCAGACTAGATATGGCACATGGTGTTAAGCCTGGTTTTTATTTGAATTTCCTTGCAGACTTATTCAGGTCTCTTCTGCGTGGTGATAAATCCCTACAAACAGCTGCCCATTTATTCGGAGAAGATTATTGACATGTACAAGGGAAAGAAGAGGCACGAGATGCCACCCCACATCTACGCCATTGCGGACACAGCCTACAGAAGCATGCTGCAAGGTAGGCGAGTTTAACGCTGTAATTCGTTGAAATCGCCGCACAATAACATGGGAAAAAACACCTTATAACCCCACGTGTGCTCCTGCAAGAAGCACGGCCAGAACAGATCTGTTATGGAGGGTGACATGGGCTTTCTAGAAGTTTCAGAGGAATTCTTTGGCAGGAACAGCAGTCCACAAACACTGTGACTCAAAAAGGAAAAACAATCCTTTTACCCATCTGTGTCGAGGCATGTGGGAAGGTTTCAAAGTCGAGCAAATAGTTTTGGCAAATACGGGCATGGAAAATGCTCCCTCTGCAGCAGTGGGGACTATTCCAAAGTTAGCTGCTCGCGCTGCTGAAGTTGTTCTTCTCTCCTTCTCTCTCCCAGCAAAGCAAATTCAAATAACGTCTTGGGGCTACCTTCATTACGGTCTAATGCGGTGGAGCCCTAAGTTGAGATGTGCTGGTTTCTGACAATAACGGCACAGAGCAGCAATGTGAGAGCAGCCAGGCCCCAAACAGTGCAGACAAAACCTGCCAACAAAAACTCCTGCTGCAGTCACAGACCCAGGGGGTTTTGCTCTAGGGAAACATCGTAAATTTAGGGATGAAAAAGCTATAGTGATTAACGTATGAGGCTGGAACACCTACAGACTACAGGGATATGACCAGTTACTGTCTCACAGTGACCTCGGTGCTCCAGGAAACCAAGACTCTGCAAAATACTTGGAAATTTAAATGTCCTCATTGGGGGCCTGATCCTGCAGGAAATCAGGCTCAGCAAGGTTCGCAGGCTCAGCCCTAACGCTTAGGGCTTCCCGGTTTGGAGCATGAGGATTTAAGGCTTTAGGGCTTATGGGTTTTAGATCTGACTGGGGAAAAATGATAAGCAGCATCTAGAAGTTTCAGTTTAGCAGCTAGATTAGTACCCGGTATTGATTTCTTTGTAATAATTACATACGCACGCAGAACGGTGACTGTTACAGAGACATTAATCCATTCAAAACCCCTTTGCACTTCACCTGACTATGCAAATGAAGCTACAGAGCATTCCTCCTGGTGCACAGCACCCTGTCGTCACAAGGACTGCAGCACTCTTGTGCTGCTTGAACTATGAACATGGGGAGTTTACTAGAAGTAGTCAGTTTGGCATATCTGAGTTAATTGCTATTTTCTAAACCAAGACTTGGACTACACAAAGTCCTTCCCCACAATGAAAAAATATCATCTTACGTGTGATAGGCTTCTGGGCAGCCTAAATTGCCCTACCCCAGGCAGACTTCTACTGACTGCAAATACCATTCAAACCCTTGTAATTTTGGTGCAAGCACTATATATACAAGCACACACATACAAACACACCAATGGTGACTGATATCAAAGGCGTCAAAACAGGGCTTTCCCAAAAAAGAAGTCCTGAGTACCCATATGTACTAACCAGAATGCCAAAAATTAATCCAAATAACAAAATCCTTAGAACTTCTGAAGATTAAACTCCTTAAGATAAGTTACTTATTTGATTCCCTGATTATATCTTAGGTTCCTAATTTTAGAATCTTATGTTTTCAGATATACAAGTATTCAAAATACAGTTAATTCACCTCCAAACCCAGAGCACTAGGTACCTTTACAATACTTCACAATATCAACATTTTTTCTTCCTGTGGCTTGTATGACATTTATTTTCTGGAGCTATTTCTGTTCCTTTATTTGAGTGCATCCCAGGAGGCAGAGCTACAGCGCAGCAGAGAAAGACCAATAAAGCAACAACGGAAGACATTCTGAAAACAGACTTTCCTCCTTACTGTAGCAGCAGAGTTATTCACAAAGACAGGCATATCAAATACATTTAGGACTGAGGGGGCAGGTGCCTTTAGAATAAGATGATTCAGTAAATATCATTTTTGAAGTAACCACAGTTGTAAGAAACTTACTTGGCATAAGCTCATCCACTAAGCCACAGTCAGGCATGTTCCAGATCATCTCCTGAGCTCTATGCTTCTGGCTCCTTCTGGCTCCTGCAGGTCCTTTGCAGTGTTCTCCTTCAGCCGGGCACAAAACTGCTACTTGTCCCTAAAAATGGATGCAGGAAAACAACTAGGAAAGGGCTAGAAGCTATTTGCAGGAAAGAGAACAAACTATAATATCACAGCCTATGCTGACACAGGAGAAGTGTTCTGGCCTGACAATATATGGGTTTTCTGTTTAACGTGAAACTAGTATCACCATAGATCAGCCTGATCCCAGCAGCATCAGGACCTCTCTCTGTCTCCCATCCTGGGGCTGGTTTGCCCTTCACTACCATCCTCACCTGAGCCTGGAACAGCCTGGGCTGAGCTCCCGCTCCAGGCTGGTGCTGGGACAGGGAGGCACCAAGAGCACCCACTTCTTCCCGTCACTTCTCTGGTGCTCATAATAATTTCCTGGCCCCACCAGCTCTTGGGGAAGCTTTAAACCTCATTATTCACGTGCCTCCTTTGCAAGGAACTCTTCTTGACAGCAGAGAGGAGGGGGAGAGCAAGTAGAAAGAAAGGAGGAGGGAATAACTCATGAGTTGAACCTTTAAGAGAATGATCTTCCACCACCTCCCATCCCAACCACGCACAGCTGGCACGGCAGCCGGCAGCAATCCCACGAGGTCTTGCATCACAAGCCCAGGACACCCACGCTTTACTTGCTTGTTGACTCGCACATGCCATTTTGGAGTCTCTCCATCTCTGAAGAGGGCCCCAGCTGGTTTCAAAGTTGTGCGTTTGTTCGTAAAAGCATGCTCATGTTTCGTGCATAACACTAAACCAAATCTCAAAATAACTCCAGTTATTCAGCCAAATTGTATTCACATTGGGGTGATGAAAGTGGGTGTCAACACGGTTGTGTGTGTGTGCACAGAACATGTATAGACATAGGGAGTTTATAGCTTTTTGTAAGCATAATTGCAAATGGAATACAAACAAAAATTTTTACTCATAAACATGGACCAGGGCACTGAATGTTTTCCTTGTGAAATTTCAGTATTGCTGCTTATCTGGGAAACTAGCATACTTTCTTCTTGCCAAAGTAAAATAAAACTTAGCTCCATGAGACTCAAGACTTACATTCTGGTACTTCGTGACCAGGGCCACTCGGCCAAGAACAGTCGGCTTGTTCAGACGTCTCAGGGAACCTTCATCCCCCAGTGAATCCAGCCTCAGCGTCTGCAGATTGCTGGTCCTATTGCAGGCCCATCCTCCGGGAATCACAGCCCTTCACAGCCTCATCCTCTCCTCTGTTGGCACAAACATCCAGCAAAATCCATGAGCCGTGCACACTGCACTCCCCTCTGCTTTACAGACTTATTTAGTTAATGTATTCATTAGGGCTGACGTTTAAGTCCCATCAAAGTTGTCCTCGTAATAACACTTAGCTACGGTTAACAGAAATCAGATAATTGGACTTTCTTCCAGATATGCAGAAAAGCTGGGCACAGATAAAATTTCCACTTGTTTCAAGTGGTTCTGAGTGCCTAAAAACCCCGTTTTTAGGCAGATCGCAGTCATGCTGTCTCATGCTCAGACTGACTGGGGTGCTGGATGTCTGGATGAATCTGCTGATTGCTGCGTCACTAATGCAAATGATTATTGCCCAGGCACAGTCTCTGTTGCTCATTTCCAGCCAGAACAAGAATAAAATTTATCCACTTTAGTTTTCTTTAATCTAAAAGACTAAGAGAATACAATATTCCATGAAACCATTTTGTGCCTCTGTCTGTCCCCAGGAGCTACCGCACTGAACTGGGCCCTACTGGTTGTCTGTACAGACAAGCCAGCAATCTCTACACATAGAGATTGCAATCATAAAAAAAATCACCCCATGCTTCTGCCCCTACCTCTCTCTCCTGTGTTGTGGGGGAAGTCACTGATGTAGGAAGGGCTCAGCCCCCTCATTCCAGCTCTTGCACCGCCAGCACCTGTCTGCAAGCAGCCATGAGGCAAAACTGCTCCAGGTGAACACTCCCCTCTGCTTTCTGCTGGTTTATTGCTGATCTGGGTCACCTGTGAGTGCAGAGCGGCTGCACCAACGGTGCTGGTGGCAGCAGCGAGGAGAGGGCAGAGCAGGAGAGGAGCTGGGGGTGGAGGATCCTCCTGCAGCTCTGCCAGCAGCAATGGAGCTGAGACTGCGGCCTAGTGGGGATGAGTAATTCTGCCGCCTTCTGCCAGCCTCCTGCGCACAGCAAAGAAGTGATAAACAACACGAATGGGAAAAGTCAGGATAGGTAGCAGTAGTAACATATACCATTTTCATGTGGATGATTAGGATTTATTAAGTGCTCTGGCAATAAATCCTCGTGGAGAAGATATATTATGGCTTTCTGCAGATTCGAGAAGGTTAACTATTTTCTGCAAAGCCATTTTTATTCAAGCTTGAGTTAAAGATGGAAAAACAAACAAGCTAGTGGTTACTGGGAGAGGGAGAAACACAGTTCCCAAGATTTTAGAAAAGGAGGCTTCTGTGAAAAGCCATCTGTTTACTGTGTCCTCAGCAGGACTGTACAGAAATGTCCCCTTTAGGCAGTGTAGTTATTAACAAATGTAAAGAAGCAGTAAGCGAGTGTTGGAACATGGTTTCAGTCTGTTTTTTTCCTTTTATGGTAAAGCTGCCAACTTGCTGCTTCATTGCGATAAACCATCTGATTTTGTTTGTGATTAAGCAGAGCTAGCTGGTCTATCGAGAACAGAGGGACATATGATTCTTACAAGCAATCTCAAGGTGTCTGCTGAAAAAGCTAAGCAGATTCCAGAAAAAAAGGGCATGTTTAGGACAGCTGGTGGGGTTCAGAATGTAAACGTAGATCTCTATGCTATTAGAAATTGAGAAGAAAAATTGAAAATGTCCCAAACATCTACTATAGATAAACAGGGGGTAAACATAATAGTCTTCCAGGTAGCACCAATTTTTTAAAAAGGCATTAACCAAAAATATATTGGAAGCTAGAAGACATGTTTTGTTACTTTTTAAACCCCAGGAATTATGTTTAAGGAGTTCTATTCACACAAGTCATTCTCCTCTGGTAGGTCTACCCACACAAAGGTGCAGACTCCAAGAACAAGACGCAGTCCTTTCTATATAGAATAAAATATTCCAGAATGTAAATAGGAGCAATTGAATGGGAGACCCCTTGAAAGTAAATGAGAGCGGCATCTGCAGCTCACGTTGTAACAGAATAGGATTGGTCTGTCCCGGCCTCCAGGCTGAGTCCTCCCAGGCCAGACCCACTGCTCCCCACATTCCCTCCTTATTGCCACCGCAGCAAGGTTTGCTCCCTGCACCTGCATGACAGGCTGGGCTGATCGAGCCCAGAGAAATTAATAAATCCTAATCATTCACAGGAAAATGGTGTATCTATTACTACAGCTGCATATCCTGACTTCTCCCAGAGAAATTGAGTAACAGGCCTTGGCTCGCACAGCCCACTCCTGTCCCAGAGGGCACCTGGTACAACTTCTGACCTTCCTCATCCTCCTCCTGCTCTCACATTTCGGCAAAGCTGCCCAGACACTTGCATCCATGCAAAACCTTGTGGGGACCAGTTTATGAGAGACCTTCAGCTGGGGGGTTTCACCTACTGGGGCATCAATGGGCAGCAAAGAGCAGTGAGAAAATACTTGGCTTGGAGGAGACCAACTTTTCCTAATATTTCCTGAGCTCAGAAATTCCACTGGCAACTCCATATCAAGGAGTCACTGTTATTTTCTTAATGGTATTTATGGGTTTGTGATGCAATATCAATATATGCCCATGGTTTCTATTTACACAACAGTGTATTTTTAGCAAAAATTCTACCATGTTCTCACTTTTTTAATTTAAAAGAAAGCCTAGCTCATATTCTGCAGTGAAAAATAAACATGGCTCACAGCTCCTCTCCTCCCAAATGTTTATGTGGAAGAGTCCTGCTGTGCTGATTGCTGACAAACACCTCAAATCAAAATGTAATGAGCCATTTTGCACCATTTCACCAAAAATAGCAGTTAAGTGGCACCATTTGCTGTGCGAGTGATCAATAAAGCAGTTAATGTTATAGCTGTTGAGGAACAGGGAGTAAAACAGTGTTTAATATCAATCCAAGCCACAGCAGAATCCTCTGCTGCTTTTCCTAGACTGGCTGCGCTCCAGGCAGCAATTACACTTGCAAGCTTAATCGAATTTATCTCCATTCTCTTTACAGAGTACAGAAAGCTTGTTTATCTCACGGTATTTATGAGACACAGGGTCAGTGATAGGGACAATCAGACAGGTACCCACAGGCTGAACAAAAGGAGGACAGGGTCCATGTCTGAACCCCTGACCAGAGGCTCCCCTGGGCCAACGCATCCGATCAATGATGCCAAACCACACAGAAACACTTGCTCTGCCTTCATTATCTGCCTCATGTCTCAGATTTTACTCCAGAACCGATCCCAGCAAACACGCTAGTCATGCATCTTCACACGGAGGCCAAGTTGTAAAATCTCCTGTTGCCACAGACTTTTCTGCAAGTCTTCCTTTGACAGAGCTTTACAAACCAGTTCAGCATTGTGGGGCACATTATGAAACCTCAGGGGTTGTTCATCGTCCCTCACAGCCTAGAGATCTCAGCCTGAGATCAGCCTTGCAGTAGAAAACGCTGTGTAAATGTTCTAAAGGTAAATTCTGACTCCCGTGACCCTCAGCCTCGCCACAGCGTTGCGGCCTACGGGACTCGGCTGCGCAGAAACCTCTCACATGCCTCACATGGCAGAAATGGAGATTTTGGTCCATCTTTTCACAAAGTTTGATCCACAATGTGTTTCGTGGTCCTGTTCATAGTAAAAAGCATGACAAATACTAACCTACTTGTTGGCAAAGTTTGCGAAGTATCTTGTTTTATCTTATTCTTTGGGAGATATCTCAGAGAAATTGCTTGTCTTCTTGATAAAAGTTGTCTCACGGTCTGAAATGAAATAGAGTACATCATTTGCGTCTTTGAACTGCTCTGCTTTCAAAATTTAAAGCTTTACATGGCCAGCTTAAAACATTTTAGGTTTTGATGCCTTATCTGTCCAGACTTTGTCTCAAGTGGGATGCTAGCCATACTTCATAAGCGGAGTAAAAACTTGAGTTTCAGGTTTTAAATTTTCAGCTATAATCTTCTTACAGAGAGCCTGATCTTTTTGCTGTCCTCATTACAGTTCATCTCTAATGGAATTCACAAAAAATATTTTTGAACTCTTAACCTTTTGTTCATTTTTTGTACAAAATATTTCCATTAGAGATGCTAGTTTAAATGGAAGGGCAAATTAAGTAAGATGTGAACCCAGTACCCTGGACTAATCATGGATTTTGGAAAGTCTAGGCTGTTCAATGTAAATCCTTATAAGTGCTTTTGTCAGGATGTAGCCATTTTCCCTAATTAACAGATTTTTTCTTCTTTATTCACAGATCGAGAAGACCAGTCTATCCTGTGCACGTAAGTAAACCGATCTATTTAGTATATATCAATATTA
Source organism: Pampusana beccarii (assembly GCA_013399365.1). Lineage (NCBI taxonomy): Eukaryota > Metazoa > Chordata > Aves > Columbiformes > Columbidae > Pampusana > Pampusana beccarii. The sequence goes on from VWYH01008318.1 coordinate 923,526, forward strand.
CAGTGTGTTTCTTTATTCAAAATGTACTCCAGTTCTGATGGAACCAACATATTCTCCACACCTTCAGTGAGCTGAACTCCAGTCCCAGTAGATTTACCTGTTGATAGAAAAAAAAGCAGGTATCAGTGCCATAGGAAGTCTTTAATGCACAAACTTATTCATTTACATTGACTTTCTAAATTCAGAGATTTAAGAGTTTACAGTGAACAACTGAGGAGTGTGGTTGTAAAACTGTATGTGCAGAGAGAACAAGGGATTTTAAGAGTTTTCTAGAGGAAGCTGAGAAACGGAGAAAAGTGAGGAACACAGAGCATCCCGGCTATTTGCTGAACTGCTTTTCATCTTTAGCTGTTGGTAACTCACCATCGCTTCCCCAGTCAGTTCCCACTGTGGAGATTTTGTGTCGGTGCCGTAGTTCCGTGCTGTCGCTGTGTCTTGCAGCTGGACAGGGCAGTGTGGTTCCTGGGGTTTGGCTCAGGGCTCAGCAGCTCCACAGAGTGAAAGACCAGCTAAGCCAGGCCTGGTTTGGACTCTCTCATTTCCCCGTGTCCTGCTTGCTGCAGCCTCTCTGAGTTTTGAGCTGCCAGTGCTCGGACTGGAGCAGCCTGGGTGGCTCGGCGGTTGTGTTGTGGGTCGGAAAGTGATTTTATTGCAATAAGCTTTGCTGGCCACAACTTACTGCTGCACAAAATCCCATTGCTTTAGCATTCCTACCTAACTTGCAAAACACTCCGACTATTGAATTGCCCAGGGATGTCCTCCTTGACCTTCAGTTTTGGCCATTTCTCCATTCCTCTGTACCCAGTCAGTTGGTTTTATTTACTTGAATGCCATCAAGGATGCTTTTGACAAAAAGTTGTGTTTGTTGAACGAGGCATCTTCCAGTTTTCCTGATCAAAGGTAGGATTTGATTTTGTGTAAATACTAATTATTGTTTGCAGAAGATGGCATGCTTATTACTTATAGGTTCGTTCAGTGGTGCTGTAGTTTGCCAAGTACTGTAAATACACACAGTCCCAAAATGAACTTGTGAAAATGTGGCTACTGACTGGCTGAATATATATTGATACTACAGTTTTTAAAAAGCATTGCTACTGGCCACCAGCCATATGGCTACTTGTGAGTGCCACTGTTGACTGGAAAAAATCTATCACCTAAGAAAAAGTAGAAATTATACATATGCTGTATCCAGTACCATAAGGGCCAGCATAGCTCTGACCTCTGTTGTAACAAGATTTCATTACATGCAAGTAATCCATCAAGAATCTGTCTAAAAATACATTAATACAAAAAAACGCCAAACAAACAAAAACAAACTGCCAAACCTAAACTTGCTGCAATGATGAAATAAAAATTGACCATCCTATTCTTCCCAGGATGAAACATGTCATGGTAATGAAGACTAATTTACAATATGCATTTCCTCCTTTTATTCCTGTACTTTAGTTTATTTTTCCATTAGTTAATCTTCAGATCTTTAAAATTTGGACTACTAGAATTTCTAAAAAAGGGGCTTTTTTTTTTTTTTTTTTGCAAATCTATGTCTTTTTATTCATGAAAATCCATTAAAGGGTCCATTTCTGACATCTACCATACATTTGAAACACTGGGTTTTTTTCACCTGGCCAGCTAAGCTGGAATCATAAGGTGTTTCACACCAGTAACACATAAAATAGAGAGAATTAAATGTCCTTCCTATTTTGAAAACAGCTACAGTAAGTGATTAATCCAGATGTTTAGAATGACTGCTGTATATTGGATGGGCACTGTGACCCATAGCTTAAAACAGTCCTCACACGTCTTTTAAACCAAAAAGATTAGTCAAGTTAAACCCAATGTGCACAACTTTAACCATGACGGGTTTATCATCCTTGTTGGCCTTATTTGGATGTACAGAAAGAAGAAACTTCACTTGGCTTTCAGCTGGGCAGCTTTCAAGCAGAAGCAATTTGCGCTATTTTATAGAATTGCTAAAAATTCCAAGAAATTGTCTTTTTGCCTAAACTATGTAACAATAACTGAAGACTTCATGGCATTGATCAGCGGGGATCTTTTCTTTAAATAGCTACAGACTCAAACTTTCCAAGGCCTGGTACCTAGCTTGTAGAAAGTGCAGCTGTAAGATTTCATACTTAAGTAGCTGTTGATGCTGCCAAAAATTCACTTATGTGCAGTGACGCTGCAGTGCAGACTCTTGCATTCTTCCACTTATTGCTACCTACCTCCAACTTTTTGCTGTTTACCTGATGGGAATTCAGCAGGGTAGCCAAAATACCGGTGACAAAATGCAAGCAGAAACCGTGCACTTTATTTTTAAACACTCCGTGCTGTGTGCTTTGTACCGCTTCTGCAGAATTATTCCATTTTTAGCAGAGCTCCCCTAGCAGCAAAGGCCTGGGGGATGCTGAGTGCCTGAGACTCAGCCGGGGCACAGATCCGAGAAGCAGGAGTCATTCTGGGTTCTGAGTATAAATATACCCATTCTGAGTATAAATATACCCATCCTCAGGACTTCACACTCCGCTGATTGAGCCTCCCCTCATGTGGTTAAGTATTGTTTGCATTCTTTTGCAATCCCTACCCTTTGTGTGATTAACTGTGGCATGTTTAAAATGCTCCATCTGTCTTTAATGGGTTCGAATGCTTCCTCAGAATTCCCGTCTTTCCTAGATTTCATTATTTCCTCTACATTTTGTTAATAACTACACACACAGTGCCTTTGATGTGCTCTCCTCTGTGCTCACATCCTTCCTGGTGTCAGCCCTTTCCCATGGGCAGCATCACGCACCGTCCTCTCGTGTCATTCCCAGTTCTCTGCCGCTCTACAACCAGCTGTAAAACCCCACATCCTAACACGTACATGTAGAACCTGTCTCTCTGGAACATAAGAAACTTTATACCACAGCTGTGCTTACTAATACATCTGTGGCTGCATTTTTGTGTTGTAATATAGCATAACATATACAGTAAACATACAATATCTAATACAACACTAAGGGTATGAAATCTTATAATTTTATGTGTCTGAGAATTAAGGCTGTTAAGACTTTTCCATCTTTGTGTTTCGGTCCCTGTCCTGTTCCGGGCAGCCCCCACTGCTCTGCCTGGCTACTGGGACTCCCTGGAATTCCTGATTGCCACTGCACTCTCTCAGCATTGACACTGGACTTTGCCACACAATATTCTGTATTTGCTCTTGCAAGGACCGTGCTGGTCTGTGTTGACCAGCACACTAGATATTGCTGAAGGAAAAATTCCCAGAAATCTGTTCTGTTGCTCAGACACTTGAGCAACCTTGGTGCATCAGCGCTACGCGTGAATCGGACTAAGCCATGGCCAGTGACCAGGCTTGGCCCTTTTCAAGCTTCTTCCAATGTAAGGAGAGGCACCAGCCCTCAGAGGAGACTTCTGGACTTTAAGTTGTTCAATTTTTACAGACACAAGTGGATTCTACTGAGTTTTCAAAAGGTGTTTTACTAAAAATTCCACAGGTGTTATTTGCATGGCTAAGCACACGAGTGGTTTAGAGATCTCCCATTAAACCTGCCTCATCTTGGGGTAATCACATTTTAGCCACTTTCTGAGAAGAGTGGGTACAATATTTTCTACAAAGCAGACATGGCTAAGAGGACTGTGCATAAGCTTCAGTTAAAGAAGAAACAACCTTAAATAAATGAGAAAAAAAATCTGATCAAAACTCTGAACGTTTGAGGTATTGTGAAGACTGTGAAAGCAAATGCTAGTTAAATAATTTATAATCAAATAGCTTTTTGTTACCTTCTACTTTTTTCATACATGCATTTAGTTTGAATAGCTTCTATCAAAACATACGTAGTACGGTACTATTTGCGCTTAATTCAGTACAGTGACAGACAAAATTTGGGGTGAGCCAATGACCATCCTGCCCTTTTCCCCTTCCTCCCCTCTCTCTTTTTGGGCAAACTCTCCATGCACAGGACCTCGATTCACTTCCTCCCCGACGCAGAGTAATCCAGAACATCCTCCAAACCGCACAGCCCCATTACTCAAAAGTCTCCTCCAGAAGAGCACAAAGCTTTGTTCTTTCCCAGCTCAGTAAATCTCGCTCAGCCTGGCCCTGCTCCCGCCCGGACATCTGGGGCAGCTCCAGCCTGCGGTGGAACTTGGTGCTGAACCAGCTCCGTTTCTTCGGGGAGGGTTTTTAGCAGTAAACTAGTCGGCTCAGCGGGCTGGCTTCTGAGCTGGGTCTCCAGGGGGATACAGCTGAGCCAGGACAAAGGTCTGCCAAGCCCTGATGGGATTTAAGCGCCTCGCTGGCTGCTCCTGCGCGGAGCCTTCCCGCAGCGCCAGCACAGCCGCATTAAGAGATGTGCGAACGGTCAATTATTGTGGTTCGTCGGTTACTGAAACAAATGCTGAAAATGAATTTTGCTGTTGCTTTTTAGATGTGGAATTAAGCTAAGTCTTATAATATTAATACGGAAAGCTTTCAAATTTTCAACAAAAAAATACCCTTTTGAAACTGTTTTATCCCAGTTCTACCCAAACATACAAGAGTCCTAGCTACACCACAGGCCCAGCCCGTAACAGTGGGGCCAACATGTTCATCTCACCTTGTCCTGGTTTGAAAACCTATTCTAAATAGGATACTTTTCATTTGAGGTGAAGGTAATGCAATCACAGAAGATTTAGTAGGTCGTGTGGTACAAAAACTCTGTTACATCTTACGTGAGCTTATGTGCTTTAAGTCCTGTACTGAGTTCCTAAAACAATGCCTGGCAAGAAAGGAGGGAAGAACAAATGTAAACTGTGCCACACAATGTGAGAGTGGCATTGTGAACGAGCAAGCCTGTAAGCCTGGGGACCTTTTTGCTCTGGGAAAGCCAAGGAGTTTCTGATGAGGAAAACATGTTTGGGAAGTAGATCAAGTTGTGCTGTTGGGCTGATCAGAGCTGTGCACTGGGACCTGCTTTGGATCTGGTTTTTGTGTCGCCCATCTGAGCTGGGTGCAAAGAACAGCGGTGGCAGTGAATGTGTTGCCTCTGCCTATGGCAGGCAAGAATTATTTGAGATGTTTCAGTTAAACAAATGCTCAGTCTACTCCCAAAACAATTATAACAGTGTTTGTTTGTATGGTGAACTCCCACTTTGGAAGATAGTTTAGGGGTACAGACTGAGGATAATGGCCACCCCGAAGAGAGGAGCCCTGTTGCCTACGGTCCACGCCAAAACTGCTGAAAGATGCTTGCAAGAAAAAGACCCATCTTGAAAAATTCAGTCATTGAGCTTGAGATCATGTAGATTTTAAACCAGGTGGGATTCCTCATGCCACATACCTCATAATGGACATTTGTTTATGAGGCCTGCCTATTGTTGTGGACATCTAAAAATGATCTAATGTGTTGAAAAATTAGATGTATTCATCAGGTGTGGACATTATTCTTTGTTACTTATTGACCTTAGAGATTTTTTTTCCTACTTGTAGCTGTTGAGATCCTGTCTGTTTTCCATTTCATGTTGAAGCTTTTCCATTTCATGCTGAAGAACTTTCTATTGTCCACTTCAAAAGGAGGTTAAAGCCTCAAAAATTTTTGCAGAAAATGCAAAAACCCTCAGCCTGTGCAGGAGCAAAGAGTTAAGGATGAAAGCACAGAACAAAATGTGAAGTAACTGAAGCATTACAGTATGGTAGGATAATTACAAGTAAAATGATGCCATATATGGTAATACTCGCAGGGATTCAGGGAAAAGCCAAATGATGGGCACTCTTGCCCTGGGAGAAAGGAAATGCAACTCATGTAGTGATGAACTACAAATAACCTTTAATAAAACTGAATAGTTCAAAGCCTGGGGTTTGTTTGAAGAGAGGGTTGTTTTGTTTTGTTTTGTTTTTTTCCTGAGAAGCAAAGTTGTAAGGTAGATTTATTTGAAAACTTTGTATGCATATGTCTTCAAATTGGTGTGCTTGGTTTGGAATTGTTCCCAGGACACTTAATTTTTATCAATAAAACATGGAAATGTTTTAGCACTGAAGCCCAGGCAAAGATGAATTCAACCTCTAAACTGTGCAAATTAACCCAGGTCTTGTGAAAAGGAATGTATTCATCTCAATTATTTCTGGGGTTAAAACTCTAAAAGCCAGAAGAAACACTTCTAATTGTGTTGTACCTCAAGCAGGAATTGTTTCTGGTTTCCTAAGGTTTACATCAATGTCATCCCGTCTTGAAAGTTCTGTCCAGCACTTACTCATATTTTTTATGTTCATTTATCACTGGTCCCTTGGTAGGGAAAATTAACTCCTATATTTCCTAATTAGGGAAAGAAGCAGAACTGCAATGGATCCAGCTAAATAGCTTCAGCTTCAAAAGAGCTGACAAATATCCATGGGATTTTTGAGTGTATTGTTCTTTTTATTTTTAAATCCATTTTAATTTAAACCCAAAGACAAAGAAGTCCGACTTCCATTTAGACTGTTGCCCTCCTCAGAGCACTGGCTTGATACGGTAGAAAGAAATAGTTCATTACATCCACACTCACTTTAATGCCCTTTTTGATTGCTGCGACAGAGCAGCACAAAAACATTTTTGTCTATATAATCATCAGAGCCAAAGGTATCTAAAAGATGTGAGATGATGTAACGTGACACTGACAGAAGGAAAAGTAGGCTGGAAATGTTCTCCTGAGAAAAGACTGGGTAAATCTGGACCTTGCATCTGTGCTTTGAAAACCAGTGGTTTACTTTAAGAGAGAGCTCAAGAGTGGTAAATAAACTTAAGCCTGGAAGTCATCCCAGAGGTGAGGAGTCACCGCCGCCGTCCTGTGTCCCCAGGGACACCGTGGGGAGCGCAGCTGGGACACTGGTCCTGCTGTGTCCCTCAGCACCCCGCTCACAGGGACACCTCAGGCAGTCCCAGCTCTGGTCCCACTGAGCTCAAGGAGCGTTTGACCACAGAGCTGAGCCGAGGCAGGATCATTTGCTTGTTTTCCAGCACAGATATAAGCCATTAGTCTAACATCAGTGTTTCAGAAGAGAAATCTGTTGTATTACTGCTGAGATTTTTTCTTACTGCTGCACCACATCATACTTAATGTTGTATTTTTTTGCACTTAAAATACAAGGAGACTCCCTGCCAGCCCCGTTTCTCATAAATGTTCTGATGCTGCCAAAGCAAGATGAACCGCTGTTCAAAAATGCATCATGTTTTAGAATTACCTTAAATGGCCCAGTGTCCAGTCAAAATACTCACAGGCAGAGATATAACTCTGATAATGCGTTCTTTGCATGCTGCACTCGGCTGGATTTGGAGAGGTGGTGTTCTGGGGTAAATACGAACTGAGCCAGGTAGCTTCCAGTCCTGTTTTTATACACTAAATACATCACATGGCAAAAGGAGTCCACTACTCACCAACCTTCTTTTGTGTTATTTTCTTTCCCCTCAGAGGTGAATCTGGTGCTGGCAAGACAGAAAACACCAAAAAGGTCATTCAGTACCTGGCTGTTGTTGCTTCATCCCATAAAGGCAAAAAGGACACCACCATCACTGTAAGTGAGCTCTTCCATATTCAACTTTTCCTCTTCTAGCCCATTAGGACTGTTCTGAGCAGACTGTGCTAACAGCAAGTCCACGCTGGGGCTTGCCAAACAGTTGACATGTTAAGAGTACACAGTTACGTCATAGCTGTATGTTTATGGAAAAAAACTTTAGTTTGACACCCCCTTAGGCATCAAATCAGAATGGACTTCACCAGAAGAGAAATATTCATAGCTTTCCATATGCATAGCACCTATTTATATCCTAGCATGAAGGCCTTGAGATCTGCAAGGGCTCAGGTCCTTATTTCACCCTTGGCCCCTGGCAACTAAGAAGTTTGGGAAAGCCTTTAAGTAATACATTATCCAAACATATCACAAAAATATATACCAGCATTTAAACTTCCAAAGTTTTGACCGGTTTTGCTAGCAAGTTTTCTTACTAACTAGCCTACCTAGTCACAGTATAAAACTTGTCTTTTATTTTTACTCCCCTGTCAGAGAGAACAATTTTAAAGGGCACAATTTTTTAAAGCAATTTGTTCCTTCAAAATTGGTCATTGCTTTGCCTTAGTGACTAAAGTTTGTCTTCTTGCTCCGAACAACAACATGAGTTATACCTGCGCGGTTCCTGGAGGTCATTAGGGTGGCTGAGGCTCACAACTGCCTTTGCTGTTCTCAATGATACAACTCCAGGTCCTACGTCATTTCCAGCCTTTTGATGTTAATCAAGCTTCTGTAATAAAAATGTAGTGATACACTTTAATGACAAAATAGGCTTAATTCAGGAAGACATTTTAGTGTGTCCCAGATGCATGACTGGGTCCAAAATAAGTAATAGGTAGGACAGTGGGAAACAAAAGTCAAAATGTCCAAGTCCCACACCCAGACAGAGGACTCCGGAGCACAGGGTGTGCAGCCCGGCCTCCTCCACCATAAATAATTGCTGTTTATCTACAGCAGATTCTGCTTTCGGGCAGGGGAGGGAGCAGATGTCCATTTGGGTAGTATTTTCTAGAAATCCGTAATTAAATTCAGTGGAAACAGTCCAAGACTAAATGCATTTTCCTTTTTTGAATGTTTATGCAAAAAAACTTATTTCTTCCTACTGGGTCCCTGTTCAGCGGCTGGGGTAAATGAACTTGTGGTTTCCAGGCCATTCCTAATGGGCATGGAACTGCAGTTGTTGCTGATGCCTCTCGGGAATTATGTGAGTCTCGGGATTAAACTGGCCCTGAGACAGACCTGAAGGCAAATACCCACCAGATGGGAGCTGAGCGAAAGCCCAAGTTGTTCTATAACGTGCTGACAAATAGTAATTCAGTGACTGGGACTACTGACACTGCAATTTCAGTCATTAAAAAATAATGAATAGTAAAATGCCTCAATTGCACCAGAGAGGAACTGGGGACTTAACGTAAAAATATCTGTCCTTGCCTGGTCCTGGGAGGCTACCCTGGGACTGGATCCAAATCTCATCCCTGTGCTTCAAGGTTTTTCTTTTCCTTCAGTTAAAATGCTCTGTATATGTTAATGGTATTTGTAACTCTTGGTATGTCTGCAATAGATTGTCTTTATTTGTATTCCTGGTTTATTTGCACGGAAACTGTGTATTGGTTATTTTAATACAGGAAAAACAATAAAAATGTTTGTTTAATGGAAATGATACTGACACTTGTTTTGTACCACGTTATTCAATACAGCAAGGTCCATCTTTTTCTTACGTGAGTAACTTAGACTGTTTGATGTGTGTTTAAGGCACTGAGTGTAGATCTGCATGCTATTGTTGCACCTTGAAAATTTCAGAGGGATTTTGCAGAAATACGTTGTATGATATGATAAAAAGCAACAATAGCGCCAAATGCTCTCACAAATCAACCCTAACTGTGTCAGGCTCCATGGCAAAGAATGAGGTCTGACACAGGCAGGGTCATCTTTCAAACATCACCCTCTTCTATATGTGTGTGTGTTCAAATCGCCAGAGTCTGAATGAAATTTCCCACGATCCTGAAAGAGCCACTCAGCCTGAAATTGAGCAATGTGATTTCTAAATGAAAATACCCAAACGCTTTCTGTGCTCCAGGTTGAACTTTTTAGGACTGTTGTGAAATAATTCCTAAACCTCACAGTGTTTGATTGATTTGTATGGCTGCATGCTTTCCATTTAGTATTGCTTTCAATTTTACATTTTCATGTAACTGTTGAGGATTGTTGACATCCACAAAAGTCAGCATGTTCTTAGCTTGCTGCTATGATGTGTAACAGAGCGATTCTCACTGCAGCGTCTGCCTGCAGGTGTGTGACAGCAGGTTCTGACAGGCCCTCGTAGGCCCCCGGGAGACATGATTGCACCTATCTGTATTTAAAAGGGGTTGATAAGAAAGATGGGGACAGACTTTTGAGCAGGGCCTGTTGCAACAGGACAAGGGGTGATGGTTTTAAACTAAAGGAGGGAGATTCAGGCCAGACATGAGGAAGAAATTGTTGGCCCTGAGGGTGGTGAGAGCCTGGCCCAGGTTGGCCAGAGAGGTGGTGGATGAACCATCCCTGGAGACATCCCAGGCCAGGCTGGACGGGGCTCTGAGCAACCTGAGCTGGTGAAGATGTCCCTGTCATGGCAGGGGGGGCACTGGGAGAGCTGGGAAGGGCCCTTTGACCCAAACTGTTCTGTAATTCTGTGATTGCGGTGTGCCACACCAGCACACCAAGGCTTTGGGAATACAGGCAGGTTTGCTGCCATATTCCTTCTGGTGCTGTGCCAGGCAAACAGGAGGGGTTTTTTATTGGGGTCTTTTTTAACCATTCTGACTGCTGCCTCTCAGACTTTGCCTATGACAAAGGGCAACACGTTGCCCTTCAGTCAATTTAGTACTTAATTCGACAAGCTCTCTGCAAAAAGATCAACTAATTGCTGGCATAGGCAGCGCTATGGTGCTCAGAGGCCTAGCAGCTGCATACAGTGCTGTTCATTTGGAGCCAGAATTTTATCTCCCATTTTTGTGGCATAGTTCAGTTCTCACTAGAAGCAGGGGGCATCTGTCTCAGTTCAGCAGACAAGGCTCTATTTTAGCCGCTGCCACCTGATTTCAGTGACACCCTACACTTACAGTGGAGTTTTTACTTCTGCAGAGTGTAACTGGAAAGAGTTGCTCAACAGAGAAAATTCAGGGACTTTTAGGAATTCGTTACTTATTCTAGGACTCCTGTATTAGCTTCTTTGGAAATCTTCCTTCCCTCTTCCTTCAGCTCTTAGGTAGTAAATTTTGGGGGATTTCTGGCAGGGTTTTTCTTTTTTTTTTTTCCCCAAAATGCAGTCTTGATACGTGCCTTAGCTCTAAAAGATCTGTGTTCTGGGGAAGGTGCTCATTGTCCCATCTCATGGCCCTGCAGATAAGTCTGGCCTTTTGTTACTACCTGTTGCTTTTCAATATTTTTGAGGCAGCTCTCATCATTGCCACATAAGTTACAAGAGATTCAGGAATGGCATTTAGAAAAAGGTTACCAGTTTTGCAAACTAGTTGGGAAACAGTTTTATTTTCCTAATTATTTCCCCTAGATTCAACCTAAATATTGCCTATTTTCTAATTGAAATTATTCAAATTATACCATATTATATTTCAAGGACTTTTTTCATTTTCAGGGTGAGTTATTTGAAATAATGCACATTACTGCAGAGTAGTACTCAAATAACAGGATGACAAGAAGCAAATGTGAAAGTGAGCGACCTCATAGGACAGAGCTGAAAAGTTAAAAAAACTTTATTCATAAGCAAAAGATTTTTTCAACTTAATTGATTTCCTTAGAAATAGGAGTATTAAATGCATGCTTGTTTCACTGCATGATTTGTTTCATTAGCAATTACCAATCACAATTAACAATATAATATGAAGTTTGTGTGTTTGCATGAGAACCCATTATCCTAGTTTGAAATAAATCAATGCATTTCCATATTTAACCTAAGTAGCCTTGCATGGATCATTATTAATAGACTTGATGAAATCTGCTTTGTAGCTTTGTGCTGCATTACATTAAAATGATTCTCGGCAAGTTATTCTAATTACATCATCATTTGCTAGCAAAGGATCTGAATAAACTAACTTAAAAAAGACGTGCTAGAGGTTCCTTTAAGAATATCCCTTCTAAAAAATGATATTAACTTGGAAAAATAATTGACATTGAATGACCCTTTTTTTAAAGATGATGCTAAACAACTAAATAAATTTTGATCTGTCACAGGCAACAGGGCTGGAAAAGGGTCATGTATACAGGACAGCAGTCAACTGCACAAATATATAAACACAAAGATTAACAGAGAATGAAAACAAATCCACATGAAGTGTAGTATTCAGAAAAAAAAAAAAAAAGAGGCTTAAATTATCTTTTACATTTTTCTCCAGTGCACGTATATTGGATTTAATTAAGTAATTATGAAGTTTAGGGTTAACTGTATCTGAATGAATTTTAGGGTGAGCTGGAAAAACAGCTTCTCCAGGCAAACCCTATTCTTGAAGCTTTTGGAAATGCCAAAACTGTGAAGAATGACAACTCCTCCAGATTTGTAAGTAGGACAAATCCTGTTGGGTTTATGTGGGGGGAGGTTCAGCATCTTTTAAAAACACAATGTACCGACAGTGGCTCTCATCAGCGCTTCTCTCTAAAGGGCGTCTTAAAACTAATCTCTTAAAAACTGTTTAGAATTCATCTCTGAAATAGCGATTTGGCCTTATGGAAGATTAAAGACCAAGCTCGAATGTGACAGGACCCTTGTCCTCTCACAACTTAGCGGTCCACATGTGGCCTTCCAGAGTCAGCTGCTCCAGGTGTGACTGTTACTTAGCAAGAGTCATTGTTAAATTAAAAACTACTGGAGAAAAAGAAAAAAATAGTCGTACAGATTCAAGTTAGGATGATGTGAGCTGAGGGCTGTCACCATTTGGTGATGCCTTTTTCTGGGAGCGCTGGCAGATGCTGGTTTTCCCTGCAGACCTGCCTCTGCTCTCCCCGCCATGTTTGGGATCCAGGATCCACACAGACGAACCTCAGCAGAGGGAGTTATGCAGATCTAATTATACCCCCTCATTGAGTTTGCGGAAATCAAAGTAGAAAACAGTTGTTGTCATAGCCCTGGTCCAGTAGGGAGGACTCCTTTCCCTCTAAGTGCCTGAACGAAATGTGGGAGCAAATCTCTGCAGATAGATACCAGAGAAGTTCACTTCCCTCCAGGCTTTTCCATGGCTTGTCCTGGCAGGAGGGAACCAAGCACATTATCCTTAAGAGGATGGTGTACATTTCTTATTAAACAGGATAAATATGCCAGGAAAACCTGGCATAACCTGAAAGAACAGCCCAATCTAGATCTTCTTTTCATTCACAGGGTAAATTCATCCGCATCAACTTTGATGTGACAGGCTACATTGTCGGAGCGAACATCGAGACGTGTATCCTTTTCCGCGAGCTGCCCGGGAAGCTCCCGGGGTGAGCAGAGGGAAGTAAGATAAACAAGCTCCAGTGCCTGTCTAAGAAAGGCGAATATGCCGAGGCTGGAATAAACAGAGATGGAGGGAAGCGGCTCCATTTATGCTGACACCAGCTTCTCTGTTTGTCTTACTCTCATGCTTACATTTTCAGGTCTGTTTTCTCAGCTATAGGAAAGCGTGCTGTTCCCCATATACAGCTTCCGAAAATGGAAGCCCTGAGGGAACGGCAGGATTATACCAGTACCACAGCTCTCGCAACAGAATTAGAAGCACGTTCACATTAGACAAGCTCGTGGCAAATATTCCAACAACGCTATTGATGGTTCTGAGGCTGATGGCATAATTAAGGAAGGGCTGAAATGTTATGGATTTTTTTTAACACTTGACAAACAGATTTGCTTGAAAAATCCCGTTGCATTCGTCAAGCTAAAGATGAGCGAACATTTCATATCTTTTACTATTTGATTGCTGGAGCTACTGAACAAATGAGAAGTAAGTTAATTGCTGATGATTCTTAGATTTCGTCGAACTGTCTGAGTAATGTCTTACTTAAGTAATTTATCTTTACTTCTTTAATTGTATATAATTCAATCCTTTCTATAAATAAACAGCTCTTTAGCTATAGAAAATAATTCTCTCAAATGAATTAGAAGAAAGCTTCAATTGATGCCCACCTGTTTGAGCTAGGTTGTTCGCAATTTCCAGGATGTTTCAGTTTACAGGAGATGCAAACCCATTCAGATCCCATCTTGAAGATGAATAGGGAAGAGTTATTAATTTTGGGGGGTTTAATACACGAAAGACATTGGGGCTCCCAATAAAAATATTGCCCTGTGGTTTTAAAATAAATTAAGAGAATGCCTTTCCTACAGCACATGATTACACTGTGAAACCCACAGCTTCAGAATGTTGAAAAGGTGAAAAGTTTAAGTGGATCCAAAAAAACAGATCAGCCATAATTTATATTGGAACATCATGTCTCAAGTATGACATCTTTCCCTAAATCACAGGTTGCTAAAGAATCTATAAAGTAATGGATAACTCCGTTTTTTCCCTATTTTTCACACTCCTTTCCTAAGAATCTGTTGGTGGCCACAGCATAGGGCTGAACAGTCTTTTGGTCTGGCCCACTACAGTTGTTACCTGGTTCCATTCTTATGGTTACGTGACATGAATCCCCACAGGGACAGGTGTGATTCTGAGTAGGTTATACATGCCATTAAATGAAAGAGTTTTGGGAAGAATGGCTCAGATTTGAGTCCATAGGGTGCAAAATTCCACCAAGGGGCAGAGACATTCCTCAGTTACTGCTGAAAACTGGAAACAACATAACCAAGCTTGCTAAATGAAGAGTTATTTTGAAAATATTTGTGCACCACAAAACCCCAGACTCCTCATACAAGCAGAGTCTTCCTTTAGCGAAAACACTGTGGGCTTTTTTTTTCCTGTTGTTCATTGGGAGAACTCATGAATGAAGAGCATTAAGTTCATACACTTAATAAAGCTTTTCTTCTTTGCTTTTTAGATGACCTGTTGCTGGAAGCCTTCAACAATTATACCTTTCTATCTAATGGCCATGTGCCTATTCCTTCTCAACAAGATGATGAGATGTTCCTGGAGACCTTGGAAGCCATGAAAATTATGGGCTTTACTGAGGAAGAACAGACATGTGAGAACTCTTAGCATGATTGTATTCAGGATATACATCTGCAAGTGATACTACATAGAGATGCAAGTGCACAGAGGTTAATTCTGTTGAGAATAATCACTTTGCAAATTATGCATATGAAGTAATATTCCACCTTCATGTAAAAAAATGAAGATTATTAAGGTTCTTTAGATTTGATGTCCATGTTTCTCTGAAGAAGCGTAATCTTGCATGAACCACCAGCTGGAGCATGCTAAATGTACCCACGTTATTTAACCTCTTTGCCTCTTATTTCCTCTGTGTAAAACTCTTACCAAACCTCATATAGCTCCTGTTTCTAAGTGCACTGGAGCTGTGCCCATAGATTTCCCTCCTTCCCAGGAGCTATCAGATGAATTAAACCACAGATGTCTCATGGAAAGAGAATGAAGGTTCTCTCATAAGGCCAAACTTGTCAAGCACAGATTTCTTTCTACCTCACCTTAAAAATAACATGAAAACTCGTTTCTGTATGATCAGGAGAGACACAAGATCTAAACATAGGTTGGAGTTCACATACTAGAAGCATGTGGGGATGCTCAGGAAGTCATGGGAGGGTGAGGGTAACTGTTCTGGCCTTGCAAGGAGATCTAATTACCATTGACTGCTTTTAGGTGGTTGTTAGGAAAGTTCTACTTAAAAAATTACAGCAGTGGCCTACCTTGTCCTATTGCTGCAGTGGGGACCAGTGGGAGCAGCTGAAGCGAATAATGAAAACTCTTTGCAAACCTTCAAAGGATTAAATAGGAAGCACTTGCTGGAAACACAGTGCAAGAAGTTTTGAAGAATTGGCACCTATATTGGAAAACAGAGAACATATGAGCAAAAAGAAATTATCTCTGTGATGCACAAAACCCATGGGCAGCTCTATACAGTAATTTAAACATGGATCATATCAAATGATTGTCACAATATTTTGCTGTCCATCTGAATGAAGAATTGTAAGGCTTTTTCTTATAAGTCTGATAAATTCCAGCAATCTGCCTGTAGGAGGAACATGACATACACTCCTGACCCATTTGAATTCCACAGCATCAGTGCAGTTGTCAGCATGCAAAAGTACTATAGCACATAGTGTTTTTAAAAGTAAATTGTGTTTACGAAGGAGAACGTTTCTCACTAGAAGAACTACATACATACCCAGAACAGACTACTGAATTCAAGCCAGCTATAACAACAGTAACGACCATTTAAAGCCATTTTTTTCCAGAACTTTCCAACAACGACCATGAAAAAGTTGCAAAATATTCTGATTTAATTTTGAAAGAAATGGAACAAGCTCAAATAGCTCATATTTGTATTCACTGATTCAGAGACAAAAGAAATAAAAACATAGAGCATGAACCACCAGCTAAACTATCTTGAAAACGTGACCTGTCAGGACATCTGTGTGGCTTGTACCGCTCGCTGCCCTGCAGCGTGCAGGACCAAGTGACACCTGGCGGCAGCAACAGCCTCACCCCATCACTCGAGCCTGGGACCAGCTGTGGCTCTCGTGTCATTGTCTGAACCCCTTTGATTTCATGCTCTAAAATATAAGCTGTTTAGCACAGCATTCTTCTCCTGTATAAGTTTAACAAATAGCTAGAACTCCCTATATTCATGCACTCTCATCAGCAGATTTTACCACCTGAAGTTAGGCAACATCACATCTACATATACTTTACTAATCAAACATTAATCAATTATTTTTCTGTGCGTTATCACTAATCCTTCAAAGATTTGTATACATTTTATTTTAGTTGCACAACTAAATATCCACATGTTCCTGCATAACTGGAGCTTTAGAAGTGCTACACATTTTTGAAGCTGCTGGTAGATTTTTTCTTTTTAATTTAAGACAGATACAGGTTGCCAAGTGGCTGTGGAAAGAAAATGTTACACTGAAGGGAAGATGAATTCTTGAGAGCTCCAGCAGCTCTCGCACTCCGCAGTTTATGGCCAAGTCTTTTAAAGCAAACCTAGCTCTTTCTACAGAGGTACAGGGCACTAGAGGCGATAGAATGAATCTTTGTTATTGCAGAGAGTAGAGCTTTGCAAAAGTGTCCATTCTGTTCCCCATTTATATTATGGTTCCTCATTTATATTGTTTCTCTTACAGCTATACTGAGGGTCGTTTCATCTGTCCTACAACTGGGTAATATTGTCTTCAAGAAGGAGAGAAACACTGATCAGGCTTCTATGCCAGACAATACTGGTATGATTTGCCACTTAAAAAATTCAGTTAACAGTAAGAAACTCATAAAATAGCAGCTGAGTAAGCACTCCGTTTCAGTATTTGTTTGCTCTAACAGAGGTACTTCACAGGCTTTAAAAGATACGGCGTACTTAAAATCAGCTCAATTATCATTACCTTCTCTAGTAATCTTGAATCCATAAATTGATGAACAGTGAATTTGCTGCTTAGAGCATGAATAATACTTTAAGTTGCATCTCTTGTACATATAATGAGGAGCTTTTAAGGAAGATAAATAACTTCACATACTTGCTGAGCTGCTTATATTCACACTTACTGACCTGCAAAGAGAAAACTCAATCTGAAATAAAATCTCTTTTTATTCTAGCTGCACAAAAAGTGTGTCACCTGATGGGGATCAACGTGACGGATTTCACAAGAGCTATTCTAACCCCAAGGATCAAAGTAGGACGAGACGTTGTTCAGAAAGCTCAGACCAAAGAACAGGTATCTACCTGCAGTCTGCTCAGTTCTCCTGAAACTATTCTTTCTTCTTTTTAAATTTTTTTCTTAAATCTTGTCTAAAGGGAAATGTCAGTTTTCTGTCTCATTATCTCATCAGAAATTAGCATCTAATTGGGTTTCTTCTTTCACGTACAATTTTATCTTCTGTTTTTCAGGCGGACTTTGCCATAGAGGCTTTGGCCAAGGCAAAATTTGAACGTCTTTTCCGCTGGATTCTGGCTCGTGTGAACAAGGCTCTCGATAAAACAAAAAGACAAGGCGCCTCCTTCTTGGGGATCCTCGATATTGCTGGATTTGAGATTTTTGAGGTATGTACTCTGGGACACAAGTTGGCTCAACTCCTTATTATCTACTGGTTTGGATATGACAAAACAAACTTCTAAGTTCAGAGTCACAAAACCAATTTGGTTGTTTCAATCTGGCCAGCACGGCCCTCAGGGCGACTACCCCGTTTTCAGGGCAGGGGGCCCTGCAGGGCTCCGTGTCCAGAGCCAGGGTCTGCTTGTTATGGCTTAGTGAACCCCGGAGAAAGATTTACCACTTGAGAACTTACTGTAAGTTTTCAAGACTTTCTATTAGAAAGATATGGATCCTTCTATCTGAATTATTGTAATATGTAAAAAGAAATAGATGATAGCAAATTTCATTTTGTCATGCAAGTTCCCTTTGGAAGGTCTCTTTTTCATGTTAGGAATTCACTTTTTTCCTCTTCACAGACTAACTCCTTTGAGCAGCTGTGCATCAATTACACTAATGAGAAACTTCAGCAGCTTTTCAACCACACCATGTTTATACTGGAGCAAGAGGAATACCAGAGAGAGGGCATTGAATGGAACTTCATTGACTTTGGCCTTGACCTGCAACCCTGCATTGAGCTGATTGAAAGACCAGTAAGATTCTGTCTCTATAGGTGGGATACGACATTGGTTGCATCAGGGTCAGTTATGTATCAGTACAAGAGAGGCATTAAAGTGATTTCAGCTCCTTTGTTGCCTGGGAGGATTTGTAACGTCAGCTATAAAGAAGGTGCTGCTCTTCCTTGGGTTCTGCCTGTGACGATACTGATCCAATGTTGGTTCTGTTGCAGACCAACCCTCCCGGTGTCCTGGCTCTGCTGGATGAAGAGTGCTGGTTCCCCAAAGCTACTGACACATCCTTTGTGGAGAAACTCATTCAAGAACAAGGCAACCACCCCAAGTTCCAGAAGAGCAAGCAACTCAAGGATAAAACCGAATTCTGTATCATGCACTATGCAGGAAAGGTACTGAACAGATTAAGCTATTCTGACTTAGAGAACTTTGATTCTTTGATGCCCAAGGGGTAAAAAAGAAACAGTCTAGTACCCACATTGATAAGGGATGGGTTTAACCATATAATGTATATATTAAGTGTTTTAATTACACATGAAAAAAGATTTGCAAGACATTCATGGTTGTGCTAAGCTCACATGAAAACACAAATAACCAGCACCAGGGTCATTAAGTTCAAGTAATCCAGATCCCTTTCTAACAAGCAGACTTTTAAAGGCAGGGCAGGTTCCCTGCCATGGATATGTCTGCAAAAGTTTCTCAGCTGCTAGTACATGTAAGAACAAATACTCAAGTCAGCTCTCAACCACAGAAAGCTTTTCACATTATTATTATTTGTACGATTTTGTGTTAATACAGTGCCCTGTGTTCTGGAACACTCCAGATATCTTTTTCAAGAACAGATTTTTGACATAGCACTGTTTCCTGCAGGTTACCTACAATGCATCTGCCTGGCTAACAAAGAACATGGATCCGCTAAATGACAATGTGACTTCTCTGCTGAACCAGTCCTCAGACAAATTCGTAGCAGACCTTTGGAAAGATGGTATGAATCCCAGCTCTAAACCAGTAATGTGGTTTAAAGGGAGACACTTGTACCAGAACTGTCAGACAGCTGTCCCTTGCTGGCAGGACACAAGTGTGAAAATGATAAGCACTGAACTAAGACACAATAATAATGTGTCCTAAAGACATACTCATGGAAACCATCATTAGATAGTTTTAAGCACAAACAAAAAATTTCCATAATATTATTCAACAACAGAATAGAAATTGCTCATTACACTGTTATATTGTTGCTGAAAATGTGATACTGTAGACCTCATTTAATACAGGTTATTGTTGGGGTTTGCAAATGACTTACCTCACACACTCCTCTCCCAGAAGCCCTGCACAGTTCCCTCCAGCGATGTATGATCTCAACTAAACTCCAACAGAAGAATGTCTATATGCATATAAACCACTTTGTTTTTAAAAAGTTTATATGGATCTGTAACAAATATGCTACAGTATAAATATTTAATACACACATATAAATGTGCATGCAAACACCAGCAAGGTGCATCCAAATTATCAGATAACCGAAGGACATTACTAGCTAGACTTTGAGAACCACTGGTAACAGATGAAAGTCAAGAGCAGTGTTGTTCCTGGTTCTGGCACCAGCCTACCAGCTAGATATTTTGCAGGACTGTCCTTTTTAGAGCAAACGTAAAATATATTCAGTGTATTCAATCACTAGTTAACAAAGATCCTTATTTTCATGTTTGACAGAAGTAGATTATTTTCCCAGAGGGCTCTTATCGTACTTTTTGCTTCTACTGCATCAGAAAGATATTGCTCCTCTCTGGGAAGTCGCAGTTTAACAATGCCAGTGACAAGTGTCACGTGAGGCGAGGACAGTGTATCTAAGCGGTTCCATTCATACTTTTCTATTTCAGTGGACCGTATAGTTGGGCTGGACCAGATGGCCAAGATGACCGAAAGCTCACTCCCTAGTGCTTCAAAAACCAAGAAAGGCATGTTCCGTACTGTCGGACAACTCTATAAGGAGCAGCTGACCAAACTGATGACCACCTTGAGGAATACCAACCCCAACTTTGTCCGCTGCATCATTCCAAATCACGAAAAAAGGGTAAATTTCAAATGCTCAATTTTCGGACTCCTGGCACATTATACATGTTGAGCTGCAGCACATCGCAGAGCTGAATTATGTCTTCAAACATAGATATGAAGCTGGTAACATTTTTGTATGTTCCTACTGTGCTAAAATTACTTTCTGTTCCTTTTTCAGGCTGGCAAACTTGATGCCCACTTAGTGCTGGAGCAGTTGCGCTGCAATGGTGTCTTGGAAGGTATTCGTATCTGCCGGCAGGGATTCCCCAACAGGATTGTCTTCCAGGAGTTCCGTCAGAGGTAGGAAACCCTCAACTTGGTCCCAGCTCTGGGCTTACTCGTGGTGTAAGACACATTTGTCTGCACAAAATAACCCGATGTGTTTCAACCTCCCCAACATCAATGTCTTTCCACAGATATGAAATTCTTGCTGCAAATGCTATTCCTAAAGGATTCATGGATGGGAAGCAGGCTTGCATACTGATGGTGAGGAAAGCATTTTTGATCCTCTTGATGATTAGGTCTATACTTCTTATATAAAAGCTGTTGAGAATAAACACAAATGAGAAGTAATTTTTTATAACCAAAACCTCAGCACTGGAGTTAACAAATATCCCTATTTTCCTCCAGATCAAAGCATTAGAACTTGATCCCAACCTGTACAGAATTGGACAGAGTAAAATCTTCTTCAGAACTGGTGTTCTGGCTCACCTGGAAGAAGAGAGAGACCTGAAGATCACAGACATTATCATTGCCTTCCAGGCTCAGTGCCGAGGCTACCTAGCAAGAAAGTAAGAATATGTACTAACGGGAATGACTTCTGCAGCCTTTCATTCTCTGTATAACAAACTGAAGATACTAAGACATTTTATTATCTTCGTACTGCGTTAGAACCAAACTTGTTTTCCATGAAGGACTTGCTTCCTGCCCAGAAAAGTCTTATTAGTATAATTACAGGGAAGCAATTACATTGTGAGGCTCCTTACACCCTCTGTACACAAAGTTATCTGAGGCAATGACCCCTCATTTAAACGTGTGTTTGTACAAGTGGGAGAAGGCGCATTCGAGCCTACAACTGCAGTGTTGTGTGCTGTTACAAGTAGCACCACTGGCATTTGTAAAACAGAAAATAATTTCTTACACAGTTTGGGCATGAAGCCCTGATCACCTAGCGAGATCTCAGTTAATGTGCACAGAACTATTAATAATTCCCTTTTTCTGCACACTACCAGGGCTTTCAAAGTGCTAAGCAAAGAAATGTAAATATAATAGGTTTCAAGAAAGATGATCAATGCAAATTCCAAGTGCCCATGTACTCTGGAAAGATGTTTACATCCAGAACTGGACCTATGCTTTGTGCTTTGCACCTAACTATGGCGTGCAAACAGCAAAAACCCAAGACTAAATAAAATACCAGAAAGCTAAGCAGTTATCACTTTTCCTCAAGAAAGCACAGGCACTGTTTAAGTGACAAAAGAATTTGTTCCAGACTTCTCAAATCATGTGGTTAATCAGACTCTCATGCCAGAGTTTCTTTGCTTAATGTGTGTGTCTTGCAGACACCCTGTATTCTCAGACTGAACCCATTTGCTTTATGTTTTTAATCGCAGAGCCTTTGCCAAGAGGCAACAACAGCTGACTGCAATGAAGGTTATCCAAAGAAATTGTGCTGCTTACTTGAAGCTGAGGAACTGGCAGTGGTGGAGACTGTTCACTAAAGTGAGTGACTGCTATCGGTGAATCCCTCCTCAGCTTTCCAAAAGAAATTAAATACACAAGACACTGAGGCATATCATGTCAGGCACACACCTTCTTCCAAAGTCCATTGCAGCTGATGGCAAGAGGCTCTTTAGCTTCCCAAAATTCCATGTTAGAGATACTCTGGATAGGTAGATGATGCCATTAACATTAAAGTTAGTTCTAGCTTGAGAAGAAAACAAGCAGAGATTCATAAAAGATTTTGCATGTTTTCAGACTATACTTGATTGCCAAAACTGAAATAATTTCACAGGGATGGGTAATGAGAAGACAGAGTAGAACAGAATTTGGTGAACATACAGAGTTATTTATCTATGGGGGACTGCATAGCTCAGGAAGGTCCCTAACTGGGACACTAAACATCTTCCTCCTGGGCACTCCAGCAAATTAAATCTACTTTCCTATTGAAGAGGCCTGGCTATTTTTTCAAGAACAGCCTTCAGCTTGAATTCAGAAAACTGTTCCTACTTGTGTAGAAAACAACCTCCTCTGCAACCAGAAACAGGCAGCACCACACACCTGCCGTGCACATCGCGTCCCCGTGCAGCACATGTAACTTTTGTACAGCACCAATAGACAAAACCAGGCTTGGAGCCCTTCGAAAAGTGGCACTTTCGGAGGCAGAGGTGCTCACAAGGCTTCAAGAATTAACACAGGGTTGGCCAAGAGCAAGAATGCGGAGGTTTGCTGGGTTAGAGTGTTACATCCAGCTGGGCTGGACGGGGCTTGCACAGTACCTGAGTGATGGCAGAAGCGCTGCCGTCTGTGCCAGGTAGCCCGGCACCTCAAAATACCACGCTCAGTAACATAAATCATGACTGGAAACGTTCTTAAATAAACTTCTTCTTTTCAGGTGAAACCACTGCTGCAAGTCACCCGCCAAGAGGAGGAAATGCAGGCCAAGGATGAAGAACTACAAAAAACCAAGGAAAGACAACAAAAAGCAGAGAGTGAATTGAAGGAGCTGGAACAGAAACACGCACAGGTGATTTCCACTCTGAGCCACAGAGAAATGCTAGCCATTCCTGCACACTTCTAGAAGCTGTTACAATAGACGTGTCTTTTTCTGTTGGGCTCACAGTAATGGTCCAGAACCAAAGTTCAGTGCAGACAAACACATGGTTACTTCAGCAGAGGCCCCGTTTTCACACCAGAGCCTGAGGCAGAGCTGCCTGCCAGGGCACTGGGATTGGGGACAATTCGCAACCCAGGTCTTAACTTCCTACCCATTGTATTTGCGCAGCTTTGTGAAGAGAAGAACCAACTTCAGGAACAACTTCAGGCCGAAACAGAACTGTATGCTGAAGCGGAGGAGATGAGAGTCCGTTTAGCTGCTAAGAAACAAGAGCTGGAAGAGATTCTGCATGAGATGGAAGCCAGAATTGAGGAAGAGGAGGAGCGCAGCCAGCAGTTGCAAGCAGAAAAGAAAAAGATGCAACAACAAATGCTGGTAAGGAGACAAAAGTGACAAATACAGACAATAATGTGCATCTGACAGAGGAAAAACGGAGACTGGCAAACCTCAGCTCGCGTGACAGGGCTTGCTGCACAGCCCTCCATACAATAGGTGTATGTGCCACTCAAGTCAGAACAATCAATTGATGCTCTTTCCTCCATAGTTCTCCTGTCCTCCATCTCAGTTTCAAATAAGCTTTTCTCTAGAAAATTATTAACAAATCTTTCTTTCTAAATCACCAAGCATTATAAATTGTCTAGTTCTTAATAAAACTAACACAGTCTACAACATACCCCACACACAGTGACAAACGTTAAGCATTTCCTACAATCTAAGTAGTATTTTATTTGCAAAACTCACATTTTGCGGGTTCCTTTTTCCCCTCAAAGGACCTTGAGGAACAGCTGGAAGAAGAAGAGGCTGCAAGGCAGAAACTGCAGCTTGAAAAAGTAACAGCAGATGGCAAGATAAAGAAAATGGAAGATGATATTCTCATAATGGAAGATCAGAATAACAAGCTCACCAAGGTAAGCATTGGGAGGCCATTTTCCTTGTGAAAATAGTGCAAGATGAGAGAAAACCTTCTCTTCTGCTAGGACACCAGGAATACTCCTGACTATATAGTCTCATGGGTGTACAGATTCACCAAACCATCAGTCCAAACTATCAAACAAGTTTCTGATAATTTTTCCATGCTCATCTAAACAATTCAAAATTGTGTAAAACTAATGGTTTTGAGGTCAGTTGTGGTAACAATACCTTCAAGCAAAATACCCACAGCGGTCAAGCACAGTCAGTGGTAGACACATCTTCTTGGCCTGAAGCAGAGTAAATAATTCTCTTGGTTTTCAACTAGTTTCAACCAAACTTCACGGTTAAAACTGAAAGTAAGCACATATTCCAGTACTTAGTGACAGGGATGCTCCTCTGAATGGGGCCCTGTACTTACCAGCCACTAGAGCAAGTACAAGATTCTAATAGCAGCAGGTTAGAGAATATGGAAATCATACACCACTCCTCAGCTCCTCTGTACCGCACAAATTGAAACCTATCACTACAATCTCAAGAAATACAGGATAAAAAGACGGTATCTTGAACATTTTTAGTTGGCAAACAGTTGCTTCACCATCACCAATGACAGACACATTTTTTAACAGTAAAGTATTTTATTTTTCTTAAGGAAAGAAAACTCCTTGAGGAAAGAATAAGCGACCTAACAACAAATCTCGCGGAAGAAGAAGAAAAAGCCAAAAATCTTACAAAGCTGAAAAACAAACATGAATCTATGATTTCAGAACTTGAAGGTAACACGAACAAAAGTGGTTTATGTCAGTTTTTTGCCTGGGCACACAGCAAAACATAATCTGGAGGAAACTTCTAAAAAATTTGTGGGGCATTTTCCAAATTTGTTGTGGTGAAACCATTTTGTGTGTGAGAATCACCAAAATCCCAGGGCGCACAAACCATAGATAACTTAAAAAAAAAAAAAAAAAAGTATATATACACACACATATACAAAAGAGTAGAGAAAATTGGGAAGAAAAGTAATGCTTACTCTGGAGAAAGATAAATAAATGATTCTCTGAGGTGGCTAGACATAAGTGATGATGTAAGGTATTGCGCATTGCTTCAGAAACGCAATGACTTATATTTAAATGTATGGCCTCACTGGGGGCCAGAACATTTTTTTGCATAAGCTCAAGGTCAGATTAAAGACTCCTTGCACCAACACACTCCCATGACCAAAATCCTCACTTTTTCAGTGCGACTGAAGAAGGAAGAGAAGAGCAGACAAGAACTGGAGAAAGTGAAGAGGAAGTTGGAAGGGGAGTCGAGTGATTTACACGAGCAAATCGCCGAGCTCCAGGCACAAATTGCAGAGCTGAAGGCACAACTGGCCAAGAAGGAGGAAGAGCTGCAGGCTGCTCTGGCCAGGTATTCCCTCCTCAATCTGCGCACGGGCTGAAAACGCAGGCTGGAACATGTGCTAGAGTCAGGTTATGGTTGGACTCGATGATCTTAAGGGTCTCTTCCAACCAAAATGATCCTACGATTCTACGTGCCTCTGCCCTTCCCAGCCACTGAGATTCTGCAGCCACGAATCTCATCTCTCGGTTACATCCTCCCTGCATGCTTTCCCCATTTTCCAAATTTGATAAAAGTTATACTGTTTTTCACCCATAGACACATAATCTTACCTCCAGATACCAATGAAAACTCCACTTCCCAGTGGCACTGGCAGTGCTGTCAAGCAAAGAATGAAGTGTGACAACAGACTTCATAGGCAAAAGGCAGAAATCATTTCAGTCTGACACTGATCCATTCGGAGCCTGAGTGGATTTTCTGTATAAATTCAAGGGGGACAACACTCATTCAAACCTTTTGCTGAATTTGCTGATCAGCATCGCCAGCATTGTGTCCTGATAAAGTACAGCTGCTAGATCCGTTTGGCCTCAGTCCTCTTTCTTTGGTGCTTTTCTTGCACAGATCCTAGAAACCTTTGATCTCTGTATACCAATTTCCTCAAAGTGAAATGACTTTTTTTTTTTTAACATAACAGATGAAATACTCTCTTTTCAGGCTTGAAGATGAAACTAGTCAGAAGAACAATGCCCTCAAGAAGATCCGTGAATTGGAAGCTCACATCTCTGATCTCCAGGAAGACCTGGAGTCTGAAAGAGCTGCAAGAAATAAAGCAGAAAAACAAAAGAGAGACCTAGGTGAAGAGCTTGAGGCTCTGAAGACAGAGCTTGAGGATACTCTGGATACCACAGCCACCCAGCAAGAGCTCAGGTATGGAGACACAGCACACAGGCCAAGAATAGATGTCACCAAGCTCAGTACAATACTGTCTAATGTTATAACTGTGCCGTAGTGCTGTTTTCGCAGTGACTGGAACACCCTTCTCTGCTTCTGCTCCATTTCTGTGTGTTCCCTTCCAGAGCAAAGCGTGAACAGGAGGTCACAGTGCTGAAGAGAGCTCTGGAGGAGGAGACTCGAACTCATGAAGCCCAGGTCCAGGAGATGAGGCAAAAGCACACTCAGGCTGTGGAAGAGCTAACAGAGCAGCTGGAGCAATTCAAACGGGTAAAGAGAAATCCCTTTTATTGCAAACTATCCACTAGACAACACGGCTTCATTTTATAGACCATCTTTCTCCACTTCATGCTCGTAGGCTAAAGCAAACTTGGATAAGACCAAACAGACACTGGAGAAAGAAAACTCTGATCTGGCTAACGAAGTCAGGAGCCTGAACCAGGCCAAACAAGATGTGGAGCACAAAAAGAAGAAGCTGGAAGTGCAGCTGCAGGAGTTACAGTCCAAATACACGGATGGGGAGCGTGTTCGGACAGAACTCAATGAAAAAGTTCATAAGTTACAGGTAGGAAGGAGTTTGACTTTTTGCTGTGTCACCTCAGGCTTGAGGAGACCAGGTTAAACTGTTCTGTAAGGGTAAATGGGGAGGAATCTTGGCCCTGTCGGCTTCAGCTGAAATGCCCATTTTTTTGTCATCTGTAGCGTTCCTGCCTTGAACTCCTACTTCAGTTATCACACAATTAAACAATTACAACCACTCTGTCTCATAGAAATGAGAGCTTTTAGTCTCACTGTCCCCCAGTACACGTTGCAGTCTGTGATGCCGTAATGCCACCGCTGGTTCAGTGATTGTGCTGCACCTTTTACAGAGTTTTTTTCTGTTAATTCATTTTTGGGTAGTGGGGAACATTGATAGGAAAGTGGCTTCTGGAAATGGATTAGATAGCGATTAAACACATAAGGTGCTCAGAAAAAGTAACAACAAAATGAGAATGCTCACTCATCTATGAGGTGGGGTCTAATAAGAAATAACTAAAGATAATTTAAAACGGTTCTCTGGTAGATGTTCAATGTCCGGCAATACTAATCAAGATTATTGTTACAACTTTGTTCATAGCAGTGGTAAGCTTTTCTTTATTATTTTAAGTTTGTGGATAAATAAGGAAATACAATAAAAATCCATCAATTTCTGCCAAACTTGGGAAAAGGAAGGAAAATCCACAGAAATCTCCATTCTCCTTTGCAATTCATTGAAAAGAATATACCAGTATTGCCTTATAAATATCACTAGGTTTTGTTATATAGTCAAAAAATACTAAGGTAGACAAAAATGGCATTAGACCTTGGTGGTCTTAATATGACCAGTCACAAAGATGACACGTGCAGATGCTGCAGAGTTTGCGTGTAGGGTTTTGTTCCACAACACTTAAATCCCACATACTGTCCAGAAAAGTTATGGCAAAATTGTGAGTTAAGTTAGGAACACTGCTGGTGCTTGAGGTGACCCAGAAGCATAGGAGAAGATTCACATCCTGTTCCGCGTTAAGATTTCAATCTAGAGCAAATTAAAGTTTGGGGGAAGATTTTGAAGTTGTGCAAAATAACTGAGTTTATTCACTGTGATGTCTCATAGGTTGAAGTTGAAAACGTTACTGGTTTGCTCAATGAAGCGGAAAGCAAGACAATCAAATTGACCAAAGATGTTGCAACCTTAGGATCTCAGCTACAAGATACACAGGTAAATTTTCATGCAGTAACAGCTCATCTACGATATTTATGAATGCACTATAAAAAGACCTGAACTAATGACTGCATTGCTGATTGATTTGGTGACTGCAGGAGCTGCTTCAGGAAGAAACACGGCAGAAGCTCAATGTGTCTACCAAGCTTCGGCAGCTGGAGGATGAGAGGAACAGCTTGCAGGAGCAGTTGGATGAAGAAGTAGAAGCAAAACAAAATCTGGAGAGACATATTTCAACACTGACAATACAGGTATCAGTGCCACAGCTAAATCACGAGCTCCATCACTCAGTTTTGTCAGTAATGCCAGAGGTTTCAGACCTGTAGAACCACCCTGGCACAGCATGTGGACCCAGACCTTCAGGGAACCAGTGCTGGTGGCCCAGATGGCATCAGTGAAGCTCCACAACGGAGCCAGCAGTCTCCCTTTCTTTAAATCACCATCTCTAGGATGGGTACGAATGCAAGGTAGCTCCCAAGACAGTCTTGCACACTAGGCCTGTATGTCCATACTGGGTCTGCCTCATTTTCTGAAGGCTGGGTGATGGGTAACCAGTTACTAGCTTCACATGGGTCAAATTAGGTAAGATTTCTGGGTCTTGGCTGTCTCCTGGCCATCTTCTCTGCCCAGCTTTGTTGTCACTGCTATAAAGATTTGTCCTCTGTATTCAAATTTCAGCTCTCTGACTCCAAGAAGAAGCTACAGGAATTTACCAGCACAGTAGAAGTCATGGAAGAAGGCAAAAAGAAACTTCAGAAGGAAATTGAAAGTCTCACACAACAGTTTGAGGAAAAGGCTGCTTCTTACGACAAACTGGAAAAAACCAAGAACAGGCTCCAGCAGGAGCTGGATGACCTGGTGGTGGACTTGGACAACCAGCGTCAGCTGGTCTCCAACCTGGAGAAGAAACAGAAGAAGTTTGATCAGGTATGGATTGAAGATTCTCCCTTGCTGTGTTATCACCTAACTGCTCCAGAACTCACAGAGACTCCACTGCTTCAGTGAAAGATAAAGCAGGCACAAAAGATAAACTAAGATTTAATTAGAGATATACTGGTTAATTTTGTATTTATACACACCTATCAAAACCAGAGATTTTTCTCTGCCGTTAACAACTGACAAGACAGTTGCAACAGAAAAACCCTATTACCACTGACTTTGTGCATTAACACTATCTTTTCACAGATGCTAGCTGAGGAGAAAAACATCTCTTCCAAATACGCAGATGAAAGGGACAGAGCAGAAGCTGAAGCTAGAGAAAAAGAGACAAAGGCTTTGTCGCTGGCCCGAGCACTTGAAGAGGCTTTGGAAGCCAAAGAAGAACTGGAGAGAATGAACAAAATGTTGAAAGCTGAAATGGAAGATCTTGTCAGCTCCAAAGATGATGTTGGCAAGAACGTAAGCTTTGGGCTTAGAACAATTTCCACAAAAAATAACTTAAAATAGCAGCTAACAAACATATTGTTTTCAGTGTGGGAGATTCTCTGTAGCACACAAAGCCATCCAGTGAGATCAGATATCTCATGCAGAATTCCAAGTTTATTCCATTTGGGCTCAAACTTTCAAGAGACTTGGCAAAATAACTGTAAGCCATCTTTATTTTTAACATAACTTCAGGCATGAAGAAGCTTCTTATTCATTTCTAATACTGAAAAAAACATTAAAGAGATTCTAAATAATTTACTAGTTTATTAAACAGCTTTGAAGTTGAAAATTCTGCAAATCTGATTTTATTAGTTGTATTTGACTTTGCCACCAATCTAACGTTTACTTGTATAGCTGCAAATTTCCACTGACACATTGCCAATCACTTATTTTATTAGAGTGATATGACAATGTTACTTCTAATACTAAATAAATTATGATACTTGACTAGATTAAAATCGAAAGTTTGTGACAAAGAGAATCTCAGGTTATTTTAAGACAGGTTGGCAAGTGTACCAAAAAACGCTAATTTACCATTTTCAGTGCACATTAGTGCACTCATTGTCCACAGCTGATATTCTGAAATGTGGCCCATACTGCAGGTAGACTGTTTAACTAGAATGATTTTTATTTCTTCTAACAAGTCTACTAAATTCTCATTGCTTGAAAGGTCCACGAATTGGAAAAATCTAAACGGACCCTGGAACAGCAAGTAGAAGAGATGAAGACCCAATTAGAAGAGCTAGAGGATGAGCTCCAGGCTGCGGAAGATGCCAAGCTCAGGCTGGAGGTTAACATGCAGGCCATGAAAGTCCAGTTTGAAAGAGATTTACAGGCCAGAGATGAACAGAACGAGGAGAAGAAAAGACAACTCCTTAAACAGGTACCATTCCCTATTTTTGCCTTTGCAAATACCTAACCACACCAAGTGAAAGTCCCCGGCCTCATGCCATTATTAAAAGTACCTTACTACAGCGAGAAGAAAGTATTATATTGCCTTGCACTTGGCAAATAAATAAATGAGTAGGTTATTGTATTAAAGGCCCAAAACTGCATAAGTTTTTTTTTCCTGTTTCAGCAGCAGGTGCACAATTGCTGAGAGATTTAGAAATTTAACACTATAACCAATACAGTACAAAACATATGAATCGTTATTTCTGCCACAGAAGGACCTTGCCTATATTCTCAGTGCAAGCGAAAAAAGACAGAGTCTAATAGATCTGCCTTCTCAAGGTGCACTGAACGGCTACAAAAGCACTAGAAATTACAGCTGACAGGACACAGCCTGTTTGCACAGCACAGCTGCTGCCAGCATCACTTGCAATACACAGATTTCCATGAATACAGAACCCAAATTGTTGACACCTTTCAAGAATCTTCAATTTTTGGACAAAATGGAAATCTATTTTAACTGCCAGGGAAATCGCAATTAATAGATATATAGGGCTGTAGCTGTTATTCAGACACACACGGAGTGTTTAAGAGTGCTCAAGGACTTTCCTAAACTTTATTTGCTTTCTTTAATGATCAGCTCCATGAACATGAAACGGAACTGGAAGATGAGCGGAAGCAACGTGCCCTGGCAGCTGCAGCCAAAAAGAAGCTGGAGATTGATGTTAAGGATCTAGAAAGCCAAGTGGATTCCGCTAATAAAGCTCGTGAAGAAGCCATCAAACAACTTCGCAAATTACAGGTATGTAACCCCACAAATATAGTTTTTCCCACTACTGACTTTCATACAGTCACAATATGAAAGTTGGTGACATCTGTGGACTTGATGCCTGTTACAGATGATGGGTTAAAGGGAGAGGTTGAATGAGACTCCCAGATTCAAATATCTGTAGTGT
Source organism: Pampusana beccarii (assembly GCA_013399365.1). Lineage (NCBI taxonomy): Eukaryota > Metazoa > Chordata > Aves > Columbiformes > Columbidae > Pampusana > Pampusana beccarii. The sequence continues at coordinate 954,869 of VWYH01008318.1, forward strand.
TATGCTCTGTTTGAACAACAACAGAAAACTGCACATGGCAAACCACAAAAATCTTAAATTTCATCATTGCAGAGAGATTCCAAAATTCTCTGGTCAACACTTATCTGCTCTTGACTTACCCACGTGAAGGAAAACATAGATTCCCATGCAGAGAAAGAAGTACAGGATAAAAATCTATTACAGGGCTTCAATCCTGGTTCTAACACTTGACTCAAAAGCATAAAAAAAGCTGTTCAGAAATCATGGTGTCTCTGCATTAGCATTTTCCTGTTTATACTATAAATCTCCCTATCAGCTGTTCTGTCGTATGCTGACAGTTAAACAACAAAAAGGGATGTATCGGAAAGATTAAGACTGCACATGTACTGAAATATTCAGAGGAAATAAAGACAATAAGCATTACAAAAGCCACAGTGTGCAAGTGGAAGCGTTGCTCTTCTTGGGGTAGCATTTCAGACCTGTCCAACATGTGCTAGCTCATCTCTCCAGAAAATATAATTTAAGCAGGCATTATGACTACGTAAACATGTATTTGTTCTATTCTGTGCAAATTTCTTTCTACTCAAATTGTAATAAAGCCAGACAAAAATAAATCTCTGTTACTCTTTTCACCAAGGCTCAGATGAAGGACTACCAACGAGAGCTGGATGATGCACGGGCTGCCAGAGAAGAAATATTTGCCACAGCCAGAGAAAATGAGAAGAAAGCAAAGGGCCTGGAAGCAGAACTCATCCAGCTTCAAGAGGTAAAGTGGGAACTTAGAGCAGTATGAAGCAGACTACACAGGACCTTCGGTAGCAAAACAGAACTGCAATGAAGTAATAGAATAGCTATCAGGGACAGGAAGCTGTAAGCAGCACTTGTGACAAGTTCCACGTGCTCAGTGCACTCCACTAAAGTTGTTGGATCTACATCTGAGCACAGCCAGATTAATCTGAAAAAATTCACCTTGGAGGAAGGCACAGTTCACTAGGCTTAAAGGGAAATGAACTGTGTGATCCAACACAAAGCGTTTGCAATAGCTATAAATTCCTGAAGTCTTGTTAGCGCTATTATTCCTACATGTATTCAATGGCAATCTTGTGACTAAAACCAATAAAAAAGAAACCAGCTGACAGCTGCATAAAGTACATTTCATAGTGCTTCTGGAGGATTTATGATATGACATCTTATACCAGTTTTAGAAAATTCATAATCCTGCATATCATGCTATAACTGTCTGAACACATACTTGCTCATTTCTTTGCTATGCTGCCTTTTCCTCTTCTCCCAGGATCTGGCTGCTGCGGAGCGAGCTCGCAAACAAGCGGATCTGGAGAAAGAAGAGATGGCAGAGGCACTGGCAGGCGCTACTTCTGGAAGGTAGGAATAGTCTGGATTACTCACGAGGCTGTAAATATGCTGCTGAACACTGCATACATTCCTCTCCCAACAGCCATCTGGTCTTGACAATATACGATGCACACACATATGACTAGTCTCACTGAAATATCTAGTTCTCTTTTCTTTATAAGCTATTGACAGTTGATAATAGTCTCAAACACATTCAAGTGGTCACAGCCATAACAACACACTTACTAAATTTAAATTTACAGGACAAGCCTGCAGGATGAGAAACGGCGCCTGGAGGCAAGAATTGCCCAGCTGGAGGAAGAGCTAGAAGAGGAGCAAAGCAACATAGACGCAATGGGTGATCGCATGAGGAAAGCGGTGCAGCAGGTAGAGCACATTTCAGCACCTGTCACGCTCTGTTTGTATTCCGGCCAAAGCTGTTCGTGGTTCTGAATAAATATTTGAAGAACTGCTACCCGTCATTTCTCGGAAAGCATGCAACGCTCCTGACAGTGTCCATATTCTGCCCCTTGCAGGCAGAGCAGCTGAACAACGAGCTGGCAACAGAGCGCGCAGCCGCACAGAAGAACGAAAATGCTCGGCAGCAACTGGAGAGGCAGAACAAGGAGCTGAAGAGTAAGCTGCAGGAGATGGAGGGAGCTGTGAAGTCCAAATTCAAAACTACCATCGCTGCTCTGGAGGCCAAAATTGCTTCTCTTGAAGAGCAATTGGAACAGGAAGCCAGGTACGGGTTTCCCAAAGGGCACAGCTCTCCATTTATTTTTCCAGTTAACGAGACAGAAAGCAAATGAAGGCATACAGTCATCTGGCTCTCAGTGCCATTAAGGCTTGGTAAACTCTCCCTTACTTAACATTTCTTAAACATTTGGCCAGTAACTGGAGTTGTTACAGGTTCTGATTCAGAACAAGTTTATTGCTGAAAAGTTCTACTGGTATCAAGGGCAAGGACCAGCTCCCCTATACTTCAGAGTAATGGCCCTAGACCCTACCAGGGTAACCACCAGAACACATTGTGCCATTTGTAGGATTACTGCTTGAGGAAATCACCTCGTGTTTCAGAACAGATCTCCTGGAGCACCCCTAGCATGCAGCAAACACACATTTGTTTGGATCAGAAGAACATGACCTGTCAGTTTTGCTTAGAATTCACCTGTTAAACTCAGTGAGGCCTTTAACGTATGGGTCCTTGGTGCCCGTTTCATACAACATGGCTGAGGCAGGTGAGCACAACAGAGCTTCCACACCACCAAACGCTGCGCTGTCCTTTGCAGAGAGAAGCAGGCTGCAGCCAAGACGTTGCGCCAGAAGGACAAGAAGCTGAAGGACGCGTTGCTGCAGGTGGAGGACGAGAGAAAGCAAGCGGAGCAGTACAAAGATCAGGTATCGGGCTGCGCCAGGAGGGTCTTGGTCTGCGGCACAGGGATTTTCAGGTTTTACCCTAAGAAAAAGAGATTCCATATTCTGCCTCAAAGAAATAGCCCTCTAGAAAGCAGACTGGATATCTACACAGCCCTTTGCTAAAAGACAGAACAATATTCTTCTTCTTCCATGCTCAGTCAAGTGCCAAAGCACCAGTCTATGTCAGCCAGCCAGCTGCAACAGCCTGATGCACAGTCATATATAGGACTGTGCACAACATTCTTATTGGTATATAAATAGAGATGATAAACACGTTTTATTTTAAAATTTTAGCTTTACTTCATGCACACCAACCTGTAAGCCAGAAAAGTGGGGATGTAGGACTGTGAAGCAAAAGAAACAACAAGGCAGTGTCTGAATACAGTAACTCTCAGCAAAACGAACTCCCGCAAAGCAGTTATTTTTACATTTTTTAGATTTTAAGCTTCTACCTCTGATTCAAGGCCATGTTTCAGTAAAACTCTCAAGAGAAGCAGGGAAGTAAAATATGGAACATAAAGCTATTAGAGCTGTTTTGAATTAAAGCATTACTCTAAAATTTCCCTTTAGGCCGAGAAGGGCAACCTACGACTCAAGCAACTGAAAAGGCAGCTGGAGGAGGCTGAGGAAGAGTCTCAGCGGATCAACGCGAACCGCAGGAAGCTGCAGAGAGAGCTGGATGAAGCTACCGAGAGTAACGAAGCGCTGGGCCGGGAGGTTACAGCACTGAAGAGCAAGCTCAGGTAGAGTGCCCTGGTTTGTGACAACCATTCCCACTCATTGACAGCGTGGAAATTTGGGACAAAACTAGAGAAATGGAAAAAAAAAAAGTCCAAGTAAAGAACAGACAGTGATAATGCTGCAAAGTTACTCACTCCTTGTATGAGCTTGGCAGATACAACAACTGGGCAAAGTCAGCAGGTGAGGAGCGTTTCATAGACCACAGCAGTCTCAGGATTTCAGCTGTGAGGTGAACAACTGTGATAACATGGCACAGGCCTTACTCTTTTTCTAATCAAAGCTTCTGTTGGCTTAAACAGGAACAGAATTAGGCGTGGTTGCTTTTGAAAACACCATTTATATGATGGCTGTATCAATTTGTACTGAAGCAGTCACAAAAGGGTAGAAATACTTGTGCTTTTCACACTTCCACACACTCAAAACTTGCACACAACGACTGTAAACAGTCTTAGACAACATCATAGGTAGCAAAAGGCAAAGCACATTATATGACTCTTATCCAAGAGTCTCCTTGGACTTCACCACAAAGGGATTCAGTGTCATGAGACCAAGGAAAAGATCAAAATGTCCCTTTGCACTTTCTTGTTAAAGCTGACTGGGAAAGAGATCAAGCTGTGATCAGTCACTACATACCTGAGCTCTCCCACACACACTGCATTTGGAAACACCAACTCACTGAAACAAAGAGGTTGGCTTGAATTATAAGGAAAATGCTCTATCTGCATCATCACACGTACAACTTTGCTTCCTACCTAAAACCAACAGTATTTCAGATGAAAGTGAAGCACCTGCCTAGTTGTGTTCTTGAAGTGTGTGTTTTGCCAGTGTGTTGACCAGTAATGTGCACGAACCTTCCAATGCAGATTTACTCCAAAGTGAGGGATGAAGGATGCGGCAGCCTTTTCCATCAGCACCAGCTTGGCTGCCGCGTGCTCCTGCCTGCTTTACCGAGCAGTGGCTGTGTCCAGCCCTTTGGACACAGAACAGCATAAGGCTCATTTTTTGCTTTATCTACATGTAATGTAATTGGCTGTAATGTACTTGGTTTAATTATTTAAAAGTAATCTACCTACCTCTGATCATGACAATGTGCTTAGTATAACTGCCCAGGACTCTCTATCTCTGTTTCAGAGGGACACAGGAACCTTCGCATGACTAAGCAGGTACCATGCCTTCAACTTTGCAGCTCGCTTGTGCTGTACAAATTTCCATTTTCTTTGGCCCAAGTAAAAATTACGTGAGGTTTCTGCAAACTGTGAAGGCTTGGATATCTTGGCATTAATCTGTTTTATCAAAAGAGACAAATATTACAATAATCTAGCTACCATCAGCTGTTCAGTGATATGTCTTTCTTACAAGTAGGTTATGTACTGGTGTAGACTTACCAATTCTCACAAGGTCTACCAACAGAGTACCTAATAAAGTACTCTGACTTTTTCTGCATGAAAATTGTCTTTTTTTTTTTACACCTCATCTTCGTGCACAGACACAAAGATCATTTTTTTTCAAATCAAATACACCATTGATTAGTAAAATTGATTAAAAGGACTAATGAATATGAAGTGTCACAGCATGCCATTAGAATGTCACGGTCTTTTTAACGCATATTGTAAACCTGACCCTATGGTAAGATCCTGTCTAACTCACCTGACATTTGGGAATACCTTACTTGCATGTGATTTATCACACTTAGACCACACAATCACAGACAAAAGCTAAAATCTTGCCTTTCATTACACCACACTCTGTGCCTGTATTGCTTACAAGGAGTTATTACTTAGGCTTTTAGAGCAGACATTACATTGCTTGTCTACTGTTAGTAAAACATTGAGCACAGCTACGGAAATTCATATTGACACTGTCACCGAGCACAGCACTATACTGCATCACATTGTCTGGAGATAGGAATTAAAAAAAATTAAAGAGCTACTGCCTTGTAATATTTGTATATCTTCTATTTGACATACGCTGGATTTTGCTGCGAACACACAAATATTTAAAGATGGTGTCTTGTCCTTGCACGTGCCTTTTAGCCAGCCTAATATTTCCCATGGGACTGTTATTCAAGCACTTGTAGATTAAACACAGAGATGCTAAGCAAACACTAACACTTGGGGTTTGTTTCAACTACATGCATTATTCTAAGCTGCTAATGCAAGTGACCACGTGGATATTACCAAACCCATAAACCTGCTTAAGAGGCACAGATATAAACAGAAAGTGTTTATCCGTAAGGCCTATATGAGTTTATCAAGTATTAAGTTTATGCACGTTGCAACAGTTGATGTTAGTAAGTGGTTAGTGTGTGACAGAGTTCACTCCTCTGTAGCCAAAACCGTCCTGCACCGTTTGGTTGGACTCTGGCTGTTACTCCCCACCAGCTTCACATTCTCTTATAGCACTTCAGTGAATTCCTGCAGCATAGAGTTACTGTACAAGTGACTCATGAGTCAGAGTCCAGAAAGCAGGAGTCCAATGGGGTGAAGAGCTCTTCCTGATGAAGACAGAGATCTTTCTTGACACAAAGTGATGAATTTACCGACCTAACTTTTGTGTTAAACAGCAATAACAACATCTGCCACCACAAAACAGCAGACAGTGCTGTTAGACTCTGGCAAGCACATGCCAGGGTAGCAATGACATATCCTTCTGTTCAGTACGTGCCATCGGCACCAGAACGAGGGTTTACTAACTGCAGAGCTGGAACGAAGCTTTATTATCCAGCCAATTGCGCACGCACACACAACTTTAAGGGCAGAACTGGGGAAAACAGACTACATCACATTTCCACCTCAGAAACACAGATTTGTGCCCCAGAAATAAGTTAGTCCAGCCAATGTTCCTACCCACTTCCCTCGTGTGGAAGATTGAGCTTTGGATTTAACTAGCTGCTTCAGAAAGGACAACATCAGCTTAGTCTTTTGCAAGGACAAGACAAGCCTTTAAATATTTACGCATGATTGCTGTACCTAAAAGTGCATAGTCGGATGTATTTAACATCAAATTAGTAATTTTGGCACAATGTTCAGTGATCATGTATTTGTTCTATTGCTTATGTCTGTGGTCTCAAGCCTTTACAAAGGTTTGCTTAACGAGGGGCAAGTGAGAGGCCATGTTACAAAACCTAAGGGTTTTGTAGCCCAGACACAATGGAGGCCAAGAAGACACAAATGCGTCTTCTCACTTGCTCACACCTCCCCAAAAATTAACCTTGAGGACCAAAGTGTCCCTGACTGGGGCTGTGGCTGGGAAATACATGGGGATGGGAGGGAGATGTTGCAGTCCCCACAGGGGAAAAGAGTGAAATAAAGAGTATAGGGAGGGTTGCGGCAGATGAGACCGTTTAGCAGAGAACTTTAAGCACAAGAACAGGAATTTCATCCCAGTTCTGAGCAACTGGGAGCCTCCATCTGCCCACAACGCAGTGCAGAACAGAAGGTTGTACGAGAGGCCCACAGCTCTCGGCTATTCTGTTTAAAAACCACAGCCCCACAGGTACTCTTACAAAACTCTGTGCTTATTTGTGAGGACCACGAGTGACCTAACACCTGATTTTATTATTTTGTTTCTCTTCCTGCAGGAGGGGGAACGAGCCAGCGTCTTTTGCCGCACCCCGTAGATCTGGAGGCAGAAGAGTAATTGAGAATGCAACAGAAGGAGGTGACGAAGAAATGGATGCAAGAGATGGAGATTTCAATGGAACAAAAGCCAGTGAATAAACACGCTTTAAAAAATTGCACTGCAGCAAGGGGAGGGAGGACGGTATTTAGCACTGTATAAGTCTATTCTTAGTGTCAAGGTCACATACATCCACTCCTCTGACAATGATAAAAGCACAACTGCCTTGTCTCCAACATATAGACTGATGTTAAAACTGCTCCAATACTTATTTTTACCATGGAGTGTATCTGAAAAGGTGGGGGGTTTTGAATACTCAGAGTAATTCACTTTGAGAATCTTCCAGAAAGTGAGTTCTAGCAGCTCAGATTATTTAAATCCCAGTGAACTATAGTTTACACAGGATTTGTGAGACTGTTACAGGAGAAAAAAAAAAAAGAAAAAAGGCATTGGTCAGTTTATCTTTTCTTAAACTTTCATTTTGTCTTGAGTATTCGATTAATATAGGTTTTTTTGTCTGGTTACTACACCCCTGATGCACCATTCACAAAGTGGAAATGCCTTTTTAATCACTTACAGAAAAATTAAAAAATCATTTGTTCAAATTAAGTCAACTGTTACAGTTTTATATGCACCATGGATGTGCTTACACACCAATAAAAGGCTATAAAAACTACTCCAGTATTCTGCGTACAGGTGTCACTTGGGTGCAATACCACATACTCAAAGAGGTTGTCCTGTAATCATTAGAACAAAAACCTGATTTTCTCCTAAGCAATTGCTTTTGAAGGAGCAACAAAGTACATGCATGGAGCTGAACGAAGTACTTGGGCCAGGTTTGGTTACCTCAGGGACACACTGAGGTGCCCCAGGATGTCCCCAAGGGCTGACAGCTGTGACACAAGAGCTGCAGGACACGTGCAGCACCTGGGAAGCAGGCAGGGCCCTGAGCATCTGCCTTTGGGTATCTGAACCCACCCTCAAAGTCTGTGTGTGCTGATATTTCCAACTAAAGCCTCTAAAGCAGGCTGAAAACAATGAGAAGCAGCCACTCACACTGAACGCAGTGATCCAAGCCAAGCTGCTCTGCAGCAGGGGATCAGCACACAGACGCTTTTTATTTGCGGAGCACTCCAGCAGGACCGCAGCTCAGCCCTGGGAGCTGCCAGGACCAAGACATGTGGCTCCAGCACTCTGAGACAGCAGCTCTGTGCTCACACTGGGGCAGCAGAGAGCCACACACAGCAAAGCCAGGCCTAGAATGACTCTAAATGACGTGCACAGGCCTTACTCGACGTCTTAGATTGTACAGCAAGTGAACCTTACGCAGTGTGACTACCAGGAGAGTAAGTCTTGCAAAAACATCCAGCCTGACAGCTAATGCAATCATCTGCTAAATCTGAGCATTGTTCCAGAAGGCACAGAAATCATGAACTGGAGATTCAGACTTTTCAGAGATTTAACCAGCAGAATTGGGTCCCAAAGAATTCTCTCTGCTCATGAAAGAGTAGAGGAGGTGTTTAAATAAGAATTAAGGTGAAAAGCTGCAGGGTGAGGGGCAGGTAAGAGCTATCAGGTGAAGCCTTTTCATGGTTTGATCAGCCATGCAGCCCGGCTCTGCTCAGAGTGTGGGAACCAGGAGACTGAGGAGTCAGACTCTATATAGAATGGTCTTAAGCACCAACGCTTGGAGCACAATCAGCAAACTGAACATGGTGACCTTTTAAAAGGAATTCATCTAGAAAATTCGCATGCACAACGGTAGAGGTGGGTCCGATGGTTAAAGCACTGCCCCGTCACTTCAGAAACTCAGGTTCCAGTCCCTGTTCTGCAAAGCTTGTGACAAAATATGGACTCAGAGTTCCTTTAGTAATACCACAGAAAGCATCCTTCTGCAACAGTGACCAAACTAAAGCTCCTCTCCCAAAAAAAATTCCTCTGTACCATTACAGGGGTGATTGTTCTAGACTAAATTATTTTGACAGTTCCCAACGGCTTATTCACCCCGGTCTGATTATATCTGTAGTCACATTAATAGTACATCTAAAATACATAATGCTAGCACGGCCACGATTTCCCAGCTTTCTACCTTATCTCAATGCTGTGTCTCGACTGCAGGCCACCCTGCTCACCAAGCAGGGAAATTATGGCAGGGTAAGGAAAATGCAACTTGTTCTTGACTGATCCCTCCAGGCTACGGAGTCCACTGAACCACAGTCCACGTGCCAGCACAACTAACGAAGCGGCCCACGCACTTCTGCTCCTCGTAAGAAAAGCATCAACTCCCTGTGTGAGAGGACAAGAATCATGTTAAAACAGCCGGAGGTCAAGATTTTAAGAGAGCAATGCCAAGGCTAAGCACTGTAAATCCCAGAGGTATCTTTAGCTATGGCAATACTTACATTCCTCAGGTAGGAAACCATGAGAAGAGATGTACGAAAATTTGTGCATATGATTCGCAAAACAAATGATGTCTCTTTCAGTTTCATTGATCAGAAACAGATGAGAAATTGGTAGCAAACGTGCGCATAAACCACAGTGACAACTTGCAAAACAACCTCAAAATGAATCAACAACTAGCATTCAAAATAAGCTTTATTCTGCTCCCCAGTTAAGCCAACTTTGTAGATGGTCTGAATAACGGGAATTATCTGTGGTTATTTCCTGTTCTAGAGAAATAGATGCATCAGTGGCTGTTTTCACAGCATTTTCTTAAAAAAAACAAAACCCAACCCGTTATGCATTTGTTTGTCAAGTAAGCTCTCCCATCCCCACCCCACCCTCTGCAAAAAACCCATACAAATTGTTTAGTCATGATTATTTTTGCAAGAACAGGTTTCCATCAGGTACATTAATACTGGGAGGGAAGCTACTTCACTTAAAAACCAAACTAAAATGCAGTAATATTCTATAAGGTGGGGGAAAAAAAAGATTTTAAAATAATTATCTACTCATGTGCATTTGTCTAACATAAATGACTTCAGGTTAAAAAAAATTTCTAAATTAGTAACAGCTGAAAGCATATATTCTCATAGAAAAAAAAATAAAACACGAAAAAAACCACTAATACCCAAGGCACATTAATAAAGGGAAGTTTGGAAAGCAGTAAAACCCACCTATTAAAATGTTACAAGTAGGAATTTCATCAGGTCTCTCACTGCCTGCAGCAGCTGGGCTTTATGGGCCACAACTGGCAGAAAGAGATGGCTCTGTGCTAAGCCAGTCCTAAGCCTCCTACCTTGTCTTTAGGTCTGGGCCCTCCCAAGCACTCCAAGCACTTGGGATTCCTCACCCTCAGCCGTGACCTGTTCTTAATGGCAAACCATTGCTTACCAAACCACCTTGCCACCACAGAGACAGGTTTTGTGCAGCACAATTCTGACCAGCAAACACCCCACAAAGAGCTGAGCAGCTTCCCTGCAGAAATACACCTTTTTTCACATAAAAGCACTCCTCTAATGGAGTGACCGCAGCACACAACACCCATGATAGAAAGTCAGCGCAACCAGGATTTAAGCCAGAATACCATGGATGAACAGCAAAAGCCAAGGCCTGAGGAGCTGCACAGGGAACACGGTCTCTGGTGTAGCAAGAGGGACAGTGGCTTTGCCTGGCAGTGTCAAAAAGCAACTTCTGGGAGTTATTTACAGCAACTAACGTAGGAAGCAAGTCGAAGTCCTGCACTGTGAGGCAGCATCGCTTTATCATACCGCCCACAGAACTCGGCCAAGAGGCCAGGCTGGGCAAGGCCATTGCCGACTGCAGCTTCTGGTTCAGTCTTCACCAACCCAAGACCGCTGCCTGATTGCTCAGTGATATTCTTTTTAAAACTAAAAAGTTTAAAATATAGATATATTTTTTTTTCCTTTTCCAAAGCCAGCCAAGGTTTTCATAGCAGCATCTTGACAACACTTTGTGAGGGATGGCTCAATGGTCCTGGAATATTTGAAGGCCGTGTTCCAAACTCCAGGCGTTTCACTAACCTGCAAACAAAAAACGACAAAAGTGCATTTCTTGCTCAGTTTTACCATCTTCAGAGTCACTGGTCACTTCCAGAGTACACTGCTCAGCGTGACACATCAACGGGAAAAAGAAAATCCCCCTGAGCACCGAGTGAGCCCATTATTTAACTGGGCTGAATTTCCACCACAACACTGGGCTCTGTTTCCCTATGAGCAGCGAGCAGCTGCTCTCTTTTACTGGTGTTGGGATTTTGTATGGCCCTTGAGGCTTTCTTGGAGGAGCTTTCATGAGGTTTCTCCCCAGGCTGGGACAGCAAGTATGATGTGGAACACTCCTTCCACACAACTTTGGGCCCTGGGTAACAGGACAAACCAGTATTCCCAGCATAAGGGTCTAGCTGAATAATTAAGTCTGGAACAAACTGTACTAAAGGCACTTAGTTTACAGAGTATCTAAATAATGTGCAGTACAGGACTGGCACATTTTAAGCAGATGCTGAACTGCAGTTTGTGATATCTTTTACTGACTTTTCTTAGTTTAAAACAAGACAACCAGTTCAAGTGTTCAGACAAATTTCTAAGTCCAGTTGCTTAACTTCCCGTCAGCTGCTCCCTGGAAACACACCTTAACAACCATAAAGCATTCTGAGTGAACCCGTTATTTGCCTTTTTTCCAGTTCTCCAATAAATGAGAATCTTAACTGTGACGAGAGAAGTCCCTACATGCCATAATGTTCCCGAGACATCACTTCTATAAGAATATATAGCACGAAGCAAATTGAGCCAATAAGCAAGAGCTCCTCTGTTGTACTTAATCCCATTTAAACACTGGGTTTATAATAAAATACATATATTACATTTTATTTGAATTTGTGGTTTTCAAACCTTGATTCCAGTTAGTCTTTGAATTTCAGCAGCTACTGATTCCAAATTTTAATCACAGAATCATAGAATGTCCTAGGTTGGAAGGGACCCACAAGGATCATCAAGTCTGACTCCTCTCCCTGCACAGGACGACCCCAAATTTCACACCACGAACTGATTTGAAACATTCACATCATAATCCTGAATAACTAAGCTTCATCTCTGTTGAAAACAAATCTGTCTCTACCAAAACAAAGATTTAATACTAAATAGAACAGTATCAGTCGCTAAGTCCTAACACGAGCAGAGCAGAGCAGACACTCACCCCGTGTCCCCCAGCGGCTGAGGGCTCAGGCGGGTTTCCAGGACGTCTCTGTTCATGTACATGGACACGGCGGTTCTGTTTGGAGACTGGTCATACACAAAGTTTCGGCAAGACGCAAGTTTGGACTCCAAAGCCTACCGGAAACACAGATGAGACAAGTGTCAGATATCGCCCTTCTCTTTCACAAGGTGGCACTGTGGCATGCCCAAATGGCAGCAAGGGTGTTCGGGGATTTTTTTGTTTCTTTTGGAATGAGGTGTCCCGTAGAGGAACCTGCTAGACCCCATGGCCACACAAGTTCTGAATTTTTGAAAAGATTAAGTCAGTCATCTCTCTAAAGGCAAATTTCTGTTTCTGCAGGGGAGGTTAAGGAGTTGCTGCTGTTCACCAGCAGGAACATAAAATCTTCACCTTCCTCAGGGAGATTTTGACATCTTTCTTAGAGGTGTCACTTTTTAGATTACTAAATGTTCATTTGAGTTGTTTCCCTGGACACACACTAGGTTGCATGTACTAGGTGGTACACTGAGAGAACTGATCCCCTCTTCTCCCCCACATGCTCCCACCCTAGATCACTCCTGCTTTGTTGCTGGGTTACTCTTCAGCTGTATCAGAAAATCATACAAATGCTTGTGCCAAAACAGCACTAGGGTGTTAGGGAGAAAACAGAAGTACAACTCTTCCAGCATCAGTACTACCTTAGAAGTCAAACTACAGCTTAACATGACATTAGGCCTTGCCCAAAGGGCCGCTGGCCTCTTAAGACAAACTTCATCAGAAGCCCACTGAACAGCAGGCACCAGCCTTTCTTTCCTGCTGTTTCATGGAAGCAGATCCCTTCTTAATTTACTCACGCCAATTTATTCTCTCTGCACATGCGCTTTCAGAAATTTGTAGAGGAAGATCCTATCCCCACGTGGGTAAGGTCTGAGGAAAACAGAGCAGGGTCCATCTTTATTTGGGGGCTGGTCAGAAACATACAAAGTCCAGACTAAATTTCAAGGCCATACTTAGCTAACCTGGGGGCAAAATCTCCTCTGAGCAGCAGCACAAACAGCGCTGCCTGCATTTTCAGACAGCTCCACCTTGCCAAGAGCACTGGCTAGCAGGGAATCGCTCACCCCCACTTTCCGCAGCAAGTCTCCCACGATGTTTAGTGCAGATATTCTTGCAGCAGGTGTGAGAGGGGTTGCACCATAACTGTCCTCAAGACCTGCAGGACAGGTTAAAGAAGGATACGTTACTCATTAACAATTAAAAAATCGTACAAAATCTGCTTTCACACTGGAAGCCGAAGACAGCCTGACACACAGAGCAGAGGAAGCATCAGTATCTTCACCTTTTTGTATCTCACCTCCAGATCTTTCATATCCATTAGGAATATGAAGCACTATGTCCCTGAGGCAGCTTAAGTTAGGCTGTCCTAAGCTAAAGTCTCCAGACATGCTCTGCCTCATGCTTCTAGAGATCTGTTCTATCAGCCTACCCTGCATCTCAGTTGCTGCAGCAGGATGTGTCCTCAGAGAGGACCAGCATCTCCCATTTTACTACAAATCTCCAAATCCTCTCACTTTTGCAGAAGCATTAATTCCTCCACGCAAAACACGTAATTTTAGGTTAAGCATACTGAAGCCCCCAATAAAGCTTCATTAGTGCTCAGAGCTATAATATTAATTCATCAGAATGCGACAGGACAACTCCCTACACTTACACAGGAACACAGTTACACAAATTTCTGGCTTTTTAAAGGAGGTCAGAGAATTAGTGTTATTGAAATAACTAGAGCTCACAAAAATAACTAATATTATTGACATGAAAGCAGAGATGATAGTCATTTAGTACAGCCAGCTAGGATGACTTGTCAGCGTCCTGCTGTTCCAGAGTAGAAAAAAAGCCTCTCTCAAAGAGCACATACTCCCACAGAGAAGCAAATTCAAGTAACATGAGCATGACGTTAAAGATCACACTGAAGTTTTAAAAATCCTTCCCCTAAATTAGCCCAACATCTCTGGGACAGTTCTGAACAAATAGTAAAGTCCCAACAGCTCATCTTGTCCCTAACAATTATTACTACTGGGCAGTTCAAGTCAAATGGAAATGAACAGCCTATGAATAAACCCCCAAAATCAGCGTACAAATACTGAGACCATGGTGACTAGATTTAGGTGTATTTAACTGAAACACTCAACACTGCTCCCCTTCTTGTCACTCCTCCTCTAGCCAGAAACTACAGTAAAAACAAGAGCATCAAGCAGTATTTGTGTGCTGGTTCCCTGTCAGTCACCTCTCCTAAATGTTGCAGGGGTGGGTGTGTTGATGTTGGGTGCCCGGTGCACGGAGGGAGTTGAGGGCACAGATAAGGACGCTTGAACTGCAGTGTCTGTTCTTTCCGTTTCCTGGGCAGTTCGCATTGGTGTTTTGGGTTTCTCCTGTTTCTGCTGCACTGCAAGCTCTTGTCGTAGATCTGCGAAGGAAACAAAACAAAGCAAGACTTTGGAGTCTGTATCCACCAAGATACAAACAGGTGAGAAGATTTGTTTTGCCCCAAAGATTGTTCTCCTTGTGAAGTAAAGTCACTTATCCCTGTAAAGCTTACTCAAGGCATACATTCAAAATCTGGACAACCACTAAAGGCTTTTCTAGGACTGTGGCTCAAGATGTTTTTGTAGCATTAGTTCAGCTGCTATATCTGGCTTTAATTTTCATATCTTTTCACAAGGCTCCTTTTGAGGCAGGGAGTTAACTACTCACCAAATGTCACGGGCTATAAGCAGAGGCACAGAGACAGGCTCGGCAACTTGGCACACGCCAGCTTCGTTCCAGCTCCCTGCCAGGCTGAGATCCTACCTGTTATACCCTTTTCTCTTCTACCCTGGTTTCCACATGAAGGAAACCTGGGCTGAGGCCAGGTGGAAGCCACACCATTGTCTAGCCAAGGGACAGAGCACTTCCATCCCACAGCCTGGCTGTAGCTTCTGGAAACCACTCAAGGGCACAGAACCCGAGCAGATCTGAAAATATAAGGTGTTTTTCCAGCTACACGATCTCTCTCTTCCCACCCAGCCTTAGTGACAGATACCCAGAAGCCAGCACATGAGGCCGTTCAAAGGTAACCAGAAGTCAGTTTTACTGCCCCATTACTGTTTCATTGACTGCACTTTTCACAGGCCAGGAAACAACGAGGTTAATGGTTATTAAAACTGACCTTCATGAGTTACAAGAAGCCAGACCAGCACGCGCCACAGCTGGACTGGCTCTTCTTAACCCCCTAAGGCCCTGAAGCTTCACCACAGATTAGGAGAAGGCCGGAACAGACTTTTGCTTGTGAGCTGCTCTGGAACAAGGTCTGAAGTTCAAGCAGCAGTGAGGAACAGTCTTGAAGCTTCCTCATTTACTTCTACATTTCAGATAGCAGACTGAAAAGGTGCAAACCTAAAAGCCAAGCTCTAAGATCTACGGAGAGGAGTGAACAGCTACAAGCCAGGATGGGAGAAAGGGAAAGATCCACGGAATTTCTGGCTAACCTCTTGCTTCATCTTTCAGGCGTTGCACAGATTCCAGAAGGTTTTCTTTCTCATCCAGCTCACTCTCCAGAAAAGCATTTCTTTCAATAGCCTGGTTTAAACGCTGTTCAAAATCCTCCAGAGACATTATAGTGGCTCTGAAAAAGAGTGCACAAGGTGTCACTACCAGATCCTTCAAGCACATAGAGGAACTCCCTCTTTCACAAGGGATTATGTGTTTTTGTTTGGTTTGCTTTGTTTTACCACTATTTTTTATTTGGCTTGTAAGATATGAAAGTGTGCAATGTGTACAGGGGAATGGAAAAAATTATCACATTTCCCATCTGCCACAAACCTCTCGACCACAGTCATCACCTGATTAGTTGAGAATGGCAGTGCCGGTGAGCACAGCATCACAAACAGTTCAGTGACACCACGCTCACAGGACAGAACAGAGGTGGAAAACAAAAACACAGAAGGCGGGTCACCTTTTTGCTCTTTCCAAGTCATCATTTGCTTGCTCGAGTTCTCGAATGTATTTCTGAAGTTGATCTTTAATAGCTTTTGTCTGTGCCAAGTCATCTTCCAGCGCAGAGATTTGCCTGTATCCTTCTGAATGTTGCATTTCAATCTTTTCCTAATCAAAGGCAAATCAAACAGCACATCAGTGACTTAGCAATGCATGTTCCCCTTCTGTGGTGCTGTCTGAGCCCCTTTAAAGGCAGATGCTCCGTCACTACATGCAAAGTTAGCTCCACACCGTGTGGCAGGGAAAGCTTCACAGCACACTGTCTACTGCAACGCCTTGCACTCCACCACCTTGCTATCAGATCACTTCAACACGCCAGGGATGTATGAGTAGCATTCCTGAAGTGCTTTCTCCATTCGGAATTGAACTACAATACACTTGAAGTCACTGAGAACAAATCCATGCACCGGAATTTTAAATCCATGGCATGTAGTCTAGCACGATTGATAATTTGAAGACAGATATTTTAGCACATGAAATGCACAGACAAGGAGGATGGCAAGAGATACCCATTCTGAATTACTAAATTCTCGTTTGCATACAGTGTGGTGGCACTGCTACAATTCCAGATCTCTAAACATAGTTACATGCTGAATTTAAGAGGCCCCAAACTCCAAGAGGCAGATTACTTTCAACTAGCTTTACAGAAAACTCTGAACAAACCCTCCAAAGCATTATTTTTGTTTATTTTTAGGTAGTGTGAACTCCGTTTCTGAGGGGGAGCAGGCACACACGCTAGGCTGGTAAAGCTCAAAGCCTTGGCTGTGTGGGCCTCGCAAAGTTCACCGGTGTTGACCCAGATGCAGACACCAATCCTTGACAGGCCCAGTTAACACTGCTGCTCAATAGCTTCACAAGTTTAATCCTTTGCTCTTGAATTGATTCAGATAAAAGCCCAGAACTGCAAGGTTTGAGTCTTTGTTTTCAGCCAATTGTAATAAACTATCAGCTGATCTGGCCATCAATGGAGTCTCTGTTCCTTCCCTGCAGGCTATTACTGCAGTTTGCAGGCTGCATGAATAGCCAATTGTTAAAAGGTTTGTTTCAAGCAGAACACGTTTTAATAAAGTTATCAGTTGTGAAGAATAAGATTTTCTAAAATATGTTTACTCTCCACTTTCTGAGGTTCTATGTTGTTTCTACTACTTTCATTCTTAACTGCTTTGGCTGGTTCATTGTCCCCTCCTCTCATCCTGGCTCCTCTAAAGAAAATAGTCCACACCCTCCTCAACTAAATGCAGGTTTTATTTTTGTCAAACTTACGCCTTCTCCCCCAGCCCATCAGCTTCCGTGGGTTTATGTGACTGCACGGAATAGCAGACCAATACTCCACACAGCATGTCGAGCATTTTTAATATTGCTAAGGCACTAATACAAGAACAAAGATCAGTGCAACACAACAAATACAACGAAACCTGTCAACCAGCACAGGGGACTCGCAGCATCTTTAACGAGACTGAAATGAGGTAGACTCGTCTCTCTTCATACTCTAGATAGCTTCATTATGTCTTAAGTCACTCTAGTAAGAAGTTCCATCTCAATAAGTTCATATCCCTTATGTTCTATAATTATGGAAGTTAATGTCTTTCAGCTGGTTCTTAGTTTCACGGAAGTCTAACCAAGTACAAAGAGGACAAATTATTTTTCCCCAAGTACACATAGACACAGTAACGAAACCAGGACTGAAGCTGGTTTATTCCTTGCAGTTACGTGTGTTACCCACTGGCTACTCCTTCCCAGCCTATCTGGAATGCCAGATAATAAATACGCGACTATGTAAAAAGGCTTTAGAACTACTAAGATTTCTTACGTAATGCAAGAACACAGCTGGAACATTTGTATTTTGATTGTTCTACAGTATTATCTGTGTCTGCACAATGCAGACAAGAAAGCTGTGAACAAAAGCACTAAGTAGACAGAAGAAGGAAGAGAACAGCAGCTCTGTTACGTTCATGTTTAGTCTTCACTCTACTGCAAACGATTTGTGCTCATCTCAAACCTATCCTGACACATATCCACAACCTGCAAACAGGGGTTCGGGAACATTACCAAGGTGTCCAGCACCCTCAAAGCAGACAATGGACTGGTATTCCTTAATTTTTCAAGACTTTTTTGCAGTTTTCTGTCCAATTTCTTTGTAATGCTGAAGGTTCCTGCCCAACAGGCAAGCTGAATCTGCACGTGCCTGTCTCGTTCACCGTTGCACTCTGGATGTGCAGGTACTGTGTCTATCATCCACTCCTACCTTAACTGACTCCAGTTCCATCCGCAGGCGATTGTTTTCTGACAGAAGGTCTCTGTTTCTGGATTCTGTTTGCTGCAGCTGAGTCTCCAGTTCAGCTTCATACTCTCGACTCCCTTCTTGGAATTCACGCAGTTCCTCCTGTGTATTCTCAGCACTAGAGAGCAATTTCAGCAACAGAATTCATCATCATGAACAAAGAAAAAATCTCTCTTGTCCACTCAAGGTAAAAAAAAAATACTGCTCTTTAACACAGAAGGCTCTATGCCCTTCTCCAACATACATATTCCACAGGAAGGGAGGATCATGTGCAAATGTCTCTCCAACAAGCATGGAAAGCCACCCCATAGCAAACTGGTAAACAAATTTAGAAAGCCCAAATAAATAGAAAAATCCCCAAATCTGTCTTCACACTATAGGTGTTGAGGACACATAGAGTCTCTTTAGCTTGTACATTGTCCACTGCCATCTGCAGATTTTATCTGTTATTGAATTCAACTACTTACTTGTAAAAGGGGAGGGAGGGAGGGAGGGAGGGAAAGATGGAAGATATTCTTGCATTCTTGAACAATTCTACTGAAATAATTCTCCAGCAAGCTAAACAAGCAGTATGGAAAGGCCTGAACACTTGGTCTAAGACAGACCCACCAATATCAGCATCTAGAAAGTCCGGATTTTTTTTTGCCATTTACCGCATTTACAGCAACATACTGAGCTAAAGGGAGGAGTGAAGTGTGTCCATTCTTAGCCAGGGATCCTTCTCCATGTCCACGATGTCAAATCATTCTTGATCCAGAGATACAAAGAATGACAGCATTACCATTTCAGCACACACAGTCCTACTCAACCCAGAGCAGGGACCACAACCAGCAGTGCCACAGCAGCAGTTTCGCTGCTCAAATCAGTATAAAGGACTCAGCTGCTGTAGTTCATGCAGAAGAATTGCTACTGCTACCACTCAAGACAGCTGAACCACCTTGAAGTTACTCTCCTGCGCAAGCTGTTCCAAAAAGATGGACCCAATTTCAAAGCAATATGGGGCGTTTCAAAAAGATGCAAATTGAAAACACTGTATCTCTGCAACCATGAACCACCCATGAATGAAACTCTTATCACTTGAAAGGGCAGGGCATAGAGTTCCAAATTAAGGCTAGATGCCTCTCCCAGCACACAAACAGCTCCAGCCTCAGCCATTCCCAAGATGGTAACCCCACAACACAAGGTGTTTTGGCTGCATCTTTTTGAAACGCCCTGTAGTGCTATGTGTGCCTTTGAACGTGGTGTTACACACCCCATCAAACAACTCAAAGGAGTGAAGCCACTGCCTTACCACTGCTTGTATTTCATAGCCAGCTCTTTCCAGTATCTGCTCTCCTCCTCCACTGAGCTGAAGTGATGTCCTTCTGAGTCTTCCATGATGAGCTTGCAAAGTTTAAAACTCCTGTTTCATTTTTGTTCCACCCTGGAAAATTAAAGGATAAAGTATAAGAACTAAGACTGAGCTACCTCAGTACTTTTTGGTGCAGAGCAGCAGATCCCTCCTTCCAGAAGGCCACTGCAGGCCTGGAGTCCAAACTAAAGGCTTGACGAGGCCCTATCAGACACCATAAACGTGAAAGAACCACTACTGAGTAACCAGGTCCCTTTCCCCAGTTCTCCCATGGCTGCTCCACACTCACGCTGCATCCCCAGCACTCAGCACCTTCCCCACCCTCTGACTACGCAGCACCGAGCACCAAATCTCAAACTTAACTCCAGCTGTGCCCACGCACACAGAACACAAACGAAAGAGAAGACATCTCAGCACAACTTCAGCTCCAAATGAGCTGAATTGTCAGCTTCAATAACGCTAAAGACACTTACCATGAAATTAAAGAGAAACTTGTAAAAGACACAGATAAAGTACTTAAGATACTAATTTCCTGTGTTAATACTTCCAGGAACACCTAAGCTTTTTATGAACATTACTGCTGGACACATGAAACATTTCTCCCTAGGTCAACATAGACAAAGCTACTTGACTTTAAACCTGAAATATCACAAACCACGCGTGGCGGAGAGCCACAATATACCTGGATACCTCAGAGAGCCATGGGAGAAGGCAGCTCCAGAAATTCCTGAGAAGGTGAGGATGAAAGCTCCAGAGAGGTTTCAGTGGGATCGCACCTGGCTGGACCAGGTACGCAGAGATTGCAGCAACCTGGTGAGCAATCCAGACCATCCAGTTGTCCCTGTGCCAGCACAAACCCAGTCACAGGACACAGTCCCACCTGGGAATGACACATGAAAGGGCCGCAGGGGAATCAAGAATCTCAAGCTGGTCACTCCTGCTTTAAGACTTAAGTATCTAGAGACCACAACTGAATAAATGCCCTCTGTTGGGCATGATGCACTATAAGAAACAGGTCACTAGCAAATATTACATGAGTTAGCCTTGACAATGGAGAAACATAAAACCTAATGCTCCAGACAACCTGCCCATGTCCAACCCTGGGTGAGGCAGAGATTCCACACAGACCTTTTCAATTTAATAGAAACCCAAACAGATCAAGGACTGTACATAAAGGTGGAGTTTAACAATTCATGACAATGGCAGTTGTCAGAAAACTGTACTGTTGAAACCTAATGACTGAGGAAACATAGTTCTTCTATCAAGTTTCAGCTCCAGATTGACTGAGCAAAATGTTTTCTAGAGGTAATCCTGATCGAATAAATAGCAAGAAAATAGCCAAAGCCTTCAAAGATCATTTAGATATCAGCCCCGCCTTTTACTTTATTTATGATACTCAGGAAACTCTGGAGTCCGAGCAGCATGTCATAGCTAAAGAAAATGTGCATCCACTGCACATCTACTGAACGCAATGGAAAAAATTATTCATCACCTGTGTTGAGACTTTCCTCTCCAGAAGATCATCTGGTTTAAACAAGCTTAAGAGCCATCTATCTAGTAACTCTACTGAGACAAACGTAAGCAGTTCTTAACTCCACTACAGACCACAGTATCAAGTACTTACAGTAGTCTGGCGATCTAAAGCCCAATTCTCACATCCCCCAGCAATGCTGCACAGTCCAAGCCCTTGTCACAGCCCAGGCGATTTTCAGGTTACAGAGGAAAGGGAGAGCAGTGTCACAGCTCAGCGGCTGTGCCCACACACCTCAACGCACGGTTAGCTACACACTCACAGAAATTATGCTGTTCTTTGGAAGGGGAGCTGGCAGGTGAGGGGAAAAGTTACTAAGCTTTAGTTTTTATAATGCAGTTTCGTTACACAAAATGGTAATTAGACAAAACTATATGTCTTCTTCCTAACAAATAAAACCACTATATCATGTACTGAGATACTTCCAGCAAGAAGTCTCATGGCTGCTGCTCTTTGTATGTACTTACCAAACTATGCACTGGGGAAAAAAAAGAGTGGAAAAGGAGCATGAGGAGGAGTGATTTTCCAAACAGCACCCTTGCCCATTAAAAATAAAAATCACAACCAAACATAATTAACATGCTTGACCTAGGATCGTTTATAACACATCTACTCTATCATTTTTAAGCGAACTGAAAGTGCCTTTGAAGTTAATGAGCATGTCCTCATGCTCAAGGCACTGTGTACACACAGACCAATCCTTGCAGTGCACTTGTGAAGAAAAAAAAGAATTATCTTTTACAGACGAGGGAGAGGGAGGAAGGGTCAGACACAAAGAGGTGATGCAGGTGCAATGAGAAACCAAAAAGAATCAGCACCCATCACTGCGGTCAAAGCACTGCAGAGAACAGCAAGCTAGAGTTCCTTCAGATGGTTATTTCTCAGCATTCAGACAAGTTTCTGTATTTCTTCAAGAACAGAGATTCCATCCAGAGTATACCTGGGTTTGCTACACAAAAGGTATTTCAGAAGTGTCCAAAGAGGAATTCTTCTGACACAAACATTAGAATAAATCCCATATCTGTGTTCAGACAGTCACCAAAAAGAAGTCAGACTAAGATAAAGATGGATTGCAAGATATCTTGCTCCCGAAAGCTTCCAAACAACCCTCTGGAACCAAAAGACACAGCTCCCATTGGCCTCAAAAGCCTTAATACACTCATATCTGGCTCTCACTTGTGTTTTCACACTGCACTTTGGAAGGACTAAAAGAATGTACTAATTTGCATTTTTTATAACTGTATGGTTACATACAAAGGAGCTTTCCCTAACCGAGCCATAAGATTTATAAGAGTTCCACAGAACCTCAACAACTTTCACAGAAGGATAGAGGTCCTGTCCCCTTCTGTTTCTAATTATGTCTTTGCAAACATGAGATTACGGACCCACTAAGGATGTTATCCGTTAAGAGTACGCCCTGCTTCACAGTTACCATTACTAAATAGCCCTTATAATTTAAAATTGTTAAACTGCAAATACATGGAAGGACTGTGGACCTATACTTATTCCACAGAGATGACACAACACAGCAGAGACTGCTTCCCTCCTGTCCCAAGCCATGGGTACATGGTTTTTGCCTGAAACACGCAAGGAAAACCTATTAGGCTCCCTGTACACTTGCACTACATCTTAGCTTGCAGGGATTTTCAAACTAACCAAAGATGCAAGATACAAACTGAAACAGAAAAGAAAAATTCTAAGTTTTAGACAAAGTATTAAAGCCTTTTCGGTTTTCTGAAACTGGTGAAAAACAACAACAACAAAAAACACCACCACAAAACAAAGCACGAAAAACCACTCAAATAAATCTTTCTAAGCTGCCTGTAGAAAGAGTATGGCTTTGACTTCTTATTTTTCCCTCTGTTGCCTTCCCCCCTTGATTTTTAACAGCTTGGAGACAGTACGCAAAAATGCCTGGAAAGTAATTAATTAAACCAATTAGGAACTTCTCATTGTCTAGGCTCGCTACAAAAGTGGGGAAACAAGGCGGGGGGGGGGCAGGTTTTAGCAACGTTTTGTTAAACACTGGCAAACGTGGGAAAACCAAGGAGAGAAATTCTCACTCTATAGCAGGCACACGCTGTCTGGATCTTATGTTTTTGCACACACGAAGCCAGAAGAGACGTCTGGCCAGATTTCCTGCGTGCAGGCAGCACAAGTGCTGGTCAGAGCATTACAAAACCTCTACATCATACGGGAAGTGGAAGCGTTCATGGGTGGGGAGTGGACTTCTGCAATGAGAAAAACACCTCAGCAGAAATGTTGCGGAAACTATTTCATACAAGTGAGAGCAGAATTGCAAAATTCTTAAGGAAAAAAAAAACAACACACTAAAAAAAAAAGCCACACACAAAATTGCTGAAGGAACTTCAATACGTGAATCAGAGTGTGAGTTCACCAAATTCACAAGGACCTCAACGTAGATTCTGCTCCAGTCCTAGCATAAAGGACCCAAAACAACCCTGCACACCGAATATTTTTATCTTTTTGTTTGAACAAAATAACATTTTACTTTGGTGAACAATGTTGGCCTATCTTTGTAGTAATGCCTGATGGCCTGAGTCAGAGTAATTCATATTGTAACAAAAAACTAAGAGTAAAACAGCACCATAAATACTACTGAATTATCCATGGCAGAGACGATGAAGCTCCTATCAGACATTTTTTCCTAACTGTAAACCAAAACAAAACACCCTCTTTGCTCCTGAGAAGCTTTCCCATCCTATGAAAATTACACTTTCTTAAGAAAGAGTCCCCTCCCAAGGGTCTTCCTGTAACATAAAGGCCTGTTTTCTTTTGTTTGAGCAATACAAAAGAAAATCATCACAAGAGAGACAGAAAAGGCAGAGGTCACTGGAGTGCCGGGATTAGTGCAGAATCCCAGAGCCGGCACTGAAAAGAGCGATCATCTTCTCAGGGTTTTCTCTCCCAAAAGGCTCAGTTCAGCAGAGCCCTCGTCTCCTCCGATCCCAGCCCAGCGTTTCCAGCGGAGTTTCCCCTCCCGAAACGCCTGACCTTGCCGCCTCCAGCCGAGGGGTCAGCGGGCAGCGCCGGGGCTGCCCATGGCCATGCGGAGCACGGAGCTGGGGGGGAGCTCAGCAGCGGGCGCGGTTCCCACGCTCCCCCCACCGCAGCAGCCGCAATTCCAGAAGCGGGAGGAGACGCGCGTCCGCAGGGAAGGATGCAGGGACGGGCGGGGACCGCGGACAGGCGAGGTCCCAGCTCCGTTTCCCCTTGCCTCCCTACCCCAGTTACCACCGCAGGAAGAGGGGCAACGTCGCACCGAAACCACCCTGCCCTGCCCTGCCCTGCCCTGCCCTGCCCTTCCCTCCTCCGCCCCCGGCGGTGCAGCCCCACCACCCCGCCCGCCTCTCACCGCCGCGGCTCCCGAGCTCTCCTCGCGCCGGCCGCCACCGCTCGCCCCAGCCGGCCCGGCCCGGCCCAGCCCGGCCGCCCTCCATTGGCTGCTGGTCACGTGCCGCTGGGAGCTCCGCCAATCAGCGCCGCCAGGACGCGCCGGCTGGGAGGTTTGGAAAGTTTCGTTACTTTCAAAAGGCGCTCGGGGGCGGCGGGGCCTGCCCGGCCCTTCCATCCCCTCCCTGCGCCACCGGCCCCGCTCACACCCCATCCCCTCCCTTCAGGCAAGGGCCCCACGGCCGGCAGCAGCGGCTCGTCCTCACGCTCAGCCCTGGCACGCCTGAGCCGCGCTCAGTCCCTTCATCAGTGTTTGCCGAGCCGCAGCGGGCACAAGCGCCTGCAACCTGTAAGGCGTTAAACGGCATAAATCGACATCTGCCATCGCACTGTGACCCTAAATACGCATTTTCTCTTGAAATGCTCTAAAAGACGAAAAGCTTTACATCAACTGTTATTTTTTTTTAAATTCCAAATGCCTCTTCTGAAAGATCAAGCGGTGAGCCAGTGACCGTAACACCAGTGCAACATTTTTATACCAAAGTCCCCTTTTCATGACCGAGGACCAGGCTCCTGCATCACTGAAGCCTGTGTTGCAAAGACAAAGCGGTCGATGAAATATTAGACACACTCATCTATGTCTCGGGATGATGTCATCCCTCCAGATAACAAGCCGCCAGCCTGCACAGGGCAACGAGCTCCCGNCCGGCGGTGCAGCCCCACCACCCCGCCCGCCTCTCACCGCCGCGGCTCCCGAGCTCTCCTCGCGCCGGCCGCCACCGCTCGCCCCAGCCGGCCCGGCCCGGCCCAGCCCGGCCGCCCTCCATTGGCTGCTGGTCACGTGCCGCTGGGAGCTCCGCCAATCAGCGCCGCCAGGACGCGCCGGCTGGGAGGTTTGGAAAGTTTCGTTACTTTCAAAAGGCGCTCGGGGGCGGCGGGGCCTGCCCGGCCCTTCCATCCCCTCCCTGCGCCACCGGCCCCGCTCACACCCCATCCCCTCCCTTCAGCCAAGGGCCCCACGGCCGGCAGCAGCGGCTCGTCCTCACGCTCAGCCCTGGCACGCCTGAGCCGCGCTCAGTCCCTTCATCAGTGTTTGCCGAGCCGCAGCGGGCACAAGCGCCTGCAACCTGTAAGGCGTTAACGGCATAAATCGACATCTGCCATCGCACTGTGACCTTAAATACGCATTTTCTCTTGAAATGCTCTAAAAGACGAAAAGCTTTACATCAACTGTTATTTTTTTTTAAATTCCAAATGCCTCTTCTGAAAGATCAAGCGGTGAGCCAGTGACCGTAACACCAGTGCAACATTTTTATACCAAAGTCCCCTTTTCATGACCGAGGACCAGGCTCCTGCATCACTGAAGCCTGTGTTGCAAAGACAAAGCGGTCGATGAAATATTAGACACACTCATCTATGTCTCGGGATGATGTCATCCCTCCAGATAACAAGCCGCCAGCCTGCACAGGGCAACGAGCTCCCGCAGACCATGGGCCGAGCTGTGGCTCAGCCCAAAACCCCTGGCTGTGCCTCCCTGGGCAGGGTCAGGCTGAAAGGGACCCAGGGCTGCGGAGACTCTGAAATGCGCTCACTGCGTTCCTACCCAACAATGTACACAAACACTTGGTCATTAGGCGTGTCTGGCATTTGTTTCCGGAGTCAAACCAAAACCACTAATTACCGCCTATGCGTAGATATGCTCCAGCCCACATACACGCGGCCATACGTCACCCAGTGTCACCTCGCGCCCGTGCAGCACGTTTTACAAACTGCTGGGTGACGGGCACCCACACGCAGGGGTTCCCATCCTGGTTTCATCGACTTCTGTGATGCAATTCCAGCCTGGAGCAGAGTCTGACTCTGGAAAGACTTAACTGTCTAAATCGGGAACTGCCTCTCCCGAAGGCTTTGCAGAACCAGGCTGGGACGGTAACAAAGGATGGACACTTTTTGGTAAGAATATTCCACTAAGAGAAATCTGTCCACAGCTAAAATACCTTTAACTGGAAAGGGTGAACAAAACAACTATACTTCCAGGTCAGATGTTCAGCAGAAGTAAATGGAGACAAACTATTATACAACTACGAATATAAAACTAAATTAGGTATTTACAAAATTGGGTTAGCAGCAATTTGCAATTCTGTCATTACCCAAGAATGTTCTTATTATCGTCTAAGTACAGAAAATAAACCAGACACTACCGTAGTATGTCTCCAGTAATTAAAAACTGTACACATTGTTTGCTAATTTGGATCAAAAGACATTTTACTTCAATTCTCCGAACAAGTGTTTGAGGATAGTGTCTCACACTATGACATTGAACTATGATATCAAACTATGATATGCAGATGAGATCAAAGGTACAGCTGAATATTTTTAATAGTTCTCACCTAGAAATACTTGTAAAAGACAGCAAAAGTTCTCAGATTTCAGAGGAAACTGTTTACCGTCTCATCCAATTCTGAAACTGTGTAACAGCACCCTAACAAATGCCAGAGACACTACTGTACACAAGCAATAAATACTAAAAAAGGTTACTATAATTACTATCACCGCCTTGTTTGCAAGTAGAATGAGAACATTCACCTTTTAAAATCAGCAATTTTATGCACTTATTTTTAGTTTGCTGATTAATAATTAATAAATGGCAGATTTTTGTGGTGCTGGGGTTCATGTCCTAGTTATTTTAAGGAGAATGTCACACCGATTCTCCCATGAAAGCTAAGTGGGCAAAACGTATACACTTTCAGTTCTGGTAAGGTTGCAAGACTTTATCTTTTGGCAATAACTTCTTATAGGAAAAAAAAAACCCAACATTTGCTTTGCTGCAAGAATTAAATAACTTGCCACAGAACTACTTGCCCTATGGATGGAACAGGAACTGACCATTAAGTGTCATTATAAACTACTGAAATTTTTTTAATGGACTACTGTTACACATAAAAAGACGTGACAAACGTATTAGAACACCACATGCAAATCTTGCTATCACTGAAGAGCAAGTATTCAACAAAAATTAAGCCTATTTCTGTCTCTTTAAAAATGTTCTATAATTCTCTGCAGCCTGTATGTCTAAAATTGGATTTGCATATGCTTAAGCAAGAAATAGATCCTTGCTACTTTAAAACCCTTTTGAAACCTCAAACTGACAATTTTTGGATGAAACTGTCAAATGCTTGTTATGATCAAAAGACACTAAGCCACCAAAAAGTGGCCCCTGCCCTGCTCTGTCAGTAACTCCCTCCCGAAGGGCTCAGCTACCTGCATGCCATGGAGCGAGCACGGCCTGGATGCTATGGGTTTGCCGCATGACTTTGGCCTGGACTCCTGAGGGAACTGTTCAACGGTGAGACACAGCCGTGTCTGCAGAAAGACAAGAAAAGTGAAATTACAAATAGAGACAGGGTTGTTGAAACGACAACTGCTAGTAGCACAAGAATTCAAGAGGAAAAATATGAATGTGGAAAGTTAAAAAAATCCTGAAGTGACTAAAACCCAGTTATCTTCAGTGGGGTGCCAGTATCACCCACATCAACAGCCCCAGAGAATGAATAGTTATTAAAACTGAGGTAGCTGTGAGGGCTCACCCTTAACGCTTGTTTGGCCAGCAGATGTCAGGCGTTTTATCAGGGGGTGGGAGCATACTAATGCCTAATCCAGTACTTGATAGAAACTTTTTTGTTAGCCAGCAATTGCTTTGTATTTTTAAGTTGTACATATCTTTCTTGGGGAATCTCTTTATACGCAGCCAATGAGGCCCAAGGTGATCCAGAGAACACTACAGTCGCCTCTGTTAAAATAAGCAAACAGCAGATTTCTGAAGAGTATTGACATTTAACTGCTGTCCTCAGGCTAATGACGATGGACTGCCTTCAACGGATCAGGCTCTTCAAAAGTTAAAACTCTCCATCCCTGGCAACCTACCAAGATTTCGTGTGTATGTGAAAAAAAAGTTCAAAACGAAAGCTTAAATACTGCACAAAGCTTCAAGTTATTATTATCTACAAGAGCCCGGCCCAAAGCCGTGGCGATCTCCTCATCGCCCTGAGCAGCCAGCGACCCGGACCTGGCGGGGGGCCGGACACCCCGGGACCCCCCGCACACCGCCCGGGGCCGGCCCCGACCTGCAGCCCTGGCTCAGCTGTGCCTGTCGGTCTAACGTGGGGGTCCCGGGGCACGGGGGAACATGGGCGCTCCTCAGCGGCGCCGCCGGGGCGGGCCCGGGGTGTCCTTGGGGAGGGCCGCCCGCAGGAGCCGCCTCAGGACGCAGCCGCCACCGTCCCGCCGGGCGCGGGCACCCGCGCAGCTCCCCTACCCCGGGGCCAGGTGCGGTGCGGTGCGGTGCGGTGAGCACCGGCCCGCACGGTGGGGGTCGCCGGGAACCGCAGCTCGTTAAAGCCGTCGCTGCCCGCCGGCCCGTTAAAAGCATCGGTGCCCAGCGGCCCGCCCCGCTGCGCGCCAGGAAGGGGCAGAAGGCAGGGGAGCGTTACGACAGCCGCCTTTGCGGCAGCCGCGCTGGTTTCCGGCGCTCGGTGTCGCTTGACGGCAGAAAGAGCTGAGAGGGAGGAGGGAGGACAACAAAGGGGTGTGAGGGGCTGTGGCGGCATGTGAGGGGCGGCGGCGCCGGGGGCGGCTCAGGTGAGAAGGCGGGCGGGATCAGGGCCGAGCGGAGCCGGGCCCGCCGCCTCCCGCCAGCCTGGGGCTGCCTCTGGCGCCCTGCGGCAGCGGGGAGGCCCCGGCGGGCGGCGCGGNCGGCCCGGGCCCCGCGGACAGGCCGGGCCGGGAGCGCTCGGGAGCCGCAGAGGGCAACGCGCGGACGTCGGTATTGAAGGGGACTGTTAATCTTTTTCAGTTACTGTTTTAATTCCTGAAGGAGTTGGTGCTACCAGACGTTATTAAAAGCGACGTGCTCTAAAGTAGTAGAACTTGATTAACTTAATATTTTATACTACATAATTTTGGGGTACTTTGGGTTTGTATGAATAAACATATCACAGAATGTCAGAGATTGCAAGGGACCTCGAGAGCACATCCAGTCCAATCCCCCGGCAGAGCAGGAACACCCAGATGAGGTTACACAGGAAGGTGTCCAGGCGGGTTTGAATGGCTGCAGAGGAGGAGACTCTATCTCCTTTAAAAAGTCAAAGTATTGCTTAAAAACAATTCTGGGGAAAATTCAATTCTATGTAATGTATCTGCTGGTTATGCCATTTGACATTAAATGCAAAAAATCTCAGAAGGAGTGTACATAGTTGGAAGGTGAGAAGGCTTCATTGCGAATTGTAATTTTTCCAGTACAGTGTGGCTGGGCCTGAAACAAGTCACTTGGCTTCTTTGTGGTTCTGTAAGGTGAAGTTGATGTGGTGTCCTGTGGGGCAGCAGCTTGAGAATTAGTGCAAGTATTTGTAAATCATGTTGATAATTTAGAGCTCTGTTTAAATACCAATGCTGTGTAGTTAGTATAGGTGTATGTGGTTTTGTTAGCCAATGGAACAGCAATGAGAATGAAGTTTAATCCTTTCAGCTGAGTCTGATGGCACCTGTTTTATATTTACTGATGAGTGGTTCTTGAAAATCTTACCTTCTGGCTTCTGTTTCCAGGACAATGCACTGAAAGTTTCAGGGAGTTATTTAATGTCAGCAGCAATGCATTTCTGGAATTCTGCAGCTGGTGACTTGGACTTAAATGGTGTTTTGCTTGGACTGCCTCACCTGTGCTGCAGGTCATGAGGAGTATCCTATACTAAACAGGAATAGTCAGGGCCATGTCCCAGATGCATAATTAAATTTAACATAAATAATGCAGTTTCAGTGACCTAGCAGTAGTGGAATTCGTAACACCACCATGGATTTTTTCTGTCTTACCTTAAAAGTTACTTAAAACATGCTTTTTTTTTTTTTTTTTTTTTCCCCTCTCTTTTGCAGGTGGGAAGAATGAAAGGAAGAGGGAATGAAAGGATGTTGAACCTTTTTGTTTGGCTGTATGATGGAAGGAAACAGGACAGAGAACCTCTGCAATAGATCATTCAGATGGCTTCAGCGAGAAGAGAATGATGCTAAACCATGGCTCTGGAAACTTTCTAATTGCTTTTCTGCTGCTGAAAAGTCTTTGCCTTGTAGCGTGAAAACGGTAATTTGTTGCTTTACTGAAAGCATAGTTTTTGTCCTGGTACAGAGCGGTGTAACGACATGCAGTGTTACTGCTGGGTAAAGTGGCGGGTGGAGAGGGAAGAATGAGGAGGTGGCAGTTGCAGTGCAAAGTACAAAAACCTATGTGGGAATTAAAGGTCTTTAGTTGTGTTTGCAGTGCTCTCAGCCTTGTTGGTGAAAGCAGGTAAGCTTTACTCACTACAGCTGTGTGCAATAATACAACTGACTGCTTAAGAAGTGTGTAAGGCAGCTTCTTGAAAGCTCCATGAAGTTATTGCTAAGGAGTAGAGTAGCGAAGTGTAGTCTTTACCCTTCCAGACCTTATCAATTTAGTTTAGAGGCAAATTTAGCCTTTTCTGAATTATTATTAAGTGCTAGTTAGAGCAGTTGTGGCTACTGTTCTTCATGAATGTCTAATTTTTCCTTGTTTCCTTTTCTTCAAATGTTCCTGTTCTGTAACTGTATATGATTCTGTACATTTAAGATGCAAAGTGCAAAGGAATAGAAAGAATAGCACAATACAATGACTTGCTTGAGCAAGCAAGCTCCAGTTGTTAAGTAACACTCATTTGTGCATGTTTGGTCTGACTTTTGGTAAAAGACCTGGGGGAAACAGCGAAGCATGTGTCCTGTTGTGTTGCTGGTGTCAGGTGTTAATAGGGAGCTGCCGTAAATTCTGGAATTAAACAACACATAAACCAGTCCCAGGCAGGTTTTTGATAGAGTGAATCTTCATTTCATGAGATGGGGTAGAAAGGAATGCTTTTGAGCTTGGCTGATCAATTATTCATTGCTGGGTAGTTGGAAATGTATTAAATTCAATTTGGAAAGTGAAAGTTGTTCCAAAGTACTGGCCTAAAGCTCTGCAGTGGTGGGTTGTGTGCAGTTTGGCTCTGCTGACTTTGGCTGTGCTGGTGCTTCTTGCTTAGTTTTCACTGCTGCCATTTTAAAAAACTGTATTTCTAGATAGGATTTTCTTTATGTCTGCACATCTTGATACCTTAAATAAGAGTAGGCAAAAAGCACTTACACAGTTGTTGTGGAAACTTGGTATTCTCTGTCCTCTGTTAGTTTACCTTCTTGATATGAAGTCTTAAAGTCTTAGTCTTTTAATGCATTACTTCTAAAACTTTAATACAACTTAAAGTCTTTATTCAAAGATGGTTACTTGTGTACCTATAGGCTGTGGGTTTTTTTCACTTTGCTTTTAATCCATCTATGTTTGCTCCTAAAATAAATAAATCTTTTCGCTTTGCAAATGCAGAGTGTCTCTCAGCCTTGGTTTAACAGTTTTCTGCTTTTGAAATTGTGTTTTACAGACCCATTGCTATTTGGCTTATAGCTTTTTGGCTTTGTTTCTTCCAAAATCCACTGATACCAATGTACCTCAGGCTGGCACACGCATAACTGGCATGTTTCTTTTAATATTTTACATGTTCAGACAGTGAGGTAATAGTAATCACAAAGATAATATTTTATTATAATACAAAATCGTTGGTTTATTCCTGTATTATTCTGAATGTAACTGAGCTTTCGTTTTCCAGAAGGATTACATGGAGAACAAGCAAGCTCCTGTGGAATTGAAGGATGCTTCATCTCCTCATAATGCTGGCTCTAAACTGTTTCCTGCAGTGCCGCTTCCTGATGTTCATCCCCTTCAGCAACAGCAAGTTCAGCTTTCACCTGGCCCAAAAGTAAGCTGCTGTGCTCATGGCTCTGACTCTACTTGCACTCCACAGCTGCACTGTGGTGGCGGTGGTGGTAACTTGGTTCACCCTGGCACGATACTAGACTCAAAAAGCACTGGGACAATTACTTGTCAAGTGGGGTCAGGATTTGCTTATCAGTCTGTGTCTTCACTGAAGAACCCTCCAGCTAGAAGCAATTTGGCAGGTGTTGTGAGCGAGTTTCCTGGCATGTGCTTAGAAAACAGTTTGTCCTCCTGTCAGCATCTGCCCTGTTGTGGAAAACTCCATTTCCAGTCCTGCCATGGTAATGTGCACAAGCTGCATCAGTTCCCTGCCCTTCAGAGCTGCACATCTTCTGGCTATTTCCCGTGTTCTGAGTTCACGAGTGGGGCTACAGGCCACTTGGATGAGCACGTTGCGCAGTCGGAGCTACCATCACACGTGTGCGCCAACCCTTTGCACCTAAACGTGGCACCTTCGGTTTGCTTGAAGGGCTCTCACTACTGCAGTGACTGCTTGAACAAGGTTTGTACACACCACCTTTCTCCTTCATTAAGTGTGGTATGTGGTGAATGTTGAAATAATGTTGCTTGGGCAAAACACCAGCTTGTGTCCTGCTGGTTGGTCCAAATGTATCAGATACCCATTTTGAAAGTGACTTCTTTTCAGAGGTAACATTCATAGAATCATAGAATCATTTTGGTTGGAAGAGACCCTCAGGATCACTGAGTCCAACCATAACATAACTTCAGCACTAACCCATGTCCCTGAGAATCTCATCTAAACGCCTTTTAAACCCCTCCAGAGATGGTGACTCCACCATTGCCCTGGGCAGCCTGTTCCAGTGCCCAACAACCCCTTCTGTGAATAATTTTTTCCTAATATCCAATCTAAACCTCTCCTGGTGCAACTTGAGGCCGTTTCCTCTTGTCCTATCACTTGCTACTTGGGAGAAGAGACCAACCCCCTCCATGCTCCAGCCTCATTTCAGGTAGCTGTAGACAGCTATGGTTTGATAGGAAGACAAAAGAGGCTGTTGCACTGTTTAGCTTACAGGGATCTGTAATGTACTCAAGCAAAACTTTGTCTGGATTTGAAAGACAGTTCTCTCTTTACAACTCCACAGAGTGTTCCATAGTAGCAACTCTGGAAAAAGGCTAACAAGAGTTAATGTGTGCCCTTGGGCAGCTGATCAGTAAAGATCCATTATTAAGTCAGGTGAAATGTCTGATGCTGTTAAGGATATCTTAATTTTGTTTTGGTTTTAGTTCAGCCTTCCCAAATGTGTAATTTATACTTCAATACCAATTTGGTAGGCTTTAGAACTGATTAAAACTGTGCTTGAATTTTAATAGGAAATTCAAGTGAAATAATATACTCAACTTTGCAAGATGTGTTACTTAAGCTTCCAAATTTGAGTTTCCAATATAAAAGTGAAATGTCTTAATTCCAATAAACTAAATTGTGGATTAAGTCTATTTGGAATTATGACCACTGTTTTTGTGGGGAGGAAGGTGATTCAGCCTTGTATTCTTAATTGTGCTGATTTCCTGTGCTAGGTCATTTTTTTTTTTCTTTCAGAATACATATTAGTACTTCTTAAAGATGGCATGTCTTGATGTGCAGATTTTAACAAATCTTCCCTCATATTTGGAAACCTAGAGCTAAGTATGGTAGGAAAGATTCTAGGATAGAAGCTTCCTTGCTGCAGTGGTACTGTTAATTAACTTGTAGACTACATCTGACCTTGCATTTGTTGCAGAAGGGAAACTGAGTGTTTCTAGCATAGAATAGTATGTGTTAATATTGTGTAGTAAATAAATATGTATTTTGAAAAATTGTCCCAACAGCCAACCAGAAACAGCCTAGTTGATGCTGCTAAAATCTGGCCAAATATTCCTCCTCCAAGTGCCCAGACTGTGCCTGTCCCTATCCCCATTTGTAACGGCTGTGGAACCAAAGGAGCAGCAACTGAGAAGAGTTTGCTACTGGCAAGCAGCCTTGGCAAATCACCACAGAAATATGGTAAACGGCGTCTGTTTGAAACTTGCACTTAGTGGGCGTTCTCCTTAAATATTGTTGCACATCAAGTGTTCTGGTAAATTGCACTATTCTCTAGAAATTTCTGTGAAGTCATAGAACACTAGACAGTAAAGGAATACCTTGTATCTGTTTTTCAGAGTCATAACTTGGATTTACCTGTCCTGGACTACCTAGTTAACTTACTATATTGTTTGTGTAGAGCTTTGTGGTTTGCTTTTTTTTTTTTTAACTATTCTGATTTTTACCATTTTAAGAGCTAGAAAAAGAAATTCTAAGGTCATAGAAGCTATTTTGTTCTGCTGGTGTATAAAGAAATTATCTTCAGTCGTACTTTGGAAAGCATTTTCTTAGCCTGTGGTTTCTATTGTCACTTCATATGC
Organism: Pampusana beccarii; assembly: GCA_013399365.1. Taxonomy (NCBI): domain Eukaryota; kingdom Metazoa; phylum Chordata; class Aves; order Columbiformes; family Columbidae; genus Pampusana; species Pampusana beccarii. The sequence continues at coordinate 990,000 of VWYH01008318.1, forward strand.
AGTAAAGTTGTAATATTTATCATTACAATATAGCTTTGTTTCAGTGTTCTTGAGCGGAGAATACTGTGTGAATTACATGGTCTTTCTGCAGTGTTAGTACTGCTTCCATTACAAAGTCATAGTTAGTATGAAAGTTATAAACTTTAATTCATAGTTTGTTTTTCACCTGTGACGATTCCGTGTAATTCCTCATGTTTCTCTTCTAGTTGTTTTGTGGGGATGAAATGGGTGTATAATGTTGATTCAAAATAAAACAGATATTCCGAGTGCTGGAACACTGGAAGCTTTATTTGCACTACTTAGTCTGTAACAGCAAAAACTCTTAACCTCGCTCTCCTGAAGTGCAGGATACCTTTGTGTTTGTTCCGTACTGCCTTAATTTTTTATACTCACTGTCACTCTAATGGTTATCTCATCTACTTTTGTTTAGATTCTTTATCTAATATGCGCTGTAAATTTGAACAGCTTTCAGATTTTCACTTCTTTTACTTATATAGCACCTCCTGAGTTTAGTGTAACACAACTTTAGCCAATTTTCATGGCATATGCCACCTCAGCATTTGATAACTTTTGTAAAAATACATTCCTTGGTTGTTTGAGTTGAAAAGTAAAGCTGAAGTTGTCTTGTATCTTTATCCTAACTTAACAGTGACAAAATTTCTGTTTAAGCCTTATTTGAGGTATGATGTTTTTCCCTTAGGCTTTGAAAACCTCTCATTTGTTTTTTAGATTCCTTAAGAAAGTAAAACTGAACTTGTATTTGTGGCCACGTTGTCCTCTAAAACATAAAGCTTCCTGTGTGCGAAGTTTATTGTATGCTATGTTTAACACTTTTTTTGTATTTTAAGATTAAATGAGCTGTGTTGTTAAACCTGTTCAGGGTCTCCCGAAGTGGCAATAACAGGCCAAGTCCTGGAAAACTTGCCCCCCATTGGAGTCTTCTGGGATATTGAAAACTGTTCTGTTCCCACGGGCCGTTCAGCTATAGCAGTCGTACAGAGGATTCGTGAGAAGTTTTTTAAAGGTCACAGGGAGGCAGAATTCATCTGCGTGTGTGACATCAGTAAAGAAAATAAAGAAGTTATTCAGGAGCTAAACAACTGCCAGGTATCAAACCAGCATCTACATGGTGTTCTTGCTTGAGAATGTGTGTTCTGAGTGTGCCAACTGTAACTCCGGTTCACTAAAGCTGTGTCTTAGTTTCTGTGTGCCCTGGACTGTGAGCTTATAATTAATTTATGGCTGGGGTCGTTAATGCTGAACTTTCTGGTGTTATGTTTAAAACCGAAACTGCATTTCATTTTATGTAGATTACTGGTTTAGCTTAAGTTGTAGTGTTCACAGAGGATTTTTATTTCATCCAGTAATAAGTAGTGGTTGTGTTTCCAGTGTTAACCTTCAAATCTCTGTCTAAACCATTAATTTAAAAAAAACTATGGTTCTATGAACTTCTTTTGTTAGTGGGTACTCTGTTGATTAGTGAGTACACTTGTAAATTAGTGGTATTGATTGGGGCACCTTTATCACCACATATTTTTCGATCAGTACCTTTTGCTTCTTGGTAATTTTTGTGCAGGTCTCTAAGTCAGAAATTTCATTCCTACCCCCTGAATTGCAGGTATGATAACAGGTGTTGACAGTTTATCTGCTTATGTAAGGTAAAACAAATTTGTAGTGAGCATTTGCGACATTGGTCACCCCTCTATTTCCAGTGAGGGTTTATGGAATGTTTTTAAGGTAGCAGCATATATTCTTAAAGAAAGCAAAGCATATAAATTGTGATCTTTAACCCAGAACAGCAGAAGTTATCTGTAAGATGTGGCTGAACAGGCAGGGTTGAAGTTCATTGCTCATCAGAACAGTTTGGGATCCATACATGTTATATTTAATGCATATGTGAGTTAATTTATTTAAATAAAAGGTCCATGTGAAAGCTTGTATTTATGCTCATGTTTTTAAAAATTGAATTGAAGCAAGTGTAGTTCACATTCAAGCTTTACTTTAGAGTGTATCTTTGTATTTCCACAGGTGACTGTTGCACACATCAATGCTACGGCGAAGAATGCTGCTGATGACAAACTCCGACAGAGCCTGAGGAGATTTGCTGACACACACACAGCACCTGCCACCGTGGTTCTGGTGTCAAGTGAGTGTTTGTGGGGCTTGTCTACAGCTCAGAATTCGGTTCCTCTCTTCAATAGCACTTTTGCATATGCTGCTGTTCTGCTTTCCAAGGGTTGTGTTCGAAATTGGCTTTAACTGAGTGGCTCAGGAAGTCTTCATGATGTTAGCAGCAGCAAGGGAAAAGCAGGGACAGTAAGATGAGAACGTGGCTTAGTTAAGTCAGCGTTGGAATCTGGTGTCTTGTTGAGGGCCAGTAGGTACGTGTAGAAATATGTCTGAAGTCAGACGGACTCAGCAGGAGCTAATAAAGTAAAACATTGAGTCTTCCTTCTGGGAGTCTTTCTGAACTCTTTGAGCAGGGTGGATTTGCTTTGGCTTTTATTCTTGTAGCAGCATACTATCCAGTTACACATGCCAGCCACTCAGCTGCTGAATTGCTATGTGTTGCCTTGGGTTTTCCCCTCAAGCTGAAGGAATGGCTGTTACAGTAGCGTGCAGTGCAGGTGCATGCCTTGCTGAGAAATTGCTAGAAGTTGCTTTTAAATGAAGACTGAGTGCTACCTGCTGATTTAAATTATGTTGAGTACGCAGACTTGTAGCTGCTGGTGCTTTTTCATTGCAAATGTTCAGTGATAAATAGAACTTAAGTGAGATCTGGGGTTTTGTTTGTTTAATCAGTTTTTATTTAGCTTTTGCATATGTTTCCTTGTTCATTCTATTTTTCTTTTTTTTTTTTTTTTTCCTTCAGCGGACGTAAACTTTGCTTTGGAACTCAGTGACTTGAGACACCGACATGGTTTTCGTATAATTTTGGTACATAAAAACCAAGCTTCAGAAGCACTCTTACATCATGCTCATGAGCTTATTTGTTTTGAAGAATTTATTTCAGACTTGCCACCAAGGTTACCACTGAAAATGCCGGTGAGATTTTTAATTCTTAATGCAACAGGCATTTCGAAGTGTCTACCTCCTTTTTTTTTTAACTAATTTAGGGGGAGAGCAGGCTGAAGTGTGTGTGTTTTTTATGGTGGGACATGATGTCTGCTGCATGTCTGACAATTGTCTGTATTTGTTACTACTGTATAAGCATATGCTTTCTGCTTTAAGACTGAAAGAATGAAATAATAAAAAGAAAGTAACAGATAGCAAGGTCACATTTTTATCACTAAATAGTTTATCAGATAATGTATCTTACGTGCCCTTTGCTGGCAGAAAGCTAGGGTAAGGACTTAGTTGTGCACTAAGACATCTCTGCGATGCTTTCTTAAGAGTTTTGAGTGGCTGTTGACTCTTTTCTTAGTTTTTGTCTTCCTGATGATTCTTTCTGGAATTAGTGTGTCTTTGCACAGCACTCATGACCTTTATTTTTGAAATAACTTCCTGAATTATTTGTTCATGTACATGTGTTGAATATATAGAATTCTCAGGTTGCAAACAGTGGTGCTTTCGTATCTGGAGAAGTGATCAGGTATTGATCAGTTGTTCAGTGGAAGACTCAATGGAGTCTGTAGTCTCTTCTAACTTTAAATTATATTGGGAATGAAAGTTTGAGCACCTACTGTGGTATGAGAGTTTTCCAAACAAACTGAACACTGCAAAAACAATTACTTTGGGGTGGAGGGAGGCAGAGAATCATGTGTCACCAAAATCAATGTAAAAATACTGGTTTTGAGCAAGAGAGTATTCTGATGTAATCAAATTAAAATCTTATTCTCTTTAAACAGGCATGCCATACACTATTATATGTTTATAATCTGCCAACGAACAGAGACAGCAAAAGCGTCAGTAATAGACTCAGGCGTTTGTCAGACAACTGTGGAGGGAAGGTGCTCAGCATTTCTGGAAGCAGTGCAATTCTTCGCTTTTTAAATCAAGAAAGTGCTGAACGGGCTCGCAAGCGAATGGAAAATGAAGATGTTTTTGGTAACAGGATCATAGTGTCTTTTACTCCCAAAAACAAAGAAATTAATGAAGCAAAAAGCTCCAATGTTGTGGGAAGTGAAAAGATGAAGTCTCCCAAAAAAATTAACAAGAACACAAAGCTGTGCCTCTTCAACAAAGACTCAAGTGATCAGTCTTGTGGTACCAAAGGCTCTGCTGGGAGAGGGTTCCAGATTCCTATCAGCAAACCCACACATGTTAAAAGTTTACAGGTATTGTTGTTCTACCTTGTTTAGTATTCTTGCTTTTCCTCACGTTCTGAGGATTGCTTCTGTTACAGCTTTATCTTTCACTTGTCAGTCCTGGTTAATTAATAACTAATGTATAGTGATATTCCCAAAGGAGAGCTGTATTCATCTGCTTGGAAAACAGACAATGAATTTGTGGGTGGGTTTTTTCCCCCCCACCCCGGTTGCTACCTTTTTCTCAGTTGGAAATACTGCTGGTACTTGTGGAGTCTTGAATCCTAGGCTAGTTTTGATTTTCCTGTTGGTGATGAGTATAGCATCTAGAGTGATCCACTTGTGCTGATTTTAAGGAAGACCAGAGTACATCTACAGTACAGCAGAAATATTTTGGCTGATAGACAGTTTACTGTTGTCAGTTACAGAAAATAAAATATTCCTAGTTATGAAGTGCCAATTCAAATGCTGTTACAGAAAAATGTCAGTTATCTAGGTTTCCATCACAAAGCTTCTTGCAAGGTATGTCTGATGCTTTTACGCTGACCTTTCTTCTGTTTCATATAGGAGCTGTGCCGCATTGAATCGAAGACCATCAGCAGAAATACTGAAAACCAGCAAGAACACTTAAGAGAACAAATTCCTTCTCCTCAGAGTAACTCTAGTGCAGCAATTCCTGTGTCTCTGGCAACCAGAAAAATAGGAATGGGAGAATCATCCTGTAAAAGCAGTCAGAAGTATGTCTAAAAATAAAGACATCAGTGTTAGCTACATTTATTTTTTTAATGTGAATTCTGCAACATAATGTGTTTTCTTTTTCTTATATATATTTGTGAATAGAAAAGAGACTTCTGCTTCCAGGAGCAGTACCAATTCCCCTGTAGATAAAAAAGAGAAAGATGAAGCTGTGTTTCAGGTCAGCTATCCCTCAGCTTTCAGTAAACTGACAGCCTCAAGACAACTCAGTCCTTTGCTCGTGTCTCAGAGTTGCTGGTCATCACGGTAGGTGTCTGTGTCTTATTGGGGAGGTGAAGCGAGACTTCACCAATATATATTATTTATTGACAGGTGCATGTGGAGTGCGTGCCCTGAGCACGTGACTAATACAGCGGTTTGTGTGGAGGCACAGGGAAAACGTGATGGTGCTGCATGGCAATTAAATGGATGTGAACATAAGATGGAGTGAACTCAGTTCCAGAAACTTACTGTGTAGCGGTTGTTTCCTGCAGACTTTGTCTGTAGAGCTTCTGAAAAATCTTCAGAGGCATTATAGACATCTTACTCCTCCTAATTTCAGTGCCTTTGACATTCTCAGTACAAATATATCCAGGCCTATCAAATTATCATAGGCTTAAATATCTGGCCTTTCCCAATTATTAAAGTCATATGAATGAGTTTGACTTTTTTAATATGTTGCCAAGATAGAAGACTTGATGCTGAATATATTAATAAATTAGGTGACTTTGAAACATAATATGAAGTATTTCCTTGCTTTTCATAAGAAATATTTGTCTTGTTGTGATGTATTGCTTGTGGTGAAATTTGTTTGGCCATGCACATATGTACTGGGAAAATACTTTTGAAGTGCTGTGTTTGTGCACTTGATGTGTTTATTTTCTCATTAATTTTGACATGTATATATCAGAACTGTGCAGTGCTACTTTAGCTCATAAATGTTTTTATTGTACCCAGGAGTATGTCTCCAAACCTCTCAAATAGATCATCTCCGCTCACATTTAACGTAGTAAATCATACCGGTGGTACAGACTGCCCTGATCCTTTTGCAAATGGTGCAGACATTCAGATCGGCAATATAGATTACAGATTGTCCAGAAAAGAGTTGCAGCAAAATTTACAAGAAATTTTCTCAAGATATGGCAAGGTAAAGGCTAAAATACCTTTATTAAATCTGTTTAAGTACTTCCTGCATATGTATTTATGGACAACTTTGTGGTCTAGCTTTAAGTGAGTAGGAATGGAAAGCTATCCGAAGATGACTTTTAAACTTTGTTAAAAGGAGGTATTGTGTGTTTTTTCTTTTAAAAAGACCATTTCTTGCGCTAGGTTCTTAATTTGCATGTGGTCTTCATAGATCTGATATTCTGAAGTTAATATACATAAAATTCTTAGTAAGTGGCTCATTAATCTTGCAGAGGAGAGACTTAAGATTTAGCTGCATGCCCTCTTCAAGCTGTAAAGCTGTGTTTCCAGTGTCAGCTTGGTCACAGTAGAAAGAGTTTCTGTTTTGAAACAGACACTGAGTGTGAATCAGGAAAAAACAAGGCAAGGTCATTTCTGCAGCAGCCCTGGTTCTGTCTGATCTGTAGATGACTTGCTTCTAGAATAATCTACATAGGAAGATGATGCCTGTGTTAAAGAAATATCATGGTCTTGCCTTGGCCAAGGCTCCTTGCACTCAGTTCTTGTTTGCAGCATCCTGTTGGCCATGATTCGTCCTACTTGGTTCCCTTTTGCTTTGTATTCGTCTCTTGGCCAAAGCAAGACTGCGCTACTTTTGTTTTGGCTTGCTTTTGGCTAATGCTTTGTGATAAATGTGTAAAGTATTTTCTTCCTTTCAGGTAAAAACTGTAGAGCTCAGTCCTCATACAGACTACCAATTGAAGGCTACAGTTCAGATGGAAAACCTGCAAGAAGCAATCAGTGCTGTCAACAGCCTTCACAGATACAAAATTGGCAGTAAAAGGATCCAGGTCTCATTAGCAACAGGAGCTGCTAGTAAATCACTCTCTCTCCTTAGGTAATAAGCACTTTGGCATCTTCCTAATTGTTATAACATGTAGTTAGTAGCCGAGAGGTGATTTAAAATACTGAGCAAAGAATTGAGAGGGAAATAAAGTACAATCTGTCTTACGACCTGATGAATGTGCTCAGTACAACTAGGCTAGTTTTCAGTTAAACATTTTTATGCTGCTTATATTTAAAGTTTTATATCTGAAGAGATTGGTTCTCTGTTTAGTAGCATTTAACAGTTCTGCCACTACTCTTTTGTAATATTGATAGACCTCAATAACTTTTGTGCAGCTGAGCTGAGATTACACTTGACATCTTTATTCTTTCCTCCAAGGAACTGCACATGAATTATGTGTTTGAGGATGGGAGACACAGTTTAAATGCTGTTGGTGTTGCTTTGGTCTCCATTTTCTACATGGAGGATGGTAGAAGCAGAGTCCTGATACTAGTGAGAGTACAAGTATTTCCTGTTTCAATTTTTCCGTGCTGAAAAAGAGCATTAGGAAAGAAGCTGTCAACATTTTTTCACAGAAAGCTCCAGTGAAAACAGTGCTTGGAGTGTAGGAAGTTCTACAATTACATGCTACTTGCCATTGTATAATTTACAACTTGATTTCATTCTTGCCTATTGGTTTATGCCTGGTCGAAGTTCTTAATGTAAAGTCTGGGCTGATAATTTCTACTGCTGCAGCTTTAATACAGAGTTTTATAGATGCTCAAAATCTTACCACCCCTTATGAAGGATGCCGTTCCTTCAGAGATGGTACCTAGATAAATCAGCAGGAATGTTACTGCTTGCGCTCCCTAATCCAAAGTGTCAACTGTTGTAGCACTGGGATGGAAGGGAATGTAATTTGTCCTGTTACATTTATAGCTCGTAAAAGTGCATCTGTAAGTATCTCACTGATTTTACAAACCAATGTTACAATATTTCTTTTATAGCTCGGAAACTATGTCCATTCTGCAGGATGCGCCTGCTTGTTGTCTTCCTGTGTTCAAATTCACAGAAATCTATGAAAAAAAGTAAGTTCTCAGTTCTGTTTTCTCTAGTACTTCTAAAAAGAAGCTGATCTTGTGTGATTGTTTACAGTGATTTATAGAAGGCAACAGAATGGAGTGTTATGGGTTTCTTTTTTGTCAGATGTTGCAGTATCTTATCTATCCAGAGGCAATGGCTGTAATGCTGGCCTGCCTTAGAGGGCTTTATTTCCAGTATTTTACTTCACTTTTCTACATTGGCATGAATAGATGAGTTACCTTAACAGTTTGCATAGTTTCTAGCATATTCCCATTTTAAAAAAAAAAAAAATGCAGATTACTGCATTCTCTAACTGGGTTTACAATGTGCACTTATTTTAATATTTTTTCTTTTAGATTTGGCCACAAGTTAATTGTATCAGACTTGTACAAGCTGACGGACACCGTGGCGATCCGTGACCAAGGCAGCGGGCGCCTCGTTTGCCTCTTGCCCAGCAGCCAAGCCCGGCAGAGCCCTCTGGGCTCATCCCAGTCACACGATGGTTCATCCGCAAACTGTAGTCCTATCATATTTGAAGAGTTGGAATATCACGAGCCTGTTTGTAAGCAGCATTGCCTGAATAAAGACTTTATGTAAGCTGTGTATAAAATACTATAAAACCGTGCAAAATATTTGAACAGTATTTAACATTTATATTAAAGTGAAGGCGTGTATGTTCACTTAGTGTGCGCTAGTCACTGTTTCTATGTTTGCAAGAGTAAGTCAGGCAGAAAATAGTGAGGTGGCACAGTGAATTTTCTAGGCAGTTCTTATGGATCAGTCTATTAGGCGAGATTAGTGTTTTCTAGCAAGATTAAACACCTCTAAACAGAAAGGTACACTGCCTTCCCCTGGTTATACAGGAAGGTTATACATGGCAGAGGTTTCTGTTGGCTTGAATTTCGTTATGTAGCTGTAGCTGCAATTGATAATTCTTTGTCTTCCAGCTGCATTTATGCTGGGTTGAAGATCTGAAGAGATTAAGTTTTTGTTTTGTTCAACAGCAGCCAGGTTGTGCTACTAGAGCAGTTATTAGGTGTTCACTCTGAACTGCCTGATCTGTGCTGCTAAAGTTGAATTTGAAAATTTTGATCTAATGATAATGAAAATACGGTCTTCTAAATGTTGCTTGTCTCATGGAAAATTTCTTGTAGCTCTCTTAATTTTTGTTAAGAAGATGGAAATTCCTTGTGACTACGTAGTGGTATTGTTCAGCTGCTAGCAGTGTATTGTGTGTGTATAGTACGATGTTTTCTCTGGGTGTATATGTGAGCACGTACTGCGCTACAGCGATGTGTAGAATGAGCATATAAACTTCAACCTCTTGTTTTTACAGTGAGCACGAGTTCGATCCTGATTCTTACAGAATTCCTTTTGTGGTTTTGTCTCTGAAGACATTTGCTCCCCAAGTTCACAGTCTTCTACAGACACACGAGGGTACTGTGCCTTTACTAAGGTAAAGTAGTTTAATTTTGGCATTTAGCATAAGGGCTGGTAGGTTATTGATGGCTGTAGTGCTCTGAAACTACCTGTTAAAAAATCCAGCTCTTAGGTAAGGTGCTATCTTTTACAGAAAATAAGTGCCTTGTGAAATTATTCCTTTTTGAATTCTTGTTGAGCAAAAAAATGCTTATTTAAGATATGCATTTTATGAAGATTTCTGTAACGTACTAGTAAGCTGTTGAAGCTTCTTGCTCAGGAGGTGTCTCAAAAAATGATATTTTTAGGACAAATGCTGTAGTGGTATTTTAGTTTCTAATGGAAGCTTTTTTTTTTTTTCTTTCTGAAGTTTTCCTGATTGTTATATGTCAGAGTTCAATGATCTTGAAATGGTGCCAGAAGGCCAGGGCGGTGTTCCTTTAGAACATCTGATTACCTGTGTTCCTGGAGTTAACATTGCCACTGCCCAAAATGGCATTAAAGTGATTAAATGGATACATAACAAACCGCCACCTCCTACTACAGGTAAATATTTCTATTTAAAAAACTTTTATCAGAACTTATCTTTCTGCTAAAAAATGGGAGTAGCATAAAGTCAACATCTTGTATAACTATTAGGTTTTTTTATAAAAAAGAGAAACTTTTAGCTTGAATATCCAATTTTTTTTTCACCTGTGCTTTAACCAGTGCCATATAGTGTGCAGTGTTTAGTGGAAGAATACTAGTAAAAGGTTCAATAATACGATTTTCTTCTTGTAGATCCCTGGCTTCTACGTTCGAAGAGCCCTGTAGGTAACCCACAACTTATTCAGTTCAGTAGAGAAGTGATAGATCTACTTAAAAGCCAACCGTCCTGCGTCATACCCGTCAGTAAATTCATCCCAACGTACCATCATCACTTTGCCAAACAATGCCGAGTGTCCGACTATGGGTATTCTAAATTAATGGAGCTGCTGGAAGCAGTGCCTCATGTATTGCAAGTGAGTTTTCTGGCCTTTTCTTTTTAACTTGGGGAATTGTACTTTTATGTTCAACTATCTGAATTACTGGGTGGAATTGTGTAATAGATGCTGTGCAGTTGCCTGGTTTACCTTGAAGGAGGTGGTTAAGTGAATGCTGGAGTGTAATTGTGGTCTTTTTTTGAGGTGGTGTTTCTGTTTTGTTGTCGTCATTGTTCCCACCCTACCAAAACAACTTCTGGGGGAATTAACTATTTAATCTAAGCATCTGGAATAAAGCCTTTGGCTGGTGTTTGGGTAAAAGGCTTTAATTGTGCTGTTTATCATAAAACCAGCAAATTCTGAGTGCTCCTAAGTGAGCCTGCAACTTGGAGGATTTCTTTGTGCGGTGATGTCATATGGCCTTAAGGTACAAAAAAGAAACACCATGGTCATGTTAGTTCACTACTTTGAACACCAACTGATTGTAGAATTTTAAAATAACCAATACAAATGTGCAAAAGTTGCAATAGCATTAATGGAGGAAGTATTCCTTAATTTCTTCGTGATAGATGCCTTAGCACAGGAAGCATATGGCTCATGAGGCTGCCTTTCCAAGCACTCTATTATATCCTTTGTTTCTAGCCTTGCTATACCAGTTTTAGCTTCTAAATATCTTGTAAAAGAGTTTAGTGAGGGTGCTAGATGCGAGTAATCAAATAATTTTCTTTCAGATTCTCGGTATGGGTTCCAAACGCTTGTTAACTCTGACACACAGAGCTCAAGTGAAGCGCTTTACGCAAGACTTACTGAAGCTTCTCAAATCCCAGGCTAGCAAGCAAGTGATTGTGAGGGAATTCTTACAGGCTTATCACTGGTGAGTTGTTGTTAATGAAACAAACAATTGTGCAGGGCACATCTAATACTGGTGGGTTTAAAACCTGGTGCAAGAGGAGTCAGCACCAAACTGCGGCAACTCTAGTGTCTCTGTGATGTGGAAGTTTGAACTTCTAATCAAAAGAAAAATTAAAAGCTCTCTGCCAGACTTCTGTTGCTTCCTTTAGTACTGGGTTTAACTTTGTTGGAGTTTGAAACGGGTTAATGGATTTCATTTGTTGTATCTGAAGCCAGAGCTGCAAGGTTGGATTTAAGCAAGCAGATCGTGCTGCATTAACATGAAAAATAAAGGGAATAATAAAGGGAAAATTTAGTGTTAGGCTTTCTTTAGAGGGGAATATAAAATAGGCTGATTGCCAAGAGATACTTTCACTACTTCGACTGGATCTAGCAATGGCACAAAAGTACAGAGGAGCGGTACCTGTCTTGCTATTGCCAGGAAGAACATTCTGTTCTAGCATGGTAAAAAGCAGATTATTTTTTTTTAAAAGAACCAAGAATGACAGGCTCTGTTTACTTAGTATTTGAGGCTTATTCTCAACTTGCCTTTTTTTTTTCCTACACAGCATGCATTAGTACTCATATGATACAATGTTCTAAAACTTCCAGGTGTTTCTCAAAGGACTGGGATGTTACTGAGTATGGAGTCTGTGAACTGGCTGATATCATATCAGAAATTCCAGATACAACCATCTGTTTGTTACAGCAAGACAACGAAATGGTAATTTGTATTCCCAAAAGAGGTATGTCCATGTACTTTTTTTTTACTGTTGCTGAAGAAATTGTTTTTTAACTATTTTTAAATTGTACTAACTAAAGTATGTGGGAGTGACTTGGATTTTTTTTTTTTAAACCAAGTTATGAATTTCTAGTGAGTAAAGAATTTGTCATTCTAGGAACAGTTGTAATGGAACAGACAGGAAAGCAGGTGGCAAACAGCTTAAAATAATGCTGCTGCTTCTACATGCAGTTGAACTTTCTGTGGAACGCTTCGAGTGGGTTGTTGCCACACAGCAAAAATACGAGCATATTTGGCTATTTAATATCTTAAGTGCTCATCACCTGATTATTTTAGGCTTTAAACATGTAAGCTTAGTAAAAGTCTTCAGTGGCAGAAGAAAATAGTGACTTGGTGTGATAAGTTAAAAAGAAAATACAGTGGTTGATTTTCATGTTCTCTTGCATTTTATAAGTGCGGTGTTACCTTTATAAGTGCTCTTGCCTTGTTTTTTCATTTTAGAACGTACACAAGAAGAAATAGAAAGAACCAAACAATTTTCTAAAGAGGTAGTAGACTTACTGCGCCATCAACCCCATTTTCGAATGCCCTTCAATAAATTTATTCCTTCATATCATCACCACTTTGGTCGTCAGTGCAAACTTGCTTATTATGGGTTTACAAAACTACTTGAACTCTTTGAAGCCATACCAGATGTCTTACTTGTAAGTTTTGAAATCCTAAGCTGTACTAAAGCATTTTTCTGAGATCTGCACAACTGTTTCAGCAGGGGTTATATTTTGCATTAACTATAGTGCCAGTTAAACTGTGCAGCTGTAACATTAGCCAGCTGTATTTAAGAGTCTTTGATACAGCTATTTTGGTAAAATGGTCCAAGGTTTTTAACATGTTCAGGCTAAGCTTGTTAACAAATTAAAACTTTTTCAATTGGATTACATTTACAAAAGTCTGTGCATCAAAATCAGAGCTAAGTTTTATTAAAGTTGTTTTAAACTTGCTTTAATAAAGGTTAATGACTATTTAATTGCCTGTTTTGTTGTATTTCAGAAATTACATAGTTTTGCTTACAACGCAGATATCTTTTGAGGTAGCTGAGCTCTGCTACATAGCAAGTGATTGCCTGCAAGTGCTGAATTTTAGTTGCAGATGACACTTTTTTTCATCCAGACTAGGTAAATCACTTGAACAAAGTGTCATTTCTGGTTTCTAGGTTTTGGAATGTGGGGAGGAGAAAATTCTTACGCTTACGGAGGTGGAACAAGTGAAAGCAGTTGCTGCCCAGTTTGTGAAACTGCTGCGTTCTCAGAAGGACAACAGCCTGATGATGGCTGATGTACTGAGCGAGTACAGCAAAACCTTTGGCTACACCCTGCGGCTTCACGACTACGATGTTAGCTCGGTTCCAGCTTTAATGCAAAAACTTTGCCATGTTGTAAAGGTAATCTTTTATTTTTATCCCTCTAAAAGGTATGCGATGTGTTAAGAAATTTCCTGTTTCAAATCACAGGTTTTAGTGTGCTTAATACTCTGCTCTAGAAACAGTATTTCATTAAGTTGGGGGTGGAGAGGGAATTCCAAAGAGTTTTTTTAATGTAGCTTCTAGGTTCCTATGATGGTGGTCTTGTTCTTTTGTAACCTTTCAACTGTATCTGGGAAAACTCATGCTTGTTTAGCAAATAACAAGTAAAAGATTGTACTATGATACTTTTAAGAATACAAATTGTTTGATTTCTTTTTTTCCCACCTGATTTCTGTGTAAAAGCAATCACTTCCTGATAACCATAGTAGTTATCAGTCTTCTGATGTTTTATGTTCCTAAATTTTTTGATCAGTGGTTTGAGGCTTTGACTCTGAATGTAAATGCATGGATGGTTTTATATGTCAGTGGAAAAGACAGGTTACATCTACACAGACTTGGACATATGCTGGTTTAGTCGCTCCAGTTATGTTAATTCAGCAGCTGGAGTTCAGGGTGGAGCTCAGTCAGGTCCAGCTGGCTTGGAACAAAGAGCATAATCATGTCTACCATGTGGGCAAAAACTGCTACACAGCTTTTGGATATTTAAAGTAAATTTTTCCATGTAATAAGCTGCTTTATCGTGTGTGCTTTTGGCTTGGGGAGTATCAGATGTTGGTGTGTAATGTCAGATACAGCTTCACTCAAACAAACCCCAGCTGCACAAATTACTTCTAAATTAATCTCCTTGCTGTCCCTAATTTGGTTCCAAATTCATTTTTCCAGGTTGTTGACACAGAGTCTGGCAAGCAAATTCAGCTGATCAATAGGAAGTCTCTGCGGACCCTGACTGCCCAGTTGCTGGTGGTGTTGATGTCCTGGGATGGAACGTCCTTTCTCTCCGTGGAACAGCTGCGACAGCACTATGAAACAGCCCACAGCGCTTCACTTAACCCCTGTGAATATGGATTTATGACCTTAACTGAACTCCTGAAGAGCCTGCCTTACTTGGTTGAGGTACAGAAGTTCCATTTCTTTTCTGGTGTTTCATACTTAGAAAAAACATTGTGACTAGAGGATATGGATGTATGCACTGTAATTCTTTGTCTTTTCTTGTTCTAACAGGTTTTTACCAATGGGGCAGCAGAAGAGTATGTGAAGCTTACAAATCTCTATATGTTTGCAAAGAATGTAAGGTCCTTACTTCACACTTACCACTATCAGCAGATTTTTCTTCATGAGTTCCCGGTAGCATATAGCAAATACACAGGAGAAGCGCTGCAGCCGAAAGCGTATGGATGCAACAATTTAGAAGAGCTCTTGGGAGCAATTCCACAGGTGTGAAGAATTCTGTTCTGCACAATTATACTGAGATTTCTGCATGAATTAAAAATAGTCACACAACTGCAGTCTGTCTTTTAATTGCTGTGGATTACTGTCCTTCTCCAAGGAGGCTTATACTAGTTATATTTTGAATAGCTTCTGAGAAATCTGGACTGTGTAATAAGAACAGGAAAATACTTTATTTTTTACATGTTTTGGTCAATTTTTGCTTAAGAACTGTTCCTGGCAAGGCTGCAAAAATCCTTGGCATTGTTATCAAGTGAGATAATTGATTTCTGTTTTGAATGAATGACTGTGCAGTACTGAAGCCTCATTTAATCAGGGTAAATTATTTAAGTGCCACTCCACACAGCAGAATTTTGCTGTGGCATCTTGTCATCCACGCATGCTAAGTGCTCCAGGGTAATTTTGTGACCCAGTTTGTGGCTATAAGCTTTGTTTTAAGTAAATTAATCTTCTGGAGAGTAACAAAATGGAATCTTGCAGCTTCATGTTTAAACATATAGCTTTGTTAATATATAGCTAGTATGCTTTCTAGCCCTATAGTTTGCCTTCGGCATCAATTATTTTGAGACAAAGCTTTTACTTGGGAAGCGTAGCACAAATTAGCAGCATGATTCAGTTTACTTAGAGAAATAATGTCAGTGCAAGGGAGCGAGTAAGCTGCTTTTGGTTTTGAGATTGGTATGTATCAATGTTTAATAAATTCTGCTTTTTTTTTCCTCTGTAGGTGGTCTGGATTAAAGGACATGGTCATAAGAGAATTGTGGTACTGAAGAATGATATGAAAAGTAAGCCATTTCCATTTTCAGCAGTATCTTTCTTTCATTTTTTCTTTTTTTGAGGCGTGACTTGAGTAAACAAACCAAACGAACTTGCCTTTTTGTAGCTCGTTTTAGCTCACCTAGTTTTCCCCCTGCTGATCGTGTGGATGATCATGGAAATCAGCTTGCTGACAATAATGGACATATGGAGACCCCAGGATCCACTTCATCAATGGAACTAAGTCTAGGAACACCTAGCAATGGTAATACAAAATTGTTTTATGTAAGAAATTAGTTATCCTAGGGGAAATAAGCAGAGTAACTGAAGCAGCACAGGGAAAGCTGTGTGAGTTAGTCCATCTGAACTTGTGTAGAAATGCTTTGTGGCTTGAAAGCTGTTGGAACTATAGACTTTAGAAGTTCTATAGGCATGTGTCATCTTGATGACAGTACCTGTTGTCCTCTGCTGTCAGCTGCCAGAGTACTGTTTTGCGTGGATTTTAGTGGAAGTTTAGGTCTATAAGCATGAAGCTAATGAGAAAAGATGGTCAGTAGCTGCTTCTGCTAAGAACGTCTCCTGTGTTCTGATGATAATATGGTGCTCGTTTTTTGCGATGGTGTTAGCTTGACTTTATTATTTGCAAATAAGTAACACCACAATGACAGTCCGGTTGGTCTAAGTCTGTGTCAAGAAAAAAATGAACGGGGAAATGGTGGCCTCATAGTTCATATCTTGCTGTGATCTGCAATTCTTTTATTACCTGCAGGTTGGAGAACTTGTGGCATGATTCTTGAGTTGCTATTTCAGAAGGTTAGGCTTGTCACTTTTCATATGGGCAAGTCACTTTATTTTGAAACTTTCAGCTTAATTTTCACCTGTGAATGTGTGAGGTGGTGGTACATAGTTGGTAGGATATTGGTGTGTCCGCAGGCGAGTTGTCTGGTAACTTCTCTGTTACAGACTGTTCCTTGAGGTTTTGTTTCCTCAGCCCTTCCTCTATTACACACGTTTGGCAAATACCAGGTTTTTACCATAGGGAGATATTTACTCAGGCAAGAAAGAGGTTGAACATACTGTTGCATTGTCCACTGTATTGTAATCGGTTAGATGCTCTTGATCCAGACAAGTAAATCTTAATGAATCTGAGGGTAGTTAGCATTAATTCAGTTTGATATTAGTATTTTAAGTACAGTGTAGATCTCAGATCCTCAGCATTGTGTCTGCAGATTCACGCTTACCAGCTCTGCAATAGTGACACCTCCACAGCCTACAGATGCTTTGAAAGATGTTCCCTTATCTTTGTAGTTTCTAATCAAACTGAGCAAGAACTTCTTTGCCTCGCAAACACATCTCCCGTTGACCTCTTGTGTGAGCCAGTTCCTTCCTGCCTCCCGTCCCCACAACTGCGCCCCGACCCCGTGGTTCTGGAGTCCGCAGACCTCATCCAGTTTGAGGAACGCCCGGCACCTCTCGCTGGTAAGACTTTGCTGGCCTACATTCTATTATTTATGGATAACTCAGACCATTTGGAAAGCAAAGCCATCAAACAAATGGTTGATTATATAAAGTTCCATTTAAATATGTATGTATATATATAGCACATTGGGATGTGTTGGAAATGCAGGTGGCTTCTGTAAAAGTCTTGAGTACTGACCATAAGTACCTTGCTGCACTTCTCTGGGGTGAGTTTTAGAAGGACCTTATCCACCACTGAAATTGCATTTTGCCAAACTGTAGCAACCTTTTCACCACAGTAGTTTCATAGTGCTTTTCTGAGCACTGAGAGACTTCATGTGATAATTAAATTAAACCTTCTAAAGAGTACATGATACAGACAGAGCCAGAAGCAAACGTCCCGTCAGCTGCACTGGTGTGAACGTGACACATCATCTGGCTTAAATCAGCCTGACAAGTTGTTTTTAAATACTTTGTCTGTTATATTCTTTTTCAAGAGCATCAATAAATCGAGCTTTCTTATTTATTTTAGAGATAATGATTTTAACAGAAGAAGAAAAACAACAAATTGTTCCCCCAGCTCAAGAAAAATTGGCCTCTGGTTCCGCGGGATCTCCCAGCACAGAGAACACATCAGTGCCTCCCTGCCAGTCCTCCGAAACCCAACCGAGCAAGGAAGCGATGGACAGCCCAGCCAAAAAGCAACACAAAAACAAGGTGAAATTGGCAGCAAACTTCTCACTTGCACCTGTAACCAAGCTTTAACTCTTTCTTTTTAGTGTGAAAGACAAACACCTATGGACTCTGCACAAAATGAAGCTATTTGCCAGCCCTTATGTATTTTAATGAAAGGCCTAGAAGAATTAATTTGTATTTAATGTATTCTGTGAAGATTTTGTTCTTTTTTACACTGAACACAGCCGTTAGAGCAGACTTTTTCTATTATTTTGAAAAAAATAATTCTGGCATTCGTTAAATTATTATTAAATTTTACAGTTTTTCATAAATGTGTGTTCAGTAAAAGCAAAATATTAATTCGACTAAAATGAAACCGATTTTATTTTCTTTAAGCATTGTTGGTGGTGTAATCATACATGTAGCATATTATATCCTATAGGCTGTTGCTTACTGGTATTGTTTCAGACAGTATTAATAAACTGCATGATCTGTCTTTCAAAAGCCTGTTGAGAAATTTTAACTCACTGACCTGAAATGTCAAGAGTGAGGGAGCTGATTGTCCTCCAGAGGAGAAACTTGTTCTCTGACCTCTCAGATGACTTGTAACTGCACTGCAAATTCTTTTGGCTAAAGGTGTCTGTAGAAGATTATGGGTTTTTTTGTAAAACTTGTTTTAAACGTTTTCTGTAGCTTTCAGTTCCATTTAGGAGCTTTCTAGGACCTTGATGCTTTAAGCTTCCCTTTTGTATTTGGTTCCAGTCTGGCATGGATTTGGTTAAGGAAAAAAGGCTGTCTTGGTGTCGTGAGTTTAAGATACAGACACACACATTTTATTGTGTCTAGAAATGAAATTAGGAAGATTCTGATATTTCTGAAATATGCATTTAATGCATAAATTACAGATAACGGAGCAGGTCTTAGTAAAATGTTTTCTGACGGGAGGTACTGATGCTATTTCCACCTGTAAGGCAAGTTCTAACTACATGTGGAAATGCTAAGGTTGTTCTGCTTAACCTTGTTTTCTATTTTTAAGCACGTTCAGTAAATGGGAAGCTTATTCTTTGATGTGCTGTCTTTTAACTGTGTCTGTTTTTATTTTAAAACTTACTCCTAGTGTTGGAAGCTTTCTTCAATGTGTGGTACCTTGCGTTGGCTTTGGAAGAGAGGATAAGCTGGTGGATGACCTTAATTAACTCTAGTTAGCAGAAATGTCCAGTGTGTGAGTATTTATACCCATTCTGGGTAACCATGGCATTTACAATGGGTTGTATTTGCCAGGCAGCAAATAAATTGCTTGTAGTACTGAAAGAACCTAGACTAGAGGTTTTCCACTGGCCAACTGAATATTTTTAGGTGAATTCTATTGTAATACACAAGAGGTGGAACACGGGCTCTAATTTCTCAGCCAGCAACAGGAAATACCACTGAATAATGGCTATAGACAGGATTTTACAAGTCAGATTTTGTTATAAAATCTTTTAAACTTAGGCAAGTATTACCAGTAGTGAACTTATAGCCATTGGGGATGCAGAGAAACACTTGGAAGTTTTTCTGAGCACTATGGCACAGTATTTTCAGTCCTTAGTGAAACTCTACAGACACACAGCTATAGAAGGAGAAATTAGAAGTGGGCTTTCTTGGAATGCTTCTAATGCGAGAACATCTGTTTTTACCTTAAGTTTGATAAGGTTAACACTGATCAGTCTAGATCTTTGTTTCAGAAGAGCATGCACTGGAAAAAAAAACCAACCTGAAATTAGATTTTCATGAGATGCAGCTGCAAGTCATCTGGAGTCCTAAAGAAAACCAGGTTTTTGCTTCAAAGGAAAATACCATATTTGTCAGAGTGAGTGTGGTGGTTACACCATTTATGGAGGTCAGTAATCTTTTCTGGATTCATGTGTGATTCTGATGAAATCGCTGTTTGAAAGTAATAGAATAATACTTTTGAGAGTTGTGTTCATAGTGTAACAAAATAGCTAATGGAATCGCAATATATTTTTTTATCCAAAGGGTTCAATGAATGATGTGACTTACAGATTTAAAAGCATTACAACCATGAAATTCGTTAATTTAACAATTAAATGTACTACTTCAGGTTCATGTCTGTTTAAAAAAAAAAGTCACTGAAATCCTCAATTTATGCACTTTTTCTTCGCGTGGTTCGGAGAAGAAAAAATACTTTTCTTAGCTGTCTACTTTGTTTGGACACTTTCTTTTGTGGCTCAATTGCTGTTTTGTGTGTTGGGACCAAACAGTTGTGTCAATAAAATTTTCAAGCAAGCATAACCCTTGTCCTTGTCTGAAGACCTGAAAAAAACCCACCTGTTTTAGAATCCTTAATTTGCTGTATTGTGTTAAATTTAATTATCCAGACAGGTAAGAGAGCTAGAATGTGTGATTTGGTGAAGACGAAATAAACACTAGTCCACAACTTGCTGTTCTGGAGAAGGAAGGTTTTCCCAATTTTTGCGATTCAGCTGTTGGTGGATGTACTGAGTATCTCTTGCTGCTCTTCAGACAACATAATGTTCAGGGTTTATTTTAGAAGGAAACTACTATTTATCAGCCTGAAAACTGGAGAAAGGAATGGAGATGCAAGAGGTGGAAGGAAGGTGTTCCAAGTGAGTTTGTCTCACTTTGGACTGTTAGAATTCATGTGAATGATGGTCAAACGGAGTGTTACTGTGCCATGAAGTTAACAAGTGGCTTTGGAGTTAAAACAGTCTTGTTTTCCAGCTGACCACAGTAATTATCCAGGAGCTACGAGTCTGGCAAGCAAGTTACTTCACAGCTTCACTAAGGTGCTTTAAACTTCAGAATCTAACAAAATAATTTTTAAATCTGCAACTAAATTGGTCTGCTCTGTCAACTTGCAGCTTTGTGGACAAAAGTAAAGAGCTGGATGAGATGCTCCTGACTATCCCTTTCTTTCGGTGTTCGTAATTACATCTTCTTCCTTGATGGAACTGTGAAGTAGAACAGTCTGCTAGAGCCGATCACAGAATGTTAGGGATTGGAAGGGACCTCAAAAGACCGATGTCAGGTCTGTCGCAGGTGAGGGTTGTTATTTAGCAGGAAACTCTCCATAAATTGTGTAATAAATACCACTCTCTAAAAGGCAGGGCAGGCAATGTTTAAAAACCTGCTATATAACATCTGAAGTGGCACCACAAATGGTATCATCACCATTCTAATTTCCTTCTTTCAGTAATTGTGAATGTTCTAAGTATGCGTGAGTAAAATCCCTCCTACCACCTGGTATGTGAGTGCCTTCAAAAGGCGGGTTGGGCTTTCTGGTATCATGCTGCAAACATTCCCACTTCTTTCATTCTCATTTTATGCTAAGCTATCTGTTTAAATTAGTAAGAAGTTTTTAAAAGTCATGATGATAATAACTTAACATTTTTTTTCCCCTAAAATAAATATGGCTTATTTTCTGCCATAATGTAACAGGATGGAGTGTAATTGCACGGTGAACTGTGGTTTAACTCTTATTTCTGTTAGATGTAATTTAAGAAAAAAAAGCCTTTGACACTGGGCGTGTGTTCAGTGTCTTTGCAGTGAACCTTTTTGAAATTCGGATGTTTAATCTCTTTCGTGCCTTTGAAAAGTTGAGTTTGAAAACCTCAGCTTGAAGTGATTTCCCATTCTAAGCCTGACCTCGGTACCTGTTCAGTCTGTGTGGCCACAGAAAGTCAGGTGCTGATGTACTTTAAAGTCAGCACTTTTAAAAATGTATAGTGTGATGTCTTACCTTGGATGTGTGCTATGGAACAACTGAGGTACCTGGAGATCTTTTGGGTATTTTTCCACAATTTAGTTGGTATTTACTTAGAGGATGAGATACAGTATCTCTGCTCTTCCAGCATGTGTTACTTTGAATGCATTGCCTCTTGCAGGGACTGTTTTAACGCTTAATATTGCATAGATGGAGAAAATAAGAAAACATCTTAATTCAAATGACTGTTAGTGATTAGTAGCGCTATACGTATGCTACAGAAAGCAGACCGACAGAGAATGCCATTTTACAAGAAATTTGAGGTGCCACTTGAAGGTATTTTTGAGCCTTTTCTGTAGAGTAGAAAAGGCTTCTCTAGGACAGATCAGTTTTCAGGCCTTTTTGAGATGTTCCACTAGTCCTATCTAACCCTCAGCTGCCTTGTCTCTAGAATACCTATCAAAGAAAGGTTTTGTTCGTTTTTCCTGCTTTGGCTTATTGCCACTGCCAGGGTTGTGTTGGTTTTGCTGAGCGTTTGCCCGGTTGGGCTGTAAGCAGTGACAAGCTGGGCAGAAGCTGCCCGACCTGCTGGGCACACTTCAAGGAGTGGTGTTGGAGGACATGGCAAATTTAAGCTCGAGCTGTTAAGACAAGGTTCTCACATGATGATGGAAGGTTGTTGCCAACAGACATGGGATAAAGATCTGGATATCATGCAGTGGGACCTGAGCACCTTATCAGGCTGCGGGTAAGTAATTTAATTTTACCTGAAGAACAGGATAAACATTTAATATGTGAAGGGAATTTAGAGAAAAACAATTAAATTGTGCAAAGGGAGGGAGAAGAGCAGTTCACACAATAGCCCTGTGACCACAGATTGCTTTCACCTTTTCTGCTCTGTTTTTAAAGCTGTGTGAGGGGAATATGAGAGAAGAATAAAACAAACATGTGCAAACTTCCGAGATGCTCTCAGAGGAGTGAGCAGGATGAAACAATCCTAAATGGATTAGGAGAGAAGTAGGAAAACCTCCTGAAAACATAATCTCTAAAAGCTTGTGGTCAGCATCTTGAAGGATCCGTATCCTGCAGGACTTCCAAGGTATCCTGGCCTGTATGCAGGAAGAATAACAGTGCCGTAGCAAGGTGACAGGTAAGGAAATTCCCTGCCCTATCTAAGACAATTTGCCACCTGAAAAGCTGAGTGAGGTGTTCCTGCAGCACGATAACCTTCCTGCTTTTACAGATGGCCCGTGTAGGTACGGACAAGGCATAGAAGCATCTGGCTTGTACTTTTGCTGCTTAGCTCTGTATTTTGTGTTACAAGGGACTGTTCTTAGTCCCGAGACAAGTGGTGGAAACTGGAATGTTCCCATTGCTTGTGAGGATCCAGGTGATCTCTTCAGAAACTACAGTCTGTTGAACTTGACAGTCCTAAAGCAAAAGCCTCCAAAGTATTTCCTTTAAAATGTGTTTGTGCCAAACAGGGTTTTGGAGTGATTCTAATCCACCCTTGTCCGCCTGTCTGAGGAGGCTGCAGCGCAGCCTTTGCCAGCTCCGGAGCAATTTGTGAGCTGTGACGTCGTGCCAGGAATAAGTTTGTAGTAATTCAGGAAGAAAGATGGTGAGAAACATCAGCTGTCGTGGACTTTTTTTTGCGATGACATTTCGTTTCACCTTGAGATTTGGAGCCTGCATGACTGCCAGGAGCTATTTGAGTAGCGTACGGCACACACAGCGGTGCTGAGCTGCCCTGCCACGGACCGAGTGCCGCACAGGATGCGGTGAGTCCTCCGGCGTTCCAGCGCCTCAGATGGTACCGCTGTCAAAGCGCTGTTATAATTGGCACAAGTCTCAGGTCAGCCTTTCAGTTATCGGATTCAAAAGTCAAAACCGGCATTCTGCCTGTGTGATGAAGTCTACTGGTAAGGAAAAAAAACCAAACAACTTTGTCAAGTAGCTAAAGAGCTTTTGCATTTACAGGGTTCTGTTAGAGCAGCTTTGGTTGCCCAGTGACAAAGCTGGGGCGTCAAAGGGGGTTTCTGGCCTGAAGGTGCACAAGCAAATAGCCACGGGGTACAGGTGTGTGATTACAAAAGCTCAATGCTGTCATAAAGCAAAGCTGGTTTTCTGCATTCCAAATCCAGTCACAGGCCGTTGGCTTGAAAGGGCCCATTCAGTGGAACTCTTGGGATTTGTTTGTTAGCAAAACCAAGCACATGTCTCCAGTCAGTGGAATTTCTGGTGGTGTTTTTGAAGACAGAAATAGCTAAGTGTATCACTTCTGTCATTTGTAGCTCTTGGTGCTGCATGAGCTCCGTGTTGTGCTTTGATAATCTTGACCTGGAAGGTCTCTGTTCGGCTGTGTTACCTGTCTGAATTACCTGTCTAAAGCCTGGCAGCGTGGGCTGCAGTGCCTAATCCCTGTGCCAGGCTGCTGATTCCTGGAGCTGACCAGCTTTACTTTTTGGGTATCAGCTCAAGTATCTCCTGGTGTCTTATCACAATTGGTGCAACCTCAGATGTACTACTGTAGAAAACTGCCTCCAATTAATAAAGTAATAATTCTGTGAAAGATACAAGCTTACATGTGAGGGCAATGCTGCTGTCGGATGCTTCCTTATCGCTCTCAGCGGCTGTCGGCTGCTGATCCAGCTCTCGACACTGAGCTGTTCTCAAGGTGCCATGTGAACAGTGGTGTTTCCACTTGGAGGGAAGAGGCTTGGACCTGAAAGAATGTTTTTATGTTCAAAAGCAGCCTGCTTGGCTGGCTGCTTGTGGGATGGAGGGGGTTACGTGGCACAGGCTGAACCTCGATAACAATGGTATTATTTGTGCTGGGGCAGAGCAAGACCTGTGTTTGCAGAGCTAACGTGACTGCTCTGGAGGAGCAGCTTGCACTTGGAGCTGCTCGGGAGCACCTGCTGGCCGTGGGATGGGGAAGGGACCTGCCCTTCCCGCAAGGCCACAGCGGAGCGAAAATTGCTTTGATTTTCTTCAGCCTGTTCCTGAAATGGGAGAGTCTGGCTGTGACCTGCTGGCACTTGACTTGGCAAATGCTGATGTTCTGTGTATGTTGGAACACCAAGGAATTTTCCATTGTGTTAGGCAGGAGCAAACCACAGCGTGACTTGGTTTATTTGCACATCCTGGGAGATGCTGTACTGCAAAGTACATATTCTCTGGGTTGCTGTAGTGAGTTTGTGGTTGTCTTTCTACTGTAAGAGGAATATGTTTATTAAAGAAAAATCTGAACACAATTCCTTCAAATTCCTTTTTCATAAGAAAAATATTCTCCTTTGTGACCAGGAATATTTTCTGTGCTAATTGTTTACCAGCAAGTCTAACCTGGAGGTTCTCTATTCATTCTCAGCTGGAATTTTATTTCAGTCTTAACTGTAAAAGGTGTCAGAGATCTCTTTGGTTCTGGAGCCAACAGTCAAATTCTTACTTTCCAAGAGCAGCCTCTGAAATGCCAGTAAGGACTTCAACTGCTTCAGAGGCAGGGAGTATGGATAAGGGTATGGGTAGAATATGTATATTGTATACATCTTGTGTAGAATATACATGTTGCATAGAATAAACCTAACCTCACCATTTGAGGCAATTTATTTCAGTCTGCTGTACATGTTTCAGTTTCGAGCGGCGCAGTTTGAGATCAAGCTGAACCAAATATTGGGAAAACAGTTCTTGTTCACCATCTGCCTCGTTGCTGATGCAAAGGTGCCCAGCCTGGGTGGGCACCGGGGAGCTGATGGCCACCAGCACAGAGCGTGGGCTGCTCTGGCCACCTCTCACAACTTAGGACTGGTTTCTAGGTCAAGTACTGTCCTTTCAGAAGGGTGAAGGGGGGGGTGTGTATATGAAAGTACTTGTTAATTCTCATTAAGTGTGCCTTGGCTAACAAGACATTGGTAACTTGTCACCAGGGTGCAATTAGGCAGAGAAAGTCTGGGTGACGTGTTCTCTCTCCTGCGTATTGCTCGTTTGACTTCTGATTCCTCAGTTGGGTTACGTTTAGTGCTTTCTGCTGAGCTGAATTATTTTATTCTGGCAGATGGGGGAGGAGAGAAACTTCTCTTCTGCAGCCCTTGTTCGGATGATACAATACTACTGCTGTTAGATGTTCCTTAGTTGGCTCAACACCAAAACTTTGCTAATACAAATTTTTATTTCCCTGTCTTTGCTTCCCCCAGGAGGAAGGCTGGGGCAAGGAAAGCAAAGCAGCAATGTGAACTGCACCCCTAGATGCACCTGATTGCAGCTCATTCCCGCTCTCGGGTCCCTGAGCTCTCCAGAGCCCTTCGCCTCAGGTAGCAGCTGTCAAACCGCTCTGCTGAGCAGGCCAGACACTGCTGATGTTTAATTTTTTTTTCCCAATTGCTGTTAAGCTCTTCTGGCTTGGCAATGGTTTTGATACCCAAGTATATTGGGCCCTTTATCTTCTCAGCGTAGGGCTGTGAACTGTCATCTGTGCAGTGCTCTGGGCTGCAGGGAGGTTTCGGAGTCATCTAGGAGCATCATGAGATTGGCTTTTTTGGTGATTTTTTTGGTTGTTGTTGTCTGTAGTGTCATTGGAGAAACTGTGGGGGTTTTAGTGAGATAAAATCCTTTATTTCAGTAGCATCACTAACTTATCAAATTATTCCTTTCTTGCAGAGTAATCATCCTACCATTTTTGACAAATACAGCAGCACAATAAGGGCATCCCACTCTACTCCACCAATTTCCTTCAATAACAGGAAGAAACAGATACTTAGTTGAACACAGTAGCTTAATTTATTTGGAAATATGTTTAACTTTGCTGAAGAGATTCAGTAGGTCTAGGGGAAGGTACAAGAGAACCGTTTGCTGGTTGAATTGGAGATGAGTACAAATAGCACCTCAGCACTTTTATTTTTCTCAGTAGACCAAGATCCTTTCCTGAATACAACCATGTTTAGCAGTTCTTCAAGGAAACAGTGTGTCAAATCCATCCTGATTTTTCTTCTTTTTCTGATGCCTTCTATATGATGATAAACAGCCAGGATTTCCAGAAGAGATTTTTGGGTGCTTTGGTTAACCAATGTCCTTCTTTTGCAGATGGTAACAGCTAAAAATTGGCTCTCAACGTGGTCACCTAAGGATCCATGTCTGATTTTTTGCTGATTTTACATATGGGGATGACATAATGTGCTACATTCATGGGATCACGGAAGTTTAAGCCCCTTGTTGTACTTGGGAATACTCTGTGATTTAGTCTGATCTTTAAAGGACCAAGATTTTTACACACTTAATCCCTTTTTAATTTGTTTAATTACAGCCATTATGTTTGAAGGAAGCCGTTAAGGCTCTGCTGTGTCCAGATGAGCAGCACTGCACACCAGCGTTGAACAGAGGTGAGAATCTGACCTCACAGTCCAAAAAATCCAGGGTTTTATTACTAAGCAGCAGCACTGACCCCCTTCCAAAGGAACCACTGGGGGACTGCAGGCAAGCGGCTCAACCCACCCAAACACCAGCAGAACGGAAGCATTTGCTAATTGAAACAAAACAAACTTGCACAAAAACTTTTCAGCTCACCCGAGCCAGAACTTCAGAAAATGAAGTTCTTTCTCACTAACACAGCTGGAGTTCCAGTCCCTTTGGGGCACTGGCCACAGTGGTGCTGTATGCGAATTTACATATTCACACTTAATGTGTGTTCATTTTAATTAAGGAAGGGGGGCTCTGTGGCCTGGTCATGAGTGTTACATCCCAGAAATGTCTGGCTCCTTTTCCTGTTAATGAATTGCCTACATACAAACCTGTGCTCTACTGATTTCCCTTTTCTTCCCTAGGGGCTGTAGATGCCGTGCAGTGCGCAGGGAACACCCCAACCACCACCACAGCCTGGTTGAAGCGTTAATGTGTGTAAGCCACCTCTTGCCTTACAACAGCTGTGTGCCAAGTCCCTCAGGACTTGTTATTGCTGTTCACAATATTCAGGTTTAACAGATGATCCTCCAAAGGCTTTAAGTTTGGTGCCTCACTAGTGGTTTCTTTCTTAACGTGCATTTACCTTTGTTAATGGCACTGAACATCTACCTCTTGTCTTACAATACTGGTAATTCCTCATGTCTTAATTGGGTACCAGCAAATTCAAGAGGCTGCTGAATTTTCCAGAAGCCAGTGGGTGTTTCTTCCCCTCCAGTGCGTATTCTCCCTGCAAAGCAGTTTTCCCCATACCTCAGTTAATGTATGCAGGTGCCTTATGGAGTCCAACCTGTACCAGATACAGCAGAGCTTAATGGGATGTTGTATCAGCACAGATGCAGTAGTTTTATATGATTACTCAGCCTTTGGATATGTTTTGTCCTATTTCCTGCATCTTTGGTCGATGTAGTTTTAAGTGCTTCACGTCTTACTCAAAACCTTTTCGTGTTGTTTTCCCTCCTTGATCATTAAGTAACTTAGTGATGAAGGTTCTTTGTCTCAAGTGAGCGTGAAATACTGAAACAAATTACTCTGGAAATGCAGAAGTTCATTGAATCAGTCTGATGTTGGGGGTTTTTATTTGTACACAAATAGTCTGAGTTACTTTAGATGGTATCTATCTCCTTGAACCTTAATAAGATACTTTCTTGCTCTAAGAATATTACTGCTTATCCTTTTTTGATTAACTGCTGTTTATTTCTTTCTCCTTTCCTATAACTGTGGTACCTTTGTATGTAAGTGCACACTTCACTTAGCTGCCTTCACAACATGGAAGTTCCTCTTGAAAAACTTTCTTTCAGGAACTTTTTGCTATCTGTTTATTTCTAAGCCTGAGATTTTCACATTAGATCCATGTACATTTATTTTACTATTTACACCTATCACAGTACACTTATATGGAATACCATCACACAGACAAGCCAGCTACTGACAGCTAATATAAAGATATTAGATTCCACAAGGTTTAATCTGCATAGAGACCAGAAACACATTTAATGGTGAAACACAGGTAAGTCTTTCTGTATTTCCCTTAATTTTAAACCCATTTGTGTAGAATGTGATCTTCTTACCACAAATACCTACTTCTGTATCTGTACATTTGTCTTGTACTCAATTTGTCTTGGGTG
>VWYH01008318.1:1018803-1069782 GCA_013399365.1 Pampusana beccarii
GGATATTCCAGCAATTGCCGAGTGCTGTTTGTCAAGGGGGAAAAGTGTACAAAAAGTTCTTACAAAGTGGTGACCTATTCAAATTGCTTTTTCACACCTTACTGCATGAAATATATCCTCGTTTCATGTTTATCACTGGGGTGGTTTTGTTGCCTCTACTACAGATCTTTTCTGGTCACTGGACAGCCACTATATAGGTTTCTTTTGTTTTTAGGCATGCGTGTTGAGTGATCCATGCAACAGTGAAGAACCTGCCATTGTACATTCCACCCATTGCTGTGGTACCAGTTGCTCTCGATTCTGTCAGCAGGATGCTGTTAGTTCCCTCACCCTCCAGTTCCATTCAATGAAAACACTTGAAGAGACAAAGGTAGTAGCCCTGGGCTACATGATGTTGCATTGTGTGGCCCCACAACAATCTTTGATAATGGCCAATCCTGCCTTGGCGATGGTGGGCTTGCTTGGAGGAGGTTCTGCCTTCTTTTCTGCTGGGCTGCCTGCAACGTTCAAAACAGGACACCGTTAAAACCAAGAGCTGATCAAACTCTTGCTTCCTACTCGTGGATTAAAGAATGCAAACTTTTCCCACCCTCCCCGAATTTTTAAACTCTTGTTTGAATAACACATCTACCACTCTGTTAGTAACCAAGCTGGTATGTGGATTCAAACTTCTCTCTTCAGGGAAGGGGCTTAAGAGGGGCTGAAGAATCCAGACATCTCAATGGGAGGGTAAACAGAAAAATAGAAAAAACAACTATTTATTTTGGTAACACGTAAGAAATTTGGGGCAGCTGTTGAAGTTTACAGTGTATTCTCTNCTCTCCCACCTTGTTTGATCCAGGAGTCCCTGCTCACAGCCATGGGGTCAGATAACAGGTCCTTTCACAAAAAATCGTCTTACTGCATTGAAACCCCAACTGCTAAGGAGCTGAAGAACAAGAGTATCGGTAGACTTTATTCTCTCATCAACTTGGATGTCATAATTAGGAGAACAAGATAAAGGTAGGTTTTAATTTATCTCTAACGTTGTTTAAAACAATGACATATGAAGTAAACTAACAAGGAAGATGTCGTGCTCCCTGTGACTAAAAGGGTATAAGTAATTACTGATGCATCTTCAAATGTCTCTGTCAACTTCATACTTCAGTCATTCCACATCCCTCTGGAAACTCTTTAGCAAGATCTTGATCTGTATGAAATGGTGGTGAGTTTGGATACAAACCTCTTGAGCTGGTGGATCAAATTCCATTTCTAAGACGGGCACTGCTCTCACTGGCCTGTCCCCCTGCCTCAGAGCTCACTTTGAGACAGGTCACAGCCAGCCTGGTAACTCTTAGAGCTCATGCTGTGACTGTTTAGTTTGAAAGCTGCAGCTAAAAGCTTCCAAGGGATCATGTAACCTGCTTAGTTTCTGAGAAATCAGTGTGTGTGCAGTTCTGTCCATAAGTGGTTTGGGTTGAGGTGATAGAAAAAAAAACTATTTATTTTGGTAACATGTAAGACATTTGGGGCAGCCGTTGAAGTTTACAGTGTATTCTCTAGTCTCCATCTTCCTTGCAGTAAAACAGGCAAACTTGGCTCCAGATATCCTAGCATACATGTTAAGAGGTTTTCCCTGGTTATTTGTGCAGAATCAGGTGGGAAAATAATAAGCAAAAATAAACCCAGTTGCTTACAGAAGCAGGTTGTGGCAATATGTATATTCAAATGTACTTCGAATATTTAAAATGTACAATGCAAGTTTAAAGTGCCCACAGATTACTTGGATTCGGTTTTAAGGTGTAATTTAAATTCAAAGTGCCCAGCAACTGCTGACACACTCTTGTTTCAGGGTGATCTAGCGAGATTAACCCAGAGTGGCCTTGGAAAATGCTCTTTCATTCAGTTGTCTTTGGAATTTTTCCTTTTTGTGTTTTTTTTTGTTGTGGGTTTGGTTTTTTTCCCTCTGAATGTTTAGGAACTCACTGGTAGGAGACTGTGTTGCTTTGTCCAAGGGTTTTAACTTGGTGCGAAGGAATTCAGCCATCTCTTTGTCTTCTTCTTTCTCGCTGGTGGGGAAAAAGGAAAATAAATCTGTTACAGAAATAACAATGCTTGCTCTATAAATGGGACAACAAAGCTAGAGTAGCTAGGATCAAGTCACTAGTAAACAATTTCACTACTTTGTTCTTATTAAAAACACTTAATTTTCCTGCTTATTCGAGAGCAAAGTTTTGCCTAAATGAAAACAGTAACAAACTTCTTGTGGAATTTGGAGACATTTTTTTTTTTCCCCAAGGTTCTTTACTTGTCTCTGATAGTGTTGGATTCATTATCTTCCCTTGTCAGTGGATTTAAACCATAACGTGTCTCATATTTTAAGCTGGTCTCACAAGTGCTTTGCCATGGTTCCTCTACAAAGGAAAGCAGAGGATACAAATGGGTGTGATTGTGCACCTTATTTTTAAAGGCCTGCTCAGACAAAAGACTGATCTCATGGTTTTCTGCTGTTAGTGTTTATCAAAACCAAGTAGGTTTTTCTTTGCCTGAAGATAAGAGCATTAGGCCCAAAATGAAAAGACTGTGTTGCTAACCTTGATTGTATCTTTTAATGATGTTTCCAGGTGAGTTTCTCTGCTGTTCTGTTATTTAACCATTAACAACAAGCACGCTGACTCTCTCAGTTGAGAGGAAAAGCAGATTTTTTTACCAAGAGTTTTAAAGAAAAGCCTCAGGTTTTCCTGCCCGTGTGAACTGACACTAACGTATTCACATCTGTGTAGCGCAGCAGCACGTTTTCAGTAGCCTACAATTATTGTCTGGCTGCTGATGAGGTTTTTGTGATTTGCACATCAAACCAGCGTTGGAGAGCTCGGGACTCTGAGGAGCTCGGATAAGGACTAGAGGACGGACTCTGGCGAGGGTTCTGAGCTCTGTGCTTCGCTTGCTGAGAATTTCAATGTGTTGGAAGAGATCATTGTCGTTTAGGATGAATGGACTGATGAGCCTCCGATCTTTCCTGTTAAAAGAGCCAAGGGAAGTAACGGCAGAACTGACTGCTCGTGAGCGTTAGGATCTCAGTGCAACAGCTGGAAATGAACTTTTGAGGAAGGCCCCAGGTTTCTCAGCAACTCTGGGCTAAGATACTGACGTGAAACCATTCTGAGCTCATTTATTTTTTAGGTGAGGTAGACCTGTGTCAGTGATTGCATTCTCACTTTTTTTGCTATGGCAGGGTGAGAATAGTAAGAATAAAACCCAACCGTGTTAGTATTTTATTTTTAAAAGGCAGATTTTAGATGTCTGTTAAAATGCCCATTGCAGAATTCCATTTTGTGTGTACTTCTCATGCCAGGAGGATCCTCTGGCAGCAGCAAGAATCCTTCTCTTTTTAATGGGAAATGCCCAGATGTTTTCTGGTAGGAAAGTAAGAGACCAAACTCCTCTGTAGTCAAGACACAAGTGAATCAGTAATGGGTTAAAGAGCCACCGCACTGATCTAATGTTTTGCCTATGGAACTGGGAGAAGGCTTTTAACTAAGTTGTTTTACAGGACAAATTCTCTCTCATTAATGTCCGTGTAAATTTTGTCACTCACTCCAGTGTGACATTGAGACTTGTGAAATCTCACTAATAAGTTTGGCTGCTTTTAGTTCTTACCGTAATCTCTCCACCTCTGCATCATCTACAAGAAAATCTCTTTTTTGTACCAGTCGATGGATCTTCTGAATCAGTTCATCCTCTCTTTGTTTCTCCATCTTTGTTTTTTCTTTTTCTGGTCAAAAACAAAGAGAGACCATTACTGTGGATTTTAGGAAGTGGAGTGGGGTTGGGGGGGGGACACTGCAGATATCTAAGAATGAATTGCTGATTGAAGTCAATGGTTCTTCAGACCTGCATAAAAAATAAATGAAACTATTTTCCCCGTGCTTCAAAAATCTGAGTAATTAACATATGACCCTGTTAATTGGCTGTTCTGTAAAGACGAGGTTGTCTGTAAACAACTGTTTTTGTGACATGAAAGATGTGCCTGTCACAAGCTACAACTCTGGAATGTTAGGTGGTACAGAGCTGTAGTTCAAGGTCATAAAGCAAATGTAGTTACGACAAACCTGTATTTCCTCAAGAAGCTGAAAGTTTTGATTAGCTGAGAAGACACATTGCATTAAATCAAGAATTTTGGTTTTGAGCAGTAGAACTGCATTTAGAGAGCCAGAAAATTAAGTACAATAAGAGTTACAAGAAGGGCAAGCTGCCTGCAGCCTGATGCATCTGAGCTGTGTTATGTCTGCTGATTGAACTTGTATTTTAAACAGCTAAATAAATCAGACATTTGAAAACAATTGCTTAATACAGCTTAATTTTGAATCATAGGCTTTAGGACGCTTACTGCTGGGAACTTCTGTAATAAATCCATTCCTTGGTGAGAGAAGAGCACCTTGAAAATACTTGAGACAATGAAATTCTGTAAGTCAATCACAGAAAGTTGTTCTCCTTGGAGAATTTAAAATTATGGTCTGGCAGAGGAAATAATTTGTAATATAGCATAAGGCAGCTTTGTCTGGGATGTATTTTCTGTGTTGTATCTTTTAGAAATGATTAGGTGGTTATTGACTGCTGTGAAGATATCAAGACTTCTACATCGTTACCTATGGAGAATTCTTGTGATTAATGCTGAATATGCAGCATAGAAAAAAGAATGCTTAGAAATTGCTGAAACCAAGGAGAGGGTCTCTATACAAATCCATATGCGAAAAGGGAAATGATGATAAATACATTATGAATGAACCCAGTTCTGGAAGCTGTTTTTCTAGGCTCACACTTAGTTCTGTATCAACGCAGCAGCTCCTTTGGTTTTGAGACAAAATTATTGTTCTTGTGAGTTTGCCAAAAGGTGGTGCTGCTGGAACTGTGCAAACTTACAGTTCTTGAGATGTGCAAAGTGCTGAGGGGAAACTGCTGCCTGTGTATCTCTGTTCAAGGCTTTGTGATTGCAAAATAGCTTCTAAAATGTTTTTTATTTAAAAAAAAGCCCACCAAAAAAATGAAAACTGCTGAACGCTAACTGTAAGTTAGAAGTCTGGGTAGGAAAGCTGCAGACTAGGGGAGGTGAGGCAAGGGGAATCATTCACATGTATTTTCTAGGATTCATAATCCTTTCCAATACCATTTAAACCAATAATGTACCAATAGTGTTATTAGAAATTAAAAATGTGACTTCTAAGTAACCAAGAAGTGCAAAGAAAAAATATTAGAATCCACTTTTGTTGGGTGCAAAGAAAAATTGAAAAGCTCTTGTACAAGAATGTGGCCTCAGAGTAGACAGCTTTCCTAGTTCAGGAGTGGCCTGCTCCCTCCTTTCTGGGCAAAAGTTGCATGATAAAATGGGAGAATGGGGGGTGGAAATGAGGATAACCAAAGGAGAATAAAAACTTGTCCTTAATAATTAGGCAGCAGCAAATTATTTCTGAAGGGTGCTAGAGGTTGTGCAGTAATATTTGGTGTAAATGGCACGGAGCAGCTGCTCAGTGGTTTGCAGGATCTGTCTGTACTTTTTTCTTGAACAGAGCAGGGCTGCTGTGGGTGAACCAGCAAACCACCGAACCAGCAAAGCTGTAGTGAAGCAAATCTCCTCCTTGTTTTCAGCTGGAGTTTGGAGTTAAGGACTGCAAACCTGCCCACAACTCCATTCCTCATCAGAGTGGTGAACTGCAGAGGATTAAGGCAAAACACAAAGCAGGTTTGTCCCTTGCTTCTTGTAGAAACCTATTTTACTTTATTCTAAAAGGTAGATATAACTACAAGTATGACAATGAATTGGTATGTCCAGGAAAAAAGCAACCACATTCACAGTGATGGTTGTAAATCCCTCTCCGTTCTCCCTTTTATCTTAGGTATCTCAGCTCTCTGTGTTTTCTACCTGACAATCTCTGTGCCACTTGGTTCCCCTGCGATTCTCAAGGGAGTACAAGACCTAAGGAACGTGCACCTTGTTTCAGTGATCTTTGCAGGGCTGCTGCCCAGGGAGCAGTGCAATACAGCATGAAAAGAAATTTAGAGACCAGGAGATTAAAGATGGGAAGGAAAACAGGAAGGAAAAAAAAATAAGGACTAGAGGAAAGAGATGAAACTCAGCCTTGAGGGAGATTTCTGACTATTAGGGGCAGAGGTGTGTTCCTGACCCCATCCCCACCATTTTCCTAATATTGGGTTGGAGCGAGCCGTTACCTGGGATTGCTACCAAACTCTGCAGCTCTTTCTTAAGGTTCATGATGTCTTTGCACAGCTGGATGTCATCCATCCTGCGGAAACAGAAAATGCGTGGTCAGAGATGAACAAACTCCATCCCACGTTGATGTGATTGGCCAGATCTCATCTGATGACACAACCGTGTCCCTCTTGGGTACCTGTGTAGCAGCCTGAGGTGCAGAGCTTTAAACCTGGATCCTGATGCCGTTCATTCACCGATTTTAACAGAGAGCAAAAGGTATTTAACACTCAATGTCTGTTGAGCCCTTGGTTACTTGTCTTACTGGTATCTGATTTGTGTCACATCTGTCACTGCCTTTTGCTTTATTGAATGTCACCAAACATTCTGGAATGAGCGTCTGCGTACTTAATAGTCATAACAAAGCAGGTGTGCCGTATTGCAGATACTGCAGCACCAGGTTCTGCTTGGGGAAGGAGCAAAGGTGAGAATAACAGACCCTGGGAAGGGGTAGCAGAAGCCGATATATTATTTGGCACAACCAAGATAAGGTTTATATTCCACTCCTAATTTTCTTTGACCTTACTAATAACTTAGCCCTGATACCACAGATCTGGAAACTGTCCTAATTTGGCATCAAATCATTTTGGGGTCTTGTGCCTTGGGTCAGTGTCTTCTATCGTTGATGTGAGTGCTTAACCCTGGATGTGTGCAGAAAGACCATTGATGTTAAGACAGACGACAGCTAAAAAAATTCTGTAACATTAGCAGAAACCGCACCTTCAGTTCTCATTGAAACCGCTACCTATCCTGAGAGCTGCTTTACTGGATTATTTGCCCTGGAAGTGAGTAAACGTCAGCCTTAGCTTCCTGACAAATGTTTTATTTTAGTGTCTCAGCTGTATTGGCTGCCATGACTCAGGTGTTGGTTCTGAGGGCTGGAGCATTTTGAAATCACGCCCTGAAGGATACAAAATTCAGCCTTTGTGATCATTGGTACATTCTTCAGCTTGGATGTCACTAACACGACCCTTGCCCCCAGATCTCGGAGTTGTTTCATAACCCTGTGCCTGAGGGTGGATTGCCTGGTGGCCAAGCACCCCAAGTGCTGTCAGAACAGGGGTTGTCACGGGGGTATTTCCAGAGAGGAAACCCAAGAGATTTGCGTGTGTGAGAGCACAAAGGATGATGCAGTCACCAGTAAGTAAGGAATAGAAAAAGTAGGTGCTTCTCGCACAAATAGTATTTTAATCACAACCAAAGAGCTTTTATTCTCCCTGCCGCCTCTGCACAGAACGCAGGTCTCCACAGGGAGCTGCCCTTCTGCTGCTTTGCTCGTGTTATTAAAACACGTCGATCCTTTTATTATTTGCTGCTTTGGTTAACTCCATCTTGCCTGTTCCACTACTTTCATCATGACAGCTATTCCTGCTGCCTTTTTACTTCTCTCTTCCCAAAATACAACAGTGAAATGCCTCTGATCATAATCCTTATTGCTGACCTCTTTTTCTTGTTTCGGTGCCGCTGCCACCTCTGCGGGGATCTGCTCTCCATCCATCTGTTGTGTAAGACATCTGTTGGGAAGCTCAGCGCGCTGCCCTTGGGGCTGGCCCTGGTTCCATGCTGTGTGTTCAGGACACTTGGAGGCAGAGACATTTATACTGATGATTATTCTTACTCGGGCTGCCCATATTATTCATGCTGATCACAAGCAAAGCCTGTTTTACTCTGGAGATCCATCATGCTAAATGGTACTGAAATTACTTTTACCAATTAACAATCTTAAACACTGTTCCCTCAAGAGAATCAATATTCAAAATGTGCTGGGATGTCAGCAAGCCTCAGAGCTCCTTATCCATTCAATGTTCATGCAGTTTGGGTGTCATATTAATATAATGAGAATATATTTGAGGAAAATGACCATGGTTAAGGAAGATGACAGTTTCTTGGTGAGAAACGTTCAATATTGAACTGCTGTATTCAGATGATAACTAGAGGCCAGACTCTCAAATAGTGAAAAGAACAGTGAGTTTCTACAAAAGAGATGTCCATGACACAGGGAGAGAGGATATTCTGGTTTTCTGTATTGGGAAGGTTTGGCTTCATTCTGGGAAGATCTGAAAGGTATGCTAATTAAAACACTTCACTGTACCAGTTTGCCTCCCTGCCCTCCTCAGGGAACTCCCAAAAGCTCGTGGCACTGCTCTTTTCAGGATTTTCAGGAATTTAAAATGTCAGTGGCAGTGTGTTCCAGGTGAGCAAGATCACCGATGTTCAGCAGTCCCTGTGGCCCCTGTGCTCCATCTGTGGCAAAGGTACTGGCCTCACGGGGCAACTGTAGTTGCAGTTCCAGTATTTTGGCTGGTTTTTAATCTGACTGCAGCACATATAGCTTGCATTCTCCATATATATTCTCAGCATCTCTTTTTCATAAGACCTAAACTTTGTTCCTGCTTTGTAACTCACAGGAGTGAAGTAAATATGTGGCCAAGCACTTAAGGGCTGTAACAGTTCCGTGACAATCTGGATTCCAAAAGTCATAAGCCAGCTGAGCTCTCTGGAGTCCCAGCTCTGTAGGCTGGTGCATTTTGATGATGGACAAAGACTAATCCCACCATCTGTAACAGTCCCTTTAGGCACATGGACCATCTTTCCTCCCATCTGTGTCAAACAGCCTTTGTGTTTCATCTACTCCATGATGATTTGGAAAAAAACTTTAAAAAAAATATATGGTTAAATGACTAAAGACGGGCCATGGGACATATTCATAAAAACCACGTGAAGGCTTCATCCATCTGACTTAATGAAAGCACTAGGTCGAATTGCTTGTAATGATAAAGCACATCACACATCTGCTAGCATTAATACTGAATGAAGGGCAAACAACTGCTGTCCTGGGCAAGAGTTACCACATTGCCCTCAAAGCAAAGGGAAGAGGAGGAACTCCTAGGAAAGGAGCTCTTGGAAGGCCATTTGATCTGCATTGGAACCATGAACCTTCCTTCCCTTGTGCTCTGGTTCCTGGATGCAAGCAGCTCCAGGAGGCCCTGGAGAAGTCAACGCTGCCTCTAAAAGAAAAGCACATCCCAGCGGATTTCTCATTTGGAAGCTGGATAGTGAGTGCGAGCATACTTGTGTTATCATCAGACCTCTTCAGGGAGTAAAAAGAGCTCTTGGGAATCTTAAAGAGAGCAGGAATCTGCAGAATGGAGAAAATGAAACTCCTTTGGGTCCCCTGACCTTCTGCAGAGAAGCTGGAGAAATGCCCTGAGCCCGATTCCACAGCACGTTCTCTCCTATGGTATGAGTCAAATCTATCAGAGCACAAGAGGGACAAGAGGAGAAGTTACACAGAGTGTTCTCCAGCTTATTTAAGAGCACTGTGATGTTCTCTGGGCACCCAGTGCTCTTCTCACAGGTCTGTGCGGAATGCAGTGGCTTTTCCCTAGATCTATGGCATAGGGCGCTGAGGTGCTGCCCTCCCAGCCTGGTTGGTATCTGCAAAGCTGCTTGAGACATCTGCTTAAAATCTGTGATATACAAACAACCTTTGCTAAACTCCCCATTCTCTGGAATAGATAGCACATTCTTTCCAGTCCCTGCGAAATAATTGTTGATGTTGTAGAAAAAACATCAGTAAAGCAAAGAGCAGCTACAATATGTCAGTTTTTTCTTCCCCAGCTGAGTTTTAAATGTCTGCCCAGCAATCTTAAACAATGAGTTATGAGTATGATAAAACATTTCTCTTATTAAGAGCCCAAATCCATTCCTCGAGTAATTGCAATAGTATTGAGCTAGAGATGAATTTGTGGTGTGTTTTCATGTATTCCTGGTGTAGTCTGCAATTCTGCTTTGCTGTTTCTTGATGGCTTATTGCAGGAAACCTTCTGTGTGCTTGGAGATATCGCATAAGCACGTCTTATTCTGTTCTCTCTTGGAATTTCAAGCTGTATCATCAAAACCTAAAAGCAGACTCTCTGTTTGCCCCCCCAGAAAGATAAAATAGCTCATAATGAATAAAAACAGCGTGAGCAAAAGATTTACTAAACATGTCACAAACCGACAGGAAAATAAGTGGGTCGGAAGAGCCGGCAGTGATGTGGCTCCGTGACTCAGCCCGAGTGCGTGTTCCTGCGGCCCGGTTACCGGGAGGAGGATGCTCGGAGCACCATCATCCCGTGAGAGCCACCAGTGAGGTGACAGCGTGAGTCACCTCGACCAAGCACCATCTGGAGTGAGGGGGAGTGGGGAAACAGGAGCAGAGCTGCTGTTGGGCTGGGCGGCTGCGGGGATAACGGCAGGTAGGGCTTGAAAAAGAAACGTTTTGCACCGGACACACGAGTGTTGTGCTTTGTTTCCATAGAAATTATTCTGTAACGGTTAATTTTTTCTGTTTTCAGCTGAGGATGAAAACTAAATTCCCTAGTGTAAGAGCCAGGTACCATCTAGAGCCATGGATGGAAAAAAAAAGCAAAAATGATAGTAAAAGGCAGTAGGGAAATCACTAAGCACTCATGTTAATGGTCAGCCAAGGAAAAAGAGATGGCCAACAAATCTGTTGGATGCTTGAGATCCGAGAGTAAGATCTATTAATAACAGGTACAAAAGCATCAAATACCTTTTCCATTGATTTCAGGGCCCGCAGAGCGGTTCAGCGTGTCTAGCGAGCTGCTGCCTCTGCCCATGGCTTCCAAAGCCAGAAATAGAGCTGCGTTCCCTCCAGCACGTCTGTCAGAGGAGGTCAGGGATGCTTTTGTTTCCTGTTATTGCATTAAAGTGCTTGAAATCAAAGAATGAACTTAGAGTGGTTTTGTTGCCTTCCTTCCCTCTCTTCCAAGAGGGTTTGCAGGCACTTAGGTTATTTTTAGTTCTGTTTTAATATAATCCTGTCCCA
This sequence comes from Pampusana beccarii, assembly GCA_013399365.1. Lineage (NCBI taxonomy): Eukaryota > Metazoa > Chordata > Aves > Columbiformes > Columbidae > Pampusana > Pampusana beccarii. The sequence continues at coordinate 1,029,885 of VWYH01008318.1, forward strand.
CAAGTAAAATGCTTGTAATTGTTAGAGTTTCTGAAGCCTCTGGTAGCGCAGGACTAGGAGATGGGCCAAGAATCAGATGTCATGTGAAGCTGTGAGCTGACATGATTACCTGTATCTGGTCGCAATATGGGGGTAAGAAGATGATCTTGGTGGTGTCGCCACTGAACCTGCTGAACACCAGCCAGGAACAGCCAGTAGTGATGGAGAAATCTGGGTGACTGAAGTGAAGAGCTGTGCAGAAATACAAGAGACTTACTACAAATACAATACTTACTACAGCCAGAGGTGGTAATGTGTTGTCAAGCTGAGGATTTGTAACAATACAGCCTGAGGAGGGACATCAGTGGGGCTGTCTTTGGGGACTGCAGGGGTTCAAGGACTTGCCAAAACTCTGGGGAACCTGGAATGGTGAAACTATTCTGGGAACACAAGAAGTTCATGTACGCCCCTCTTCTCCATTTGACTCCATTTTGTCCCTGTCAATTCACCTTCATTTTTTAAAGCTTCTAATTATAAACCTGTGAAATCACAGGCAACGTGTAATGAATACAGTGCACGTTATCTGAGTCATTATGGGGTGTGTTTATCACCTTGTTATTTAGCTCAGCACCTGGTGCTACTCGGGCTGGAAGACTCAGAACTGGCAATGAAGAGAACAGATTGCTGACCCGCCTGCTTGGCACGTCAGGTTACAAATCAAAAGTCCTACGATTAACTATTAAAATAAATGTGTCTATCTTTTTCTTACGAAAAGTGCTCTCTGATGGAGGGACAGTGGATAGAAGCACTGGACCACAACTCGCAAAGTGCTGCTGTAATTCAGCTGTCGTTTTGGACAACTGAAGATGGCAGGGCTTTAAACTCTGTCCCTGCAGATCGTATTTAAGGCATATTTCACAGAAATTCAGAATAGCGTCTAAAGAAGCTGTCTGTATTTCATTCTCACTGACATTGTTGAATCCTCTTGAGCTTGGCCATCTCCTCTGCTAGTTATCACATTTTACTGTCAACTTCAATAGTAACAAGAGGAGCTTTCCTGGAAATGCCCCAGCATGGAGAGGAATATTTTTCTACATGGCAAAAATTCATGAAGTTCATTTGTCTAAAAGCATACAATAGAGACGTTCCATTTAAATTCAGAAGTATGTAACCCCGTCGCAGTACCATACAGAAGACTGAATGCAAGAACATAGGGCCAGCTTATGCCTGTGGTTCATTTAAACTGGACTGGTAGTTTTAATGTTTGTTATTAGGCAGCAGAAGTAGGAAGCTCTAGGTTTGGCTATGTATTTGTCTCTAGCAGAATTGCTGATTAATTTCTTTATTTGCCTCCGTATTTGACCTCTTCTTATTTTTGAAACCAGAAGAGCAGCAGTTTCGCATCAAAGCTGAAAAGAATAGAAAAGGTATCTGGTATAAAATTAAACACTGACAGTCCACTTCAGGACTTTTCAGTTCACTGTTGAGTCACCACTGATCTATATTCTCCTCTTTATAGCAGGAGGCAAGTGAGAGGGAGCACTGAAATACCACAGGTCAGGAGTTACACGACATTACAGAGCATCCTCGGCTGTGGGAAGATCAGCTGCGCAAGAGGGGGACACAGTAACCGTGAGTGCTATATATGCATTATATACCAGGAGTACTTCAGCTTGGATACATGCTCTCATGGGAGACAATTAATTCTACCATCCACTCATGCAAACCAGACCCCAGGTAGCTAAGAACTCAGAAAACATAAAGTGTGTGGGATTAAAGGTTACATTTGGATATACCTTGCTAAATTACTGACCTAAAAATGACTAATTCAAAAGATTAAAGATACACAGGGCTGCTCCCTCTTCTATTGACGGCAAATTTTGACAACCACAGCATATATTCAATGTAGAAAATGCTATTTAAAAAACATTTTCTGTTAAATAATTATTTTCCTAGCTGTCCAACAGAGATAATAATGAGAATTCCTCCTTCTGCATTTTTCTTTCTTTTTTTAAGACACAAACAGCTCAACTAACAGGTACCAAGTCTGCAATTCATTAAAAACTCTGCTAATGATATGTTTATCATTACACACCACTAAAAAAATGTTTTTCCTTTCTGAGCATTTTAATGTAGCATTTTGACTGCCATAGCAGCTGAAAGTTTAATGTCATCTTTTCCTCTGGGGCTGGCTGTTTGCTGCCAAACAGGGCAAAGGAGACGGGTCTGCAGAGACATCAAACTGAACACAGGCAGTTTTCTTTCCTCTTCAAGAGCTGATTCGTATTTATACTCCCAGCTTAAAGTGCACAGTCTGGAGCTTTGCAATTCTGTCCTGAACTCATGTTCCTGAGGCTCCCACCCCAGAACGGATCAGCGGGACGGACAGGTATCCCTCATCAGTCCCTAACGTACCTTATCTTACGAAGCCAACAACCCATCACATATATTTATTGAAATATAAACGTCATCACACTCCTCTACAGCATCCCAGAGTGCCTCCTATGTCCCTAGAGCAAGATACAATCAGGACAAAAAAGGAAAGAATTCACAGTAAGTTATATTGTATTGTTAAGGCTATAGAGCTGTGAAGGAGAAAGAATTTATTACTCCCTTCCATAAAAAGATAAATCTTATCAGAAGATGCTGACAACAACTCTGTTATTGAAAAAAAATCTGGTTTTGTTGGTGCACTCTAGTAACAGCTGGGTGCCACACTCAGAGAAAAGTACTAAATGCTGTATATATAAATAAACAGCCTGAGAGAATTCCTTAGAGGAGAGAAAATAGATAATATACAGCACGACAGAAAGTAGCAGAGAAAGAATCAAAACTAGCCAAGAAAGGAAAAGTCAGGACACCTGCTTGGCAATAAATAGTAACCCATGAGTTAGCACCGCTCTTGACAGCTTTGACAGCCTGGTTCTTCACTCTCCCTCCCTCTCACCCATGCCCAGGGTGACGCTCGCTGTGTGTCACCATTGCCACATGTGGCATTCAGCCACTGAGAAGTCACCCGTGATGCTATATTAGTGAGTCCCGAAAAACAGATAAACGTATTTGGTTGAAAAAGTAATAAAAACTGAACTTTGTTCAAACAAAGTCAGCAATCACGGCTGCCTTTTCTCTCTTTAGAACAGAAACACTCCACGTAATCAGCTTTGTGGTGCAGTGTTACCTTCCCAGTTCAGCCAGTAACGAGAGAGCAACTGTTTCATGTTCCCGCTTTGTGTAAATCTACTAGATTTACTGCACTCATTCTAAATTAAAACATAGGGTTTCTAAGCTGGTTTATTGAGCGTTTTCATCACCAAAGGAATTAACCTCTCACTTCTGCAGTTCTTGTGGAGCTTGACGCTGCTTCACTCGGCAGCGGTCGCACGAAGCCGGGCGAGTAGCAGACGCACCGTTTTGTACTTGAAAATACCAATGTGCTGTGCAGACTCCCGGTCGTAAAGGTGAGAATCCTGTCTGACCTCTGATGATGTGTCATTGTCCTCAGAAGGAACATGGACCATACATTTTTCTCCATGTTGAATTTGCCCTAAATTTGAGATTCTACCATTATGTCCAACACTATAAAATAACTAGTATTGACTCTCCCAGCTCTACTCCTTCTAGCAATGGGTACATCAATGTCACAGCAGCAAAAGAGAGATTTAAGGTTTGGTGGGTTTTTTTGCAAAGTGGGAAAAAGGTAAAGGTTAAAAAGGCATGTAAAGAAATAGTAAGCCTGATAGAAGCAAGAAACTCCTACCCCCCAAAAAAAAACCCAACAACAAAAAACAGGGATTAATTATGTACTCTGGGCAGCTAATGAAGCTGTGGGACTGCTAGCATGAGTTTATTACCTCAGTAAAGTCAAGCTGCAGCAAACTTATCTACAGAAATGGTAATTGTTCCTGGGATTACAAGTAATCAAACATAATAGCGTAAAATGGTCTAAAAACCTGAATGGATCTGTGGAGAATTTGGATGGTGTAGATATTACAAACACTCTGCAGAAGAGGGAGTCATCTAAGAGTGTGTACTGAGAGCGCACAAAGACAATGACCAATTTTAATTCTGCTAAGTCAATATGGAGGAGAATTTGGCTCTTTCACAGTATTAGTTTAGCAATGTAATAACCACACAGGCATTAAGCAAATACTGTGTGCATTATATTTATAATATTTTTACAGACAAACCATGTTTAATGAGGTAAGTAAAGTTGTTTTCACTAATTGCCTAAGACAACCTAAGAGGGCTATTTAATATCCTGTATTCCCATACATTAAAAAGTTGCCATTCAATATCACCTGCATGGCGGAAATAACCACTCCCGAAACAGCCATCAGAGGTGGAAGCAACTTCATCCAATATAACAGGCTTCAAGTTTTGCTTTCCACCTGGAAAGCCAGCAATATCGGGCACTGGCGGATTTCCCAGGGAATACGTTTCATGATGACCGCAAATGCTACTTTATAGGAACTCCATGTCTTTTCTATTCAAAGGCTTAGGCAGCAACTGTGGGTGATAAGATCTCACTTATACAATTAATATTTACTGGGTCAGAATATGCTAATACATTTTAAAATGCAAGATTTTTGCACTACAAATGATTTGGAGCTTCAGTTTTGATCTGTTCCTGTATCATACACAGGTCTGAGGTTTTGCTGCCTGTCTCCTGTCAGCTAAATTGAGCTAACACATGTATTATCCATTTTTACGGTAGATTTCCATGCCCCACATTGACAGGAATCCTAAACTGCTTCTGAAGCCACACACAAGTATCCATAGCAATAACACATTAAACGTGCAATGAAAAGGATGCTGCCTGAGCAGTTCCCTTGGCTTCTGGGTCTGTTATCTGACCAGGAAAGAAAAAACAGAAATGCGTCAGGAGAATTAGAGAGCGTGCATGTTCTGAAGTGGTATGTTTGCTTTCCTTAACAGCAGAGACAGACTGAAAATTTACAGTTTGACCCAAAACTCTTTTTATAGAGAACGTTTTAAGAAATGAGCCAAGAGAAGCCTGAGAAGCGAATGAGGGGGAACTCTAGCTAGCTGTAAACTGAGGCTTTTCTGTACATATTGTCTCCTTCGTATCAACATGTGCTGAGTCCTCAGCCTTTCTGAAAATAAACCCAGAAGAGCTGGAGACAGCATATGATGACTTTAAACTATATTTTCCTTTCCTGGGCTGGCTGGAGATGGTCATGGCATAGTTTAATGACATTTCACAACGTTGAGAGCATAGAAGAAGAGATGCTACAAACAGCCACAATTGCTGCATAATGAGAAGGCCTATCCTGGGCACTGAGGCAGGGTCTTGAGACAACAATAGGATTCGATAATGTAATTGCAGAGCGTGCATCTGCTCTGCTGTGACTATGGTTGCCTGAGCTAAAATGTGATTGAGCAACATAAATGGTGGCATTACCTAATTGAGGAAGGCTTGATTTTATAATCTGCAAATCGGTTGCATGTAAACTTTAGATAATTCTTCATAGCAAGCAGGTATTTAGCTGGAAATAGCACAGACTTCCCGGATATGAAGAGTACAGCTGTCTTCAGCTGCTCTCCTTTTCTTTTTAAAGGAGGAAATAGCAGCATGAAGCAAAGGACAGGCTTACAAATGCTAATATCTGATTTGCAGTTTGCACAAAGGTCTGAGAAACATCATGACCTGTTAATCGGTTGCTTCAGCTGATTTTGCTTTATTTCCTTGTACTGATAAAAATAAAACCAAGAATTATCAGAAAGCTGGCCTCTTTTAAAGTATAAACAAGATGAACTGTTTTACTGTAGCACATAGCATGTAATCTGCTAATAGATAAAAGAGTTCAGCTGCTTCCTTTGCTTTTCAAAACAAAACATTTCAGGAGACAGCCCAAGAACATGCTGCCACACATCTAATTTCATTGACCTTCATCCAGCAAAATTAAGAAGCTGTGTTTTGCAATAAAGAAGGTTCACAAATTTGAAAATCAGACATGTCAGCTGGAGTTTCCTGTACTGTATGTCTTTGCGTCACTTCAGAGTTCCACAAAGTTATACTCTTTAAATGTATCTTTAAGCGCTTTAGTTTTTAGTTACTGAAATGAGGTCTCACACTATGTTTAGTATACCAGTAAGAAATGTGCACTTTTATGTGCAAGGCAGAGACAAAAGAGCATACAACGGACTACAAAGCAGTACAAAAGAGAGGAAAATCACAGGTATTGAAACTGTGCAAGTATTTGTGGTCTTCACTTTAAAAGTTTTAGTATTTCATTTTTAAACAGGGTGAATCCTGTTTCTACTCTTCTCACTGAATGTTCACTTTTTCTGTATTTCTGGGAAGTTTTCTTTAGCATGATGATAGACTACAGAAATATTGATATTTGTTTAAGAGCAAACACAGGTATTGGCCTTCAACAGTAAATTTTAGTCTGTCACTGAAAACCAGTATGTTTGGCTCTGTGGGGCTGTGGACAGTACCTGATTTGTGGGCCTGCTACAGAGATCTGGATAAACTACTCCACCTTCTTAAAGATGTATCTTCTGAATTTTGAAATAATTTTGATGTGTGTAAGTACACACCTGACTTGTCCACCACTTGGGAATTATGCAGTTTCTAGAAGGTGTCAGTAGATATCTGTCAGACAGTTTAATTTTCGGAGTTGTGCCCCATAAACTGCACTGAATTGGGTCTGGGCTGGAGCACACGGCCCCCTGGGTGCTGCGCTTGGGGTGACCTGAGCAGCAAGTGGGCTTATTTCTATTGAAGGACTGGTGGAACACACATGCATTTAACAGCCCTGCATCAAACTGTCCCCTGGTTTTCAAGAAGACCTCCTGGGATGGACTCTGCAGAGCTGCATTACCTCCCACTGCAGCCAGGGGCATTGGAGGTGGTTGCTAGAAAAAGAGTTTTTTGAGGCCTTAGCTGGTAGCCCATGGCCCTCTCTGCCACACAGCCCAGCAGACAATTAGGGGAGCACACAGAGTTTATCAGGAAGGAAACGAATTCCGCAAAGCTGTCACAAGGGGAAGGTGAGTGTCAGGGGAAGGGTCACTGCCGCGGCCCCACAGGCAGAGCAGCCATTTTGTGTTGTGTAGTTGAGCTGCCCCAGCATGGCAGCCATTTTGTGTCCTGCAGCTCTGCAGGGGAAGCGCCCCTATGAAGGGCTCCCTCTAAACTTTACAGTGTGCCCCTTATTAAAGGAATTCTTTGCTGTCCTTTCTTTAACCAGAATCATAAAGCTGCAGGCAGGTGAGGTCTCTTATCTCGTGAATGACGTTCAGTATCATGTGAATTACTGTTGCTGACTGGGCGTCCAAATCTTTTTCTACAGGTGGAAATTTTCTTCATGAGGAGATTAACTTTTCTTCAATGGCTCAGAGCGAAGATTGTGAGTAATTTTAATATCCAGTATAGCACAAAGCAACTTGCTTATTCACAGTGTGACTGCTGCAAAGAGGTGGGGGGCAATTAATAAATTAAAAAACCTCAAGCTTTGATGTTTTAACTCAGTCACAGAAATGTATGTGAAATTTGTTCAAATATAATTGAAATTTTCCTCACCTTTAATTTTGAAAACTGAAAATCCAGGATTGTTGAACTAATAGTATGTTCGATAGACACAGGCTAACAGATGAGACACAGAGTCTGCTTGGATATGTACGAGAAAAACAAAACACATGTAGTTTCGTATGTTTTTGAACAATCCTCTCTACTACCTCTTAAGTCTAATACCATCAAATCCTTTAATTTTTCAGTTTAATCCCACTGCCTGATTCTCAAATACTTCAAGACTTGCTTTAAAAGCATAATGATGATGAAGTCTGTGGCTTTTATTTCTTCACCATCCCACTCCTTCTCTCACCCCTACAGGGTGACTCTTCTAAAGCTTTTAGTGATGATCAACTGTTCAGTAAAAAATTTATTTAGATCCTGAAGTGTTACCAACTGTGAGTACTGCCATGTAACATTTGTGTAGTGACGTCAGAGCAACATACTTCATTTTACCCCTTTTGTTGTCCTACAGACTTCATTAGTCATTGGTGTTATTTCGTCCATTGGGAGAGGGAATATGAGCCTCATAGTATTACTACGGTAAAAAAAATCATGACCTACATCCAGCTTTCTAGTGTTGGGCCACTGGCAATGCATTACTTCAGGAAACTACTGAAAAATATTAAATATGGCCACATATAAAGTGTTCCACAATTTGTCTATGAATTTGAGTTTATGTAATTTGCTTAGTTAAACAGACAGAAAACTTGGACCACATATCAGCAGGGAAAGTTTCTACTGGTTCACACACAGAAGTGTGAAAAATGCAAACCAACTCCAGGTCTGCTTAGCATCCAAAACTTGCCGGTTTGGTTTTGGTTTGGTTTTTGTTCGTTTGTTTTTTTGTTTGGTTTGGTTTGAGTTTTTTGTTTGTTTGGTGTTTTCTTGGGTTGTGGATTGTTTTGTTTGTTTGTTTTTTACCGGCTGATATGCTAAGCTGGAGCAGTTCTCTGCCAGATGCCCTTATTTTATGGCTACTGCATTTTTTGGGGGGAAATGTTGACCTAAGAGTTAAAGACAACACGTGTTGTTGCAGAGCTGTTTGAAACATCAGTAACGGTAAGTTTTATTATCATCCCATCTCTATCTTTGTGTGCTTTCTTCACGGAAAACAGTCATTTCAATTAGCAATCTTAGAGCAACTTCCTTCCATGGATTAAACCTGCACTGCTCCGACAGGGGAAGAGCTTGCTCTGATTTTAATCAGCAACAGGTCTAGCTTGCAGGGTTTTGTTTTCTTATTCTTGAGTGTGAATATTGTTAAAATACAGTGTCTGTGCTGTGAAGAGTTGTGGTAGTTGCTGGTGTATGTAAGTAAAGCTGATGGGCTCCTGCCTCTAAGAGGAGGGAGCCACGGCCACCATCAGGGCTGATGATACACTCAGAGCACAAGCCCTCTAGCCTATTTCTTTTATTTTTATTATTATTTCTTTTAAAGCACAGCTACAATGTACTCTGTCCTAGTTTTAGGATCAAGCAACATGGGAATAAAAAAATTAGTCATACAGAGAAGAATGCACCATTACTTTAAAAAATGTAGCTAAAGATGTAAGCTGTGGCTGGATGTGTAAGTGATATGGAATTATCTCATTGTGTTCGTGCTTTATTAAGAACTAAAAAAAGCCCAATTTAACTCAAGAATTTCTACTCTGCTGCTAACAGCATGAAGGCGAAAAATACAAACATATCACACATTTTCTCCAGTGCTATGTGTATGTTTTATCTTTTTGTTACAATAGAACAAAAAGCTAAAGCAGGCACAAGAATTAAAGAGATCTGGCTCTCATTAAAGCTGGTCTTGAGCTCAGTGGTCTGAGCACAGGCGGAGTGCTGCCAGTTAACAGCCACACGTTCAAAGTCGATTCTGCCTTAAACCTGCCTGAGGCGGCTCGGTTTCATGCAGTGGGTTCTACAGGTCATTTAGAGGGGAATCCAGTCCTGTCAGAAGAAAACAATTACTAAAAATCATGACCTACATCCAGCCTTCTGGTGTTGGGCCGCTGGCAATGCATTACTTCAGGAAACTACTGAAAAATATTAACTATGGCCACATATAAAGTGTTCCACAATTCATCTGTGAATTAGAGTTTATGTAATTTGCTTAGTTAAAGAGGTAGAAAACGTGGACCACTGAGGTAACTGTAGTTGTGCTGTTAAGCTCAACAAGAGGTCATTAAAAGCTGTTTGTCATCAAAGACCAACGCAACCAAGTCAGTGTAAACTACCCAGAATACAGGCAGTCAGGAACAGCTGCTGCGGTATTACTGGGGCATCACTAGCAACACGCTTCTCACTTATCAGGACTAAAATGTAAAAACCATTTTTGAATGCGACAAAGCCAAATAGACAATTGCTCGGACTCCTAAAAGCCATTAAGGGAAGCCTTCTGGAGGCCTCTGAGTGAGAGAGGCTGTTTGTACTTCACACTTGATGAGCCAATGTGAAGAACTTTCCTGTTGTAAGAAGCGGATGGCCACCAGGGCTCTCATTCACTGGGACGGTTTATTTCAGTGCTTTGTTTGACACAGAAGATGTCAAGAGAAGTGCAGAGCTCAGTGGTGAGGCTTCTTCTGGATTAAATGTATGTAGAAGCCAATAATCGAGTAGTTATTTCACTACGAGGAGAAGGTGTGACGAAACCTTTCCTGTTTACTTGTACCACTACAGCACTAATAAAGGTCAGTGTCATGGTTACCAGTCTGTCTTTCTAAAGGTGTCTAAGCAGTGATTCTGGGCTGAAGTCTTCCGGGATAACACTCAAAAGACAGATGTTTGTGCTGTTTGAGGGTAAGGCTTTCAACCTCTGGTAGTGCAAGTCAGGGCACTGACATTAACCTCCAGATGTAAGGGTTAAAATACCAGTCCTATCCTTGTACTTTAAAGGGAGAATACAGCAAATGAGGGTTTTTTCAGGCTGCTGGAGCTTCATTAATGCCAAGAATCTGGGTTCAGCAGGTTTTAGATCTACTGAGGTCCTTGGCCTGTCAGCAAAGGCAGTAGTTTCTGACCCCAGGTACTCACAGACAGATGGGACTTCAAAATAATCTACTCCTTATTAATAAGTCCCGATCTTCTAAATTCAGTGATTTAGGAATATAAACCTTATTGACTTCATCATCAGAACGAGATTAATATTCATTAACCTTCAATGAGGCTCCTACACCTGACCCTTTCGGCAGTTTTGAAAATTTGTCTTGGTGTATTGCTATTTAATTTGATACATCAAAATGTGTTTTGTGTTCATAACTTAATGGCTTCCACTTAAGAAATGTCCAGTCTTCGCTGCTATTAGATCAGAACACAGTGTGTTCTCTTGGGACACGAACTGTCCAAGACCACTAACGAAGTGAGGAATAAAGCCTGAATTAGGTTAGACTCTGGAAGCTGCAAATCCCCTACCTGTTGATATTTTCTTCAGACAAATATCCTTCCCACAAAGGACTGAAATCAGGCATAAAAATATGCTCTGTAGATGTGTACTTTGCTAAAGTTTCCTTTTGCAAGCAATAGATCCCTTTTATGTCTTCTGCAAATCATGCTGAATAAAAAAGGTAATTTCCTTTGCAACTACAAAAATCATTTACCAGTGGCATTTTGCAAGCGTTCACCTAAGTAAGATGCTCTTTATCTTTCATCCTTTTAAAATGTCAAGCAGATAAAAGTCTTCTAAATAGCATTCTTTCCTATTTTGATTAATTTTGCATAGTGTTTTCCCAGAAGCATTGATACTTACATAAACCTGAGTTCTGATTCTCTTCTGACTAAGACTTCCCGAAGTCTCTGGATTTTTGCCATCTCAAGCTCAATTTCCTCAGGCATCATCGTTGTTTCAGCCATTGAAATGATGTCAAGTTGATCTGTGTGTGAAAGCAGAGAAAATGAATTCAGCTAGTCAAACAGTCTTAACGGGGTTTTTTAGGAATGTAAATTTAATCAGAGAGCTATCTGACTATAGGGTAATTAATGCAAGTAGTAAAGAGTATTCTAACTGAATGCTATATTGACTGGTTTCTCTATTGTTTTGCTTGTTACTTTCAATGTACCCATTTTGAGGGGAAAGAATCCCCCAGCCAAAGTGGCATTCATTTTCTAAGTCAGAATCTATCATACCTCTAAGGAATCCCCAGCCCATACATAACTAAAGCTACTGTTCCTTAATTGATACCGCTACAACCTTTGAGAGAATAGCCATAAATCACTATAAAATTCACTCAATGCAATTAGTTGCAGCTCAGAAGAGTTCTATCTTGGCACAAGTGCAGGCAATGCAAAGTGAAGAAGGTTTCTCATCTTGAATTTGTAGAACTCTTCACGCCATTCCACCAGCTCAGCTCGACCAGCAGCGCAAGCCCAGACCCCATTGCAAGGAGCCAAGGATGTGACTGAAATGATGTAGGGCTAATCCTTCAAGGGGGCATTGAGATCACTGGAGGAGACAAACAGCACTTTGTAGTAATTACTTGGCAACTCCTAAGGCCAGGGTCCTTCTGTGATGATTTCTCTAACTGATATATTACCTCTTCTAATCTGTAGAGTAACAAGGCTATGGACTGTGTTCATTGAAGGTGGAAGGAACTGAATTGTACAAGGTGGATTTGGGAAGGAGCAACTTGGCCTCTGGAAAACATTATTCCAAGGGTTCCCCATACTCGGCCTTCATTTTGAACAAGAACTTAGACACTAAAGAGTAGAGCGCCTGCATGTTCTGGTACCCAAATGGAGACATATTCTTGAAAGCAGGCCAGTTTCAGCTGTCCTGGCTTTAAAAAGGAAAATGGAGAGGTCAAAATGTACTCAGCATGATTATGCAGAAAACAGGAGACAAAAAGCATCAGAATAAAGCTGTTCAATTAATTATGAGATGAATTCCAAAGTTCCTCATGACAGACTAAGCACAAACAGCCAAGAAGAATTTTTGACAGAAACTTGGAGTAGGAATGAAACTGCAAAATCTCAACAAATACAAAGCCCCTGCAGGAGCTTAGTTCACAAAGACCTGTTCTCCCAAAAAAGGAAGCAAAGAAATTTCATAGGATAGAAATATATTTTCTTTATACATAAAAACATTTATATGTGTATACGTACGTTTTAAAGTTATCCTACTAGTATTGTCTACAAGTTCTGGCTTTGCTTCATAATGAAGAAATTGGGCAAATAAATATTAAAAGCACTATTTTTTTTCAAGATAACAGAATCTTGAGGAAAAAAGTGACACATGAGAGAACACCTGTTTCTCAGTAGTTGTTTTTAAAACTCAAAATGCAAAACTGGTTGGTGAAGCAAGGCTATCTTGTGTGCCTGAACACACAACTGCTGCCTGAAGATGGATTTGTCTATTAGAAATCGTTGTTTGTTGGGGTATATTGAGCTGAGGTTTAGCCTAGATGTCCTGGGAAGCGTTCCAGCTCTGCCATCAGTGGCTACCTTCACAGTGTAAAGCACGAGTCTTTTGAAATCCCGGCGACTAACTTAGGTGCTGAAATAGAACCTAAAAACCTTGGCAACTCTGTTTGCGGAAGGTTGAAGGGCACTGAAAACGCCTTGGGGACCGTGCCCAGCCCTGGCTGCTCCCTCCCCTCACATCCCCCCCCAGGTCTGTGCGAACGGGGAACCACAGCAAAGCTTGAACTCAGCAGCGGAGCCCCCGACCTGCTGTGCGACCACTAACGGGTGGGCACAATTCGGCTTCAACATTCGCTACATGGTTATCAGACAGCAATCCAAAGGAACTACAACAAGGATTCTCTAAGTATACTTTTGCTTCTTGTTGCTCTTCGGGGTTGCGGAGTTATTTTTAACTGCTTGCAGCATTATTGGCTTTGGTGCAAATTTATTTTCCAAAAATATTAAGCAGGAGATAGGAAGTTATTCTGATGCTACCATAAATTAAAGCAAATAATACTGGTAATTAGAAAGATAAGCCACAGATATATTACACATACACACATATTTTAAAATTAGTTCTCAAGAGCTCAGAAAACAGAAGAAAAAAAAAAAGCACCTATTTTATTTCCACTCTGCAACTCTAGCTATAAATGCCCCAGTGTTACCCCTTGCATCAGATCAGCTATTATACTGTGACCTCAATAATTCTGGAGGGGAATCGTGAACAAGCCATACACCCTGAGTATGTGCTTAGAGCCAACACAAGAATCAGCGTTATGAGCAGTAGTCTAGCCTGACCTCTAGCAGAACAGTCACAGATTCTCCTTCACATCCCACTCAGCATGTGCTTGAACCAGAGAAAATACTTTTGAAAGCTATCCAAAATTAGGCAGTGACGTTTTCAAAAGAAATCTCAAAAATGTAAGCCAGGCACCACAAGTTTGAAAGTGGAGGGAAATAAATATAGAAACCAAAAGATATTCGTTTGTAACTTGTCTGCAAACTTAGAGATGTAGTTGTTATAATAATACAGAGATACAAGGAGTCATTTAGTTTCTCTTCATAGCAGTATATGTGCTGTGAACCTACTGTAAGGTTATTAATTCTGATGGAGATCTCAAACTGGAAGGAGGATTGGCAAGAACTGGATTAAAGGAACTTTGAGAGGAAAAACCAGAGCAGACAGTTGAAATGAGAAGAACCTGGAGGGTGAGGACATAGAGAACTGAGCATGGAGACCCTGTGGTGTGGCAAGAGATTAGGAGCCAGCTCTAGAGGCGTAGGCATGGTCTTCCAAGTCAGTCCATGCTTTATGCACGTTCCCCTGTGTGCTATTAAGGAACGATATCATTTTTTGCATCAAATCTCCAGCTTTCTAAACCTTCCTTCCTAACAGGTAAAGACTGAGTAAGCTCTTGTAACAGCTGCCAGTTCCCTTCTATAGGTGAGTCCATAGGGCTCATAAACCCAACGCAGCTGCAGTATACCACCCACTTTGGCTCCCTCTGAAGAACATGCATGTTTAAGGCAGGCTTTGTGGGAAAAGGCACAATTAGAACACCATATTTCCCAGGAAACTTGAAAGAGTAGAGCACAGGTGTGAGGACACTGGAAATAGAAGGCCCTGAAGAGGCCACAGGTCAGGATTCCCACTTCACACCTTCACCATCACGATCCTCACCAATCACCAACCTCTTTGTGTCTGAGTTTCTGTTTTAATATTGCGGATAACTGTTTGGCCTACCTGGCAGCAGCCATGCTGAAGGATAATTAATTATGTTTCATAAAATGGTTTGAACTCCTGTGATGTAAACCACTTGAGAAAGAACGTGTTAACATTATTAAGCCTTGGAGTAAAGTTCTAGCTCTGTTCCAGCAATGAATGACACCTTCAGTGCTTTGAGACATGATTCTGAACAGTTTCACACAGAAATCTCTTACTTTTTCATAAAAGAAAGAAGAACCATTTCATTTTATCTAAAGCAGGCATTCATTAGACAACTATTTTTTGGCATATATTGTTATTAAACCCTGTTGCTGGTAATGAGCAAGAATTCACAAAGCAAAAGTAGAGACAACACTGAAATTAGTCACAGCCGGTGACAGCATGAAACTATTTTGTCTGCTCTGTAATCTCCAGGATAATTTTCAGTGACAAAGAAACAAGTAAAATATTATTACTTTATACACAAAAAGATATTAGCATGAAAATAATTACTATATAGAAATAAAATTATCAAACTATTATATATAATGAGAGGGACTGAAAATGTAAACCCGAAGCTATTTATGGATGGGTTTGCTTCAATTTAAATGTGGATTGGTATAGTTAAACTGGGTATTAACTTAATGATCACATTTCATCCTCTGTGTGCCAGCCAGGAATGGAACATTAGCCACCTGTGATGAAAAACAACAACAACAAAAAAGCCTATTAAGACAATAAGTGCAAAGAAAACTTTAAAAGAAGCCTGAAGTGATCCAATCAGAAATGGGAGAATGCATTATACCTGGTGCCAATAGTTTCAGACAAATCAGTAAGGGATGCTGTAAGGAAACTAATTATCAGCAAAAGTCCTGCTACTGTCACTTGATGTGAGCATGTTGTCATCCACTGAGAAACCTATTGTGATCTCCAACCATTAGCTGGTTTAATTCTAATGTGGGGGTTTTGTTATCGTCATCTCTAAAAGACAGAGGCGTGGAGAAGGTGAGGAGTAGCAGTTATTGTCGTGGTATCTACGGACTGGACAGCAATCAGACCCTTGGCTGTGAACACCTGAAGCAGCACGCAGGCAACGTGCCGTCAGGTAGGGCTGAGCGATGAGCTGCTGCTGGATACGCAGCAAATGTGCGGCAGAGCCAGCACACAACACAAGCTCTGCTGGATCGTGGGGTATCTTCAGGACCTTGTTTATCCTTTTTCTTGCTTGTCAATCTGTTGCTATTGGAAATAATCTGTCACTTGAAGATTGACCTCATTTAACAACAGGATAACTCCAGCACGGGTGAGGGTAATGGCCCGGCTACTCTGCCATTTTTTTTCGTCTTTGACACATATGAACCATCTTAAATGAGAGTCTGTTCAATCCATGACTCTGAGAGCTCTTTAAAGAGCAGTACAAATCAGCTGCATGGCTTCTCTGATGCAGACACCACTCAGCAACAAACCTGCGGGCTCAGCCCACTCACAGTGCTTCAGCTGAAAATTAGTTTAAGTCATTGTTGGCCCAGATTAGATTTAAACTAAGCAACTTGAGGCCTGTTCCCACTCCCTTAAATTGTCCAATAGTAAGAGAATCCTTGTTGAAATACTGTCAATGGCTAAGTTTTGTTCCAAATCTGGGTCAGCACTTTTGGGGATTTCTCAAGAACTGCGTGAAATTCTCCAACTATCCTTTTTCACTGAGGTATATTAAATGCTAACAGAGCACAGTGCAGCAAGTGCACTCTTAATGCTGTTTCAGGTACCAAAGTCAAGACTTTCAAGGCCACTATTAGTTGTTGAGCCAAAGCAGAAGTGAGCAGGAGGCACAGGTTAGAGATGGATGAACCAGATGGTGCAACTCGAGAACAGCACATTTGGTAGAAAATGGAAATAGTTGCATAATGCAGAAAAACAAATTGTTATAGTACAAAATATTCCAGATAAAAAATGTTCATGTGAAAAGATGATTCCTGTAGTTTGTCACTAACTTGGCACCTGGAGGTGTGAATGACTGGTCTTGTAGCCAGGCCTTTTACTGCACCTTTTACTGTTGCCTCAAATGTATTCAGAGGCTCCAAGGTGTTTTTTTCAATTTGATTTAACCCATCTGGAGCAGGATGCAGCAGCCAATAACTAACCTGTGTAGAAATAAACCTACATCTAATTGCTTATTCCTAATCTA
Source organism: Pampusana beccarii (assembly GCA_013399365.1). NCBI lineage: Eukaryota > Metazoa > Chordata > Aves > Columbiformes > Columbidae > Pampusana > Pampusana beccarii. The sequence goes on from VWYH01008318.1 coordinate 1,046,679, forward strand.
GCCTGCTGCAGCATTCTATTGTGGTGAATCCTAACAATGATTACATTTGGCATGTGTGTGGAATGGTATTTATTCAATGTTTTATGCTGGAATTACCGTATAAATATAGCTAATAGCTAAACACAATGCAAACAGCTGCAGTATGTTTTGTTCCTGCCTTCCCTAACAGGCAGACAACAGTGTGCAATTTAAAATGGGCAGAGCAGGGCACAGAGTGGCGTAGGGTGGCACCAGTGTGGAGGTGACCTGCCTGCCCTGGCGCTGGGCACATCCCACTGCTCCTGCTGCTCTGAGTGCCTGAGCTCAGACCTGGTTTGGATATGGTGCCGGTCTCTGGTCTCGAGAAGCCTCAGCAGAGACTCCCCCTCCTTCCCCCCTCCTTCTGCGCAGAAGCAGATTTCAAGGTGAGACTCTGGCCTTGGTCCTTGATCCCCCCACCCGTGGGGACCTGGGGCCCTTCCACCTGACCTTGGACCTGCCTTGTAAAGGGATATGCCTGAAGATCCAGACTGTGGCTGACCCTGCTTGTTGTCACCAGACCTGCTCTGCTTTCCTTGCTCAGGTACTGGGGAGGACACTGTCCCTGCCCCTTGGCTTCCCTTCCAGAGCTGCCAGCCCTTGTACCCGGCACTGATCCTCCACCTGGTTATTAGTGGCAATACTCCTCATGACTGCAGTGAACCTTGGACAAAGCTCCCTTGACCAGGCTTTCACTTTCTTACTTTTGATGATTTCTGGAGAAATTTCAAAGGAATATGCATATATAGACTGTTTGAACTGGTACTGGATCACTGCACATCTGTTTCAAACAGCAGTGCATAGGCATATCGTTTTATTTTAGGAAATGCTGTATCCTTTTCTCCCCCACGGCAATCTCTTCCCTCTGCTTGTCAATGGGCCCTCCTGTTCCATCTCCTGCACTGGGAACAGACTGGTGATGACAGCCGGTTTAGTTGAATCATGCTGCTGGTTTTATCAGGCCTCAGTAACCAGCTAAGAAGCTACACTGAGGCAAGACGAGCACACATACCTGATGAGTTTTAATACTGGGAAAAAAGTAATCTCTAAAGACAATAGTAGTGTGCGGAGGCTATTACTAGAGGAGCAAAAAACTCATGTGCTACTCTCCTTAGGTGTGCTGAAGTTCTCAGAATCACTTTGCTTCCACTGCCATCAATAGCACTGAATACTGGAGATGGCACAGCTGAATTTTCCTTCTAGTAGGAAGCTGAAATTTTCTTCTTCTTTTACTGTACCTATTACAGCTTTTAAATCCCTATTAATACTTCTCCATGAATCAAGCAACACAGTTATTTGTTTTGGAATCACTGGTATGTAGAGCCATGAAATGCACTCTGAGTTCACGGAAACTGAGCCTTCACAGGTGGGTAGATGTGCTTTGGCCCTGCAAGTAACAGTGGCCGGAAACTTCCTGACAAAACTGAGTGTGCTAGGAAATGCCAGAGAAATGGCATTCAGAGTATTTGGAGGATAAAATCTTGGATTCACTTTGTTTACTATGAAGTCAGAAGGAACGCCTCTGTGAAAGAGCCTGGTTTCTTATCAGTGCATTGGGATTCAGAGCTACCTTGCAGTTCTGGAGACATTAAATTCTCCATAAAAGCCTGCAAGTAGCAGTTTCAGCGGCGGCGCAGCTCCCTGGTGCACGGGGGCAAACTTGGAGCCCTGAAATACTGGCTTAAACTAGGCGTCAAAGCTTCCAATATTTTAGCCAGACACCGGGGCACCTAGAAATCCCAAAGGGGGTTTTTGACATGCTCCATGTCTCAGGGTAAACCTCTGGGCTGGTCCATTCCCCTTACAGCTTGGCTTTTCTACCGGCAGCGGTGAAATCTGGCAGCTCTAGGGAACCGCTTTGGCAGGAAGGAGCCAGAGATGGATATTGAAAGCTGATTAAATGCCAGGATCTTGGGGAATATCACAGTCACCAAATAGCCCTGCTTCTGAACAGTCATTTGGGGAAGGAGAAAATTATGATAGCAGGGACGAGGGGGGTGCTTCCATGGGGAATTGTGGTGCATCTACGCTTCCAGTAAAACTGAAATACAAAGCACTGGCCACCTCAGCTCTGTACTGCGTAAAGATCACTTATGTTCTGAGATAAACTGCTAGACTAGAGCAATCCCTTCACATCCGCCGTGCCCTCAGCAGCTCCTCAGTCAAGAGATCAGCAATTCCTGTCTGTAGAGAGTCACTGTGGTACAACCTGTAGAGAAAAAGGACTTTTCTCCCAGACAATCAAAATGAATTATCATGCAGTTAAACTTGCCATTTGTGGGAGGAGAGGAAATCTTGCTTTCACAGTAAGGGATAGAATCACTGAGAAAAGCACTGTTGAAAGCATCAGATGCAGGGAAAATATTTTTACCTTGCAAATGGAGAGAAAAAAAAAATACTTTCTACCATCCCTTAGGATGACAGCCGCTTTTGCACACATTGCTTATGGAAATAGAATAATTTTTTTGTAATCAAAATGAAAATCTGATTGTAGGACATACTAACAGCATTAGTAAAGACTAGGAAAGGCACAAGCAACCTAAAAAGACATATTTCTCATACAGCAAATATGCCAACTTTGGAAGGTTTTGTTTCAAATTTTGCTGAACTGATTTGTTGAATTAATCAACCTTTGGAAGAAGTCATATATGGATACTATGGTTATTTCTTTTGCTCAAGTTTTGTTTAGTATTCAACACTGAATAGCAAAGATAATGTTTCTGTAATATATGAAACTACTTCTTCCTAATAATAATAAGCTACCATGGCTTATAATGAGTATGTGCAGTTTTATGCACAGCTTCTATCTGTCGTAACTTACATGTTCTTTCTGCCATCCTTAAATAGTCTGATCAGCATTCACTAAGCACAATGTGAATAACTTCAACATGATAAAACAAAACTGGAGTTGTCTGTTATGCAGAAATCTTTGCAGTAAGCCCCACAACGTACAGACTCTGTAGGAGAAAAAGCAGCTGGGTTGAGGGATGGAAAGTGTGGATTTGTCTTGAGGAAATGATAAGTTCCACAGGTCCCTTCTCCTCATCCAGAGCTCACTGAAGTCAACAGGAGTCTTTCACTCTAGCCTCTTTTTTCTTTTATTTCCTTTTATTTCCTTTTTTTTGTTTTGTTTTTTGGCATGGAAAAAATATAACTCGCCCCTCCAGGCGCGCAGCTATTTTTGCCTTTGAAGGAAAAGCATACGTTTGGAAGTTCACACTTGGCTTTTCAAGAAGCTGTAGAAATCTGTTGGTATTCTCTCAAACTGACTCACAACCTGACATATTTTGTGGAGCAGGGCTGTGATATGCTAGGCTTTGGTTAATGCTGAGGGGGGAAAAAAGAATGCCAGAAAAAAAGCAAAATAGTAAGAGAGGACTGACATTCAAAATTTTCTTGAATTCAACAGAATTCGAATTAGTCTTTGAATCACCACATGGTAACAAAAATGCCCTATTGCTAAAAACAACCAGAGATCATTCTGTTTGCCGTATCATTTATTGCCAAGGTATACTAAAGCATCTGATATGACTGGAGATGGCTCTGTTCAGATAAGCAGCTGTGGTCTGAGTGCAATAGCACAATTATAATATTGGGATGTATTTTGTCCAGCTCATGAATACTTTTTTTTTTAATTATCACAGTTCTATTTACAGGCTAGACACATTACAACTTGAGTTTCCACTGCAAAAGTGTCTCGCTCACACTCTGCCATATGACCCAATTTTAAAATTAGATAAGCAGGGAATATAAAAGCACTGTGTGCAATTACCCACTGCACTGCCAGAATTACTGCCCTGTCTCTTCCATATCTAAGAGCCTCTTGTTATAAAAAGATCCATTTAGTTGCTCATCCTGTACTTTCTTGTTCTTATATTCAAGCTTCGACCTTTGATTTTTCATTATTTACCTTCGCAAAAAGCCTGTTGGTAGCAGTCTATTCTTTTCCATTCCAGGCTTTTGTACAGAGATTTCTCTCGAAACATAAACGCCAGATTCACTGTGTTGAATATTAAGTCCTTCCTCTAACTCCCCAAGTCCTTCTGGCTTCTGTGGTACCACACTCGCAGCATTGCACACAATGACTCCGCTCGCGTCTGACGGAAGAAAGTGCCTGGACCTGCCCAGTGCCCCAGTGAGATTCTTAGCTGCTTTGCACCTTTTCTGCTGTAATTTTGCAGATCAAGTAGTACTGTACTGACAACAGGCTGCTTTAAAAACTGAACCTGAAAGAGATCCTGCTGTGAGTTTTCTAATTCAACTGCATATTCCCAAGCAGAAATAGACATTCAGGCAGTAAAAGTGATTGCTAATTAAGGACGGTCTTCAGTACTTTGCTAACTAGAAGGTTTATGGTTAAATGATGGTTCCAACTTTCTAATTTAGGGACCATTTTCTGCCCTTGTTCCCTATTTAAAGATATATATCAGCACAAGTCCATAATGATAAGATCTATAAAGATCTTGCCTCTCAAAAATAACCCCATAAATTAAATTGTCTTGTTTGTTATCCTGAGAAATTTATAAGCAGTAATTATTCTTGGCTTTGTCTTTTGTCAATTTATGACAGTTCCAATTTCCTAAGTGGGTAATTATGCAACCCTTTAATCTTACACTTCCCCCGGGAAAAAGAGTTTTCTAGTCTTAAGAAACTGCTCTGTGCATAGAAGACTTCATTTTGGTTGTAATGATATCCTGAAAAAACAGCTCATCTCTCAACAGCTGATCACCCTTTTTTGATAAGGAAGACCCCGTGAATCTGCACCAGGCTGAAGTTTTTGTAGAATGTGATACATAGGACTTAATGTGATATTCAGACTTAATATATCTTAAAATCTATGCTGCCATCCTGTATTTGGATGATAAATTCCATGTGTTGTATCTTGCACTTAAGCTTTTCAGATTTCAGCATTCTCTTGACTGTTGATGCTGTCAAAATTGTGAAGATGACGCTTTTGGTTAGCTAAGAGGAAAGGATCAAGGTCAGGGGAAAGGACTGTTTATGTTAAATGATAATGGCTGATGTAAAATTAAGTAGACGTAAAGAATAAGCTTAGACTGGAAACTAGTAGCCATCCAAAGCAATAACATTCTGAAGCAGTCTTTCAAGTAGGATATTAGAGGAAAGGAACCAAAGGTGTTTTAAACTAAGATCAGAACATAGAGATCTTTAAAGGGTCTGGCTTCACTTTCTGGGGAGAAAAATCAGCCAGGTCCTGTGAATATGCTCGGGTATTGCATGATGGTCTGCGGTTGCAGGAGAATGGACTCAGGAAGCAGAAAAGATTAATTTGACCATTATCTGGGCTTTACTTTTTCAGGCAGGGTTTAGCTTTCTGAGGCCCGGTGTCCTCTGCAGCCAGCCATTGCCACACAAAGACTTCTTCTCCGTGTACAAAGTCGTGAGGATCCATCCTGTCCAATTAAACCACCACTTCAAGGTAGGGCACCATCTCTGCTTTCTTATTCTTCCATCTGGATCTACCGGTTTGCTTATGCAAGGAACCAGCTCGGTACAATAGGACAATTTGCTACCTAATTGTCTGCAACTACAATAATTTATTTTCTATCTGTAAATCTATATGTGATTTGGTGCTGGTTTATAGCACTATCATTATGATTTACGTGTAGGTTTCTTCTACTACTCAGAATTCTACTAGCTTTCTGTATTGTTATATGGTGTCTTTGATCTGTGACTCACAATAGCCTGGGACAGTTCCCTACAGAGTCAATTTTAGAGGGAGAGGGAGAACTTTTCCTCAGCAATCCCCCCTTTGGCAGCAGTTTAAAAGCTCATACAAACCATATTTACAGATCAGGAAACAGATTTGCTGCACTCACAGCAAAAATGCCTAAGGAGGCAGAACTTAGTATTGAACAAAATGCTTCTTTGAAAATATAAGATAAATATAACTTCTATGAAAGTCTTCCCATAAACAATATAAGAAGCCTCAGGCCTAATTTGTGCCATAATCTTAAGTCAAAAACATAGACTTTTTTTTAAATGTGATTGAAATTTGCAGGAAGTGCTTCTGACATAAATAAATTCAGGGTATGCAGAAGGATGTCCACTAACACAAATTGCCCTAATGACACTCACAGATTGGGTCTTGAAAACCCTTCAGGGTTTGACACTCCAATTACCGGGCTCAACCTCGCTACTTTGAAGTTGATTCCAAGGCTGTCTAGGCAATTTGCATGCCCGAGCCAATTTCCATTACAGTCAATGATAACAAGGTTGCACACATCTCTTCAGCCTATTAGAGGACAAATGCATAAAAATGAGGAAAACAGAATCATGAAAACAGCAAAGGGAGTTTGGAATTAATGTCTTTTTATAAAATCTTTTTTAAACTCAAGTCTCATTGAATTAAGAAACCCCAGAGACATAATTTGTGGATTCACATTCTCCACTCAGCTGAAACCGAATCCTCTGTTTTAATATAAATTGCATCTCTGAGTTGAGACAGTTTTCAAATATCCAAATTCTAAATTGGGCAGGTTTAACTTTTTTTGTTTCTAATGGTGGCTGTGATAAGGTCACTGCAGCTCACACCGTCAGACGCAAGCTGGTCTGCAAGTGATTGCTCAGTAGCCAGCTCAGTATCATCTCAGTACAGTTCCTATCTCACATCAGACATAAAAATCTAGCATGAGTGTTTTCACAGGCATCTCAGATGTACTAATAGAGTGGAAAAAGGACTTGCTCACAGACAGAAATTTTTCAGAGCAATTACAGCACATGGGAAGGGCATCGTCATGATTGGTGTGACCATTTCAGACTTCAGCTCCAGCATCCCCAGTGCCCGAACTGAGCCCCAAACTCTCCAAGACTAGAACAGTCCATGGCAAAACAGCCTGTGGTGTCTCATCCAGCCATTTTTGTTGTGTAGAAAGAAGGATTAAGTGGGTTTGAGTGGGATTTGAACAAGAGCTGTCCATATAATTGGGTCTGCAGAGAATTATGACAGACTTAACAAAGTACTGTAATTGAATTGTGCAAGAACGTTTTCCAGACTTCCTACTGTTATTTCCAATTTTAAATAAATTCTAGTTTGGGTATCGGTGCCACATTCCTTGTTGCCAGATGCTGTGACAACAGAATTTTTCACACATTTCGCAAGTGACTTTAGGTGAGGTGTGAAAGCAATTTCCCCCAGACCACATTACATGTCACTCTGAAACTAAGCAACCTACTTTCCCTTGCTGTAACTGAAATAGCGGAGTGGCATTTTTCCACCTCTTTCTAGGAGATGTACCACCGTGTATCTCATATCAGTGATTCTCCTGCTGACCTAGGCTGATGGAAGAGTGCCCTAATATCCCAGTAGGTTTAAAACCAGAAGCTTCTCCTAATATTCTGTTCTTCTGTTTTCTCTCTGTTCTGTTTCCCCCTGCACATAGATAAGTAAATAAATATATCTCTGCAGATGACACAAATTAGCTGATCTTGCATTATATTGTTTTAGCACTCAAGTAAGCGCTGCTTGCAGAAAATGCAGTGATTTAGCTCATTTGTTTGTGAATACCAAGTCATTACTGTTCCTGTCCGGCCTGCCTGAGCCTGACGCAGATTTGTGAGGGCTGGCAGGTGGCTCTGGAGCAGAGCTTGGTTTTTGCTGAGCTGGAGAACAGGGCCAAAGCCCAGGGGCTCCGCATCCAGCTGTGCCCTCTGCTTCCTCTGGGCTCAGGGACAAAGGGACAAAGGAAGGGCTGTGCCAGGGGAACCTGCCTGTTTCAGGGGAGATACAGGCTTCTAATTTGCTGTGCTTTATCCATAAGCAGCTTAGACCCAAGATTTGAGCAGCTTTGGGATGAAAAGGGAGCTGCTCACTTTCTTGAACAAACAGCTGTCTCTTATCACAGTCTTGGCTATACCCCATATCGCAGCCTTAGAGAAGATTGTCTTAATTATGCACCCAGCCTGGGAATATGTCCCATTTAAAATGCTGCTCGGATAAATTCTCAGTACCGAGGTAACAAGTGACCTCATCCCCTCACTCCAGGAAATGAAACATTATTCTCCTTGTTTTGCAAAAATCAATGTGTGTGATCCAAATAGTTGGTGCAAAGTTGGAGCTGTCTTGTATGAGATACCAGCTTTAGACCAGACTCCTGTGTTCCTTAAGTGGAAATTCCTTATATGAATTAAACATCAGCTCAAAAAGAGCTAGAAACAGGTTTGTCATTCTGCAAAATATTGGGATGCCACCAGCATGAAATCTGTTAAAAAATGAATTAAGCTAAATTGCTTCATTTTTTCTTCCTCTTTCTCCTCAGGTAATCTTTCCTATTCAATTCTTTGGCTTTACGATGAGATTTTCCTATTTCATTAGGTGTTTATATCTCCCCTGTTGCTATATGAAAACTTCTTGCAACCAGCAAAGAAAATAATATTGACTCTATTCAGGAAGTGTTATCAGATAGACTGAACAGACAAAACACACTATAACCTGTAAGACCATTGTTCAGATATGTTGCTATTAGCAAAGTAGTAACAGATCTTACAGAAGTGTGATTTAAGTAAATTCTACAGGAATAAGTAATGAATTTACCTTTTGTTTGCAATTTTAAGTTCTGTTTACAAATTCTCATTTGTAATGGGAATTTATTTGTACAAAAAGAGGATACGTTTCTTTTAATTATTTCCTTAGAAGTCACTAGGCAAAGTTAATCACCTCCTGGATTAAGCGAACCTTTGGTGATGAGCCTCATTTTACCGACCTTCCTTCTGAATTGATTATCTCTGACCTCATTTGTGTTGGTGCAGACTGAGGTATAAACTAATACTCAAGTATTGCTGTAAACAGGTCATGCTATTCTATTTGCATCTGTTTGCACCATTTTCAGCTTATTTGCAATATCGATTCATTTAGAAAGACCCCACATCTCACACTGCCCACCTCCAGGGCTGCCTGGTTGTTTCTCTGCTTCACCAGCAGACACGTCAGCTGATACCCTGGTTTTGCCCACAGAACTGGCATTGCTATCCAGACTTCTTGGAGAGCGTTCAGAAAACTCACCTAGCTGTTTGTAGAAAAGTATTAAAAGTATTAAAACTGTTTCCAGCATACTGAGATCATCTGTTCTAATAGATGTGGACTGGTTTCTAGCTGGGATATTTTGCCTTTCTACAGCTCCAGAATAAGGAAGTCTGGGGAAATTATTAGAAGGATTTTCTATGAGAACAGCTCCTGTTTCTGCTGCTTGTATGTTTTCCTCCTGTGAAGGGCAGTGGATGGCCTCCTTATACACATGCAAATTATTTGACTTCTAAGTAACATCTCCCTTATACAGAGTGAAAGAAAACACACTACAAGGACAATGTTTGATTTGGTGTAAACACTTATAAATGTGGAGGACTTACAGCAGGAGACAGTCTTGTCTTGCTTGCAATAGTGGTGTAACACCTTCCCAGCATGAAAATAGTTACATGACTCTGCTGTGACTAGCCACATAATTTTAAAACAATGAAATTAAGTGCTATGGTTTTCCTCTCTATAAGAAATTATTACAAGGGTATTCTATATCCAGACTATTCTACATAACAGCTAAGCACAATGAAGTTTCTTAACAATTACTGAGGAGAAAGCTCACATCAGCAATTATGAAATCACTGCAACAAAATAAAACAAGGAAGATGCTTGGAAAAATGCTTTGACTGGCTAAGATTCCTGTTGGAAGAGCTCTCATACATGTTCTTTATTTTTGATCGGGAATTATCCTGCAGTTTAAGTGTCCTTGCATCATACCTTTGCTGTACAGACACAACTTGGACTACACAAGCTTTAGATGCATTAGGTGTGGTCTGTCCAGTCCTCAAATCACTGCAGTTCTGCATACGCAAACCCTAGAGCAGGAGTGCGGTGGTTTGAGTCATAGATGTGGGGTTTTTTCTCTTTGAATGAACATACTTAAAAGATGAGGCAAAGAAAGCTGCAGTAAAGAGAGGAGGAATCAAGGAGAGTGGATGAATTAAGCTCAGTCATTCATTGTAGCAAACCGTGTCTGTAAACCAGATACAAGAACTGAACGCAGTGGAAAATATTGCTGGAGCCAGTACAAGAGCTCTGACACCCGTTTTTATCAGAACCCCATAGCAGCAGCTGGAAATAATTTCATAAAATGTAGCAAAGCCTTGAAATAGGCCTTAATATTCCTCTCCTCCCCCAGTTATCATCCTGTAATAGTACCACTGTTAGTTATATCTCTCTTGAATACTTAGTTCACTTCAGGAATACAGAACTTAACAGGACCAGGTACCTCAGTGCTTCTCACACCACACACACCAGCCCCTTTGCCCTCTCTCGTGACCTCCACTGCCTCAGAGACATAGAAAAAAAATCCAGATATCAAACTGCGTTAGTTACCTATTTCTAGAGATCTGATTTGTGAGAACAAGGCTTATGTTTTCTAGTATCTCTCTAATTATCTTAAAGCTAGTGCAAAAGAGACAGGAGTTGCTAGTACCTAAAGTACCAGCTCTTGGTTTCTGGTCTTTAAGGCCTTTACCCCAGGGGCTGGGGGGTGCAGGACTGACTGCTTCAAATAATATTTTATTTTTCAAAATAAATCAGTGTGAGATGAAAACTTGGTTCACATTCAAATAAATCATGATGCTGACAATATAATTACCATTGGGTTTTTTGCATATTCCTTTCTCCTTTTCCCATCATGTTATGAATTGAAAATACAACCTTATGCACTTTAAACAGGAGTTTGTCCTTCAGAGAACGAGGAGAATATGCAGCTATATGCAGCCTGGTGGGAAAGTCTGCATGGTATATATGACCTAACAGCTATTCCTATGAGAAAATGGACCCCAAATGAGACACAAAAAATGAGGGAAAATTGCTTTTGAACGTCTCACCCCAAAGCCCTCATGGTCAGTTTTATTCAGTGGCACTAGATTAGACCTTTATCTGGAAGAAGCTATTTTAGTGGGGCTCAGGAGGACTGCCACGAGTCAGAAGGCTCAGGAAGGGGTTTCGGTGCCCAGCGCTGCCACAGCCCCATGTGAAATGCAGTGGGATGCAAACAGACACCAGCACAGTCAGTTACTGCCAGAGGTACCTGCACTGCTGTGGAAAATCTGCGCACAGGCCCATCAGGAGCAAGACTGGGCTCAAGGCCCACTCCAAGGAAAGCAATTCACGCTTCATCAGTTCATCTTATGTGATGGAGAACTAAAAAGCACTATTAAGAAACACACGTTACTTGTTCATTTACTTCTGTCATTTTGTTCAGTGGTCAAAGGAAACAGCCTGTGGCTTTCACAGAATCATAGAATCATTTTGGTTGGAAGAGACCCTCAAGATCATCGAGTCCAACCATAACCTACCTCTGGCACTAACCCACGTCCATTTTAGTTCTCACTAGAGTCATATTCTGATTCTGTAATACTAACAAAAAGCTCCCACGTTTAAGTTTCAAATGCTGTAACAGTGCCAGTTACAGCTAATGTTCAGGTTTTTGAAGCTTATTTAGTTTGGTATTTTTAAAGACTTTTTCTATCTCCATTACTTTTTGTTTCAGAAAAAAAAAAGTCAACCAAAAAAAAGTCTTGCAAAACCTCTTTAGGAATATATGGCTTTATGGTTTCTCCTATGAGCATCAATTGATGAAGAGCAGCATATGTTACAAGTGAAATAATAGTAAATCAGCCACTTATATTTCTAAATTTCACACCTTTACAATACTGTCCTTTGAAACTGTCTGATCACACATCAGAAACCTTGTTTCTTTCTTTCCCTGCTCTGTGATGTGATTTTCTGATAACAGTTTTCTAACAGTGCTTTAAACATCTTCCCATCAGCTGGTAGATACTTTTAGGCAGCCTTAAAATCACTGGATAAAAATTACAGACACATAAATCCAATCCAGTAGAGGCCAAAGTGATACCGGTATGGAAAATTGCTTAAGACAGTAAAGAAACTGGTTCACGTAACAGATTCCCACTCCAGCAAGTAATTAAATATTGAGAAGATGCTCCTCAGAAGCCAAGAAAAAGGGAGTTTCACATTTCACAGGAGGAAAGACCAGTAATTTCCCGGGAGATGGATGCTGCTGTTCCTCAGGCCGTGGGCTCACAATGCATTCCCTGCTGGGCAGTGGGAATCGTACTGGGATCTTGTTCTCCAACGTATGGGGCACCCAGTGCTTCCAGGGGGCCACCAGCAAAAGCTGTGCCCTTCCCTAAGATTAAATTGCCAGGGTCAGGAGAGACAAAATCCACTGGTTCTTTCTCAATGGACACTCAGGTGCAACAGCACAGGGCTCCATCTCTTCGACTCACACAAATTTGTTTTGCACTTGCCTTATATCTGTGGATATGGAGTCACTCTCTAGCAACCTCTATTTTCACCAGGTTAATTGCTTTTGCATGCTTAATTTTGATTCAGTTTTCTTTAAATACGCTAATAATTTCTTCGTCACAACTGGCACTGGGCTGACGTGAGGCTGAGCTGACTGCGTCCCCAGAGGTCTCAGAAGTGAGGAAGCGCAGGCAGTTTGGCAGAGTCTTTATCTATATCACCGAGACAAACGGCTAGCTGGCTGTCACCTTCTCTTTGTACGAGAGAATGGAAGAAATTTAGTAATCGCAGGACGTTTCACACCTTACCGAGGCAGAGACAAATGGATTTTCATTTTACTGCCTTTCAAAACTCCATGGCTGTGCCCTTCATTATCACATCCCACAAACTCTGTCTGTGCTACAGACAAGCATCAGCCCAAGGAAAATGCCTCTGTCTCGGAGTCTGCCAAACCGCAGCGAGTTCAGTGCCTTGGCAGGCACAGCGCCCAGAGGAACCTCTATGGGAACCCACGGTGGAAGATGAGTGGAGAGAAACCACAGACTGGACAAGGAGAGCCAGGGCACAAATGCATCATGGAATTTCTATGCCTTCCTCTTCTGCTGTGAAATAAGACAGTTTGAGGAACAGCCACTCGCCGTAGGGGCTCCACGTATTAGCTAATGATTCACTGCTCAGAGACAAGAAGATTAAAATGACATCACCCCTGCCAGTGCAAACAGTTCCCCCGTGAGCGCATGCTCAGCACTGCTCACCAGGGCCCCGCAGGATGTCAAGGACATGCCCTGTGAGAAGCGAGGGCAGAGCCCAAACTGGCAGGGGCACCACAGATCCCCAGGGGAATCCTGGTGAACTGACACACCCCGAGATTCCCCCACCGGAGTTTTCTATAGAGAATCAAGGTGAACACGGCTCCAGGAGACAAACACACAGAGCCCAGCTTTGCTTTGATTGAAATCGGGGAGGAAACTTCCATTGATGTCAATGAAATCAGGACTGCGTTTTGTGTTTGTAACTAAGTTGGGCTTCTCTGTCACTTCCCATGGAGGTCACGTCATTGTCTTGCTCATTTGGCTTCAATGCCATTATTCTAAAACTGACTTTGGCCTCATGTACTGAAAGAGCATTAGTGGTACAACTGACCATTGATTCCTCTTCTGATTTTGGAGTTGTTCTCTCCAAGAGAACAAAACTATTAAACCACTTCATACTGAGAATCTTTTGTTCCGATTTTATCAGTAGGTAAAAAAACAAATGTGTCTGTACAAAATCCCTTAAATCTCTAATCAGTAAGGGTTTGGGTAGGGGAAAGGCTCAGGGCAATAAAAAGATCCTTAAACACTGCTGATGTTCTTAAAAAATAAATTTCCTCTTGCATTTGGAATTGTTTGCAATTATTAGGCTTGTGCAATAAGCCACTCGTCTCACTGAAAGTCATTCATCCTCATTAAATGACAAATTCTCTGAAAATTATTTTCTCAAATATTTTGCCCTTTATGAGCTGACAAAATGTTAATAATTAATGATTCATTGCTGATCCTGAAGGGCAACTAACATCATTATCCAAAGGTGCTCCTGCTGATTCCTCACAGTTTGCCCTCCAAGCATACATTTTTCATCTTTGAATTTTGAATGCATCTTTACCATACCTTTTATGTCAGACAGCAGAATATGTTTCATGGAAACAAATTTGTGTTATTTCCTTATTGAGTCTCTGGGACTATTTTACTACGTAAGACTTCTATGAGAATGGAACAAATTCAGCTACAGAGGAATTTGGGATTCAGGATTACAGAGTGCTGATTTCCAACCTTTTTTGTGCTCAGTAAACTACAAGAAAACTATAAACTCCACGCATGACACACAGTACTTTGCAGCACATGCCCAGTCCTGAACGTAAGTTTTTAATCCTATTTTATAATGCACCCTTGAGACAAACACACACGGACATCCTCACAAGTGGTTACTCTGATCAAAACGTGCTATGCGATGAAGTGATCAATTATCAAACATAGTCAAAAAAAAATGACACAGACCGAGGCCATCATCCCACAGGCTACCGGCAGCGGGGATGATTTGTGCCGTTCAAAGTATCCTACTTTCCAGGTCTAATGCATTTTTTTCTGTAAAATATCTTTAAAGGAAATCGAAAAATTAATGAGCAACAGTCTCAAATGTGACACTTCAGCCTCATCTGTTAACTTCTGCAACAATTATTGGTTGGCACTGCTTTAAACATAAGCACTGCATTACACATTAAGTGATGGTTTCCTGCGTGGTAGGCACAGTTGGGCACAGAGATTCTGGAAGCCGGTAACGCTCTGACTGCTGAGTGCTGCAGCAGAGAGAAACGTCTTTGCTGCCATCCGTGAGTAGATGTGCAGCAGTAAGATCCAACGTGGTTTTTGCAAGGTAGCCCCTATCCAGAATCAGCCAGACTCCTGCTACATTCAGCCCCTTTGGCTTTGACTAGACTAGGCTTTGGTTGTTGTCTGTGTTTGTAGGACAGGTTGGACTTTATGGGTACAAAGCATTGTCAAAAGACAATTATGTCCAGAACCATGGGACAAGTTAGGGAGTAAATTAGCTGCAGTGTTTGCTGAGAAACCTTGGACACACATGGTCCATAGCCAGCGAGAAAAGTGAAGGAAGGGCAAAACTCATGAAATATGATAGGGAGACTGTGGGGGCAAGGCTAGAGCATTAACTGATTTTATTTCTGTCACCAGATACGAAAGTGCATTTCAGTGGGGATCTGTGCTACAGAATTCTGTGGACTTGGGAGACCAACAGTTCCTCCCGTTGGTGACCAGTATTTTAGCAGGAACGCACTGTGAGGCACTGAAATATTTCCAGTTCTCCCTTTGTCCCAGCAGCTGCCTGCAGCACCCAGCTGGGAGAGGAGGAATTGGAAAGATGAGACAACACGTAGACAGTATAAACTGCATTGATCTCACCGGAAATCATTCTCCTGGCTCTTTGTGAAGCAAAACAAATCCAAGATACACCCTTCCTTTATGAGTTACAGGTGGTACGTGAATGACCCGGTGGAGATTATTAAGTAGGTTCTGTATTTAAGAAATATTTTGCAGAAGGATCAGGATTAGTATGTATAAAAGCACGTAAGCATGGAAAACGCTGATAAATTTTACGTGCATTCCGCTGACCAAAATCACCAGTGACTTGTAGAAACATTAAGCTGTGTAGGAGAATTGTAGAGCCATCTTCCTCCCATTGAAGCGGGTGAGCTTTCCAACTGCTTTGGAAAAAACAGCCTCAATCCTTTCTAGAAATCCTGATTTTCAGTGTGGGAGCTCTGTCTTGGCTTCACAGGTCAGATGCAGGCTGCTTTTCCTCTTGAACTACAATATAAATATGTTAGCATTAATAATTGTGTGAAGAAAAGAAAGCTAGAACTGGCACCGTCCTCTGAATCAGTTGTCTTTGTTAATTGCAATATTTTGTCAAATATTTTCTAAAAAGGTGTGAGGTTCACTTTAGTGTGTTGTTGTCACATTTTAATTTCTTGGTTACTCTCTTTTCAAAATTTTTTACACAGCTGGTTTTTGGTTTGTGTTTGGTTTTTGGTTTGGTTTGGGGGTTTTTTTTGTTTACTTGGGGTTTTTCATTGTTTTGGTTTTTTGAGTGTGTGGTGGTTTTGTTTTTTTAATGGAGACATGGAAAGAATATTAATTCCATTCTCTATTTGAAGCCTGTCTTCAGATCTTCATAAAGCCAGCAGACTTGCTGCTTCTATAAAAGGAAATATAATAGTGTATATCCTTCAGTTAGCTTCTTTGCACCACCTTGTCTGTTTTATCACCTGTAACAGATACAATTAACAATTCAGGGGAACTTACAGAAACACAGGGACATCACAGTGAAAGAACAGCAGTGGTAGCTGGGCTATATATATTCTGGTTGTGCCTGTGAAACAACTTTTTCTTTTTTTTTGCTTTTTGCTTTTGTTTTGTTGTTTTTCTTTTATTAAATGGGAGTGGAGGGATGATGAGCCTGGGGGACAGTATCAGGAGAGCAGCATCATAGCGCATTCCTGCTGACTGGGGGGCTGTTACAGTAATGGAGAGATTTTATGCAAAGCACTGAATTGGGTTTGTGGATGTTTGTGCAATATGTGGGGTATTACGGAAGAAGGCCTAAAGGTGTGTGTTTGAATATTTAACTACCAGATGATATAAACAGTTATAATTGATGGAGGTTTGGACGTAACTGTGGGTGGTGAGGCATAAACTTCAGCCTGAACTCACAAGTTTTCCCCCATGCGGAGAACTCCTGAACTCCCAGCATCGCTCTATAGTTCTGACTGGGCAGCCCTGAGCACCACGGCGGCTTTCTAACCACTTTTCCTTCCCTGTCTCCTGAGACAACACAAGTCACCCTCCCCTCCCATGAAGCAATACAGGAGGAAGAATGAGGACATTGCGCTGTAGCCTCTACCAAGTACCAGGGCTGCATTCGCCTTTCTTAGAGGCCAAAAAAGTTTGCTTTTCTACAGCCACTTGGGACCAACCCAGCATGGATACACAGGAGGGCACTGAAGTTTCACAGGGACCAAAATACTCTCCATTCTGTCTGTGGTAGATATATATAGGGCTATTAAACTTCAAAAATTTGTAAAAATTCAAGAACAAATTACCTACTTTTTTACTAATACCTACATGCATATGATTAGAACAAACCCATCCGATCTCCAGTGACTAGAATGAGACAGATAACACAGGATGTCACAAAGCCTGTGCAGGCTTTGCTATGCAAATGAGTCTCCTTGATTTTTTAATATTGCAACAGACATTTTTCAAGTTATTATAATATGTTTTTAACCAACATTAAAACATCATGAGCTATATCCTGCTCTAAGATGTAGCCATTCCATCCTGTTAATGAAATCAGGCCTTAAGGTGACACAAGCAGTTCCCGGTAGATCAGATAAAGCAAGTTGCCATAACCAGGGTATAAAGGGCTTTTCTTCACTTATTCACCAAAGAGGGAAAGATGACCTGGCTACAGAACCACTATCTATGTTATTGCAATCTATGGTCATTTTCTTTGCAGCTTTTCAAGCTTCTGCAAGCTGAAAGACCATCTCTGTGCATAACAGCGCTTCTAAAACAAACTGGTCTTGAACTCAAAATGTTCCATACAGATAAAAGCCATCCACCTTCCCATGCTCCCAAGAAATGCAAATGTAAAACATTAAATAGTACATATTTTCAGTGTTTGAACCACTTTCGGTGCTCAGCAGCGAAGCATATAAATACATACGAGAGACTCTTTCTGGCTAACAAGTTTAGAAAGGTTTTCAAGATAAACAAACTGAATATGATGAAATAAGCTTTCACATGTGTCGGCCCAGCATCCCTGGGAACCTGGGAATGGTACCACCCTTCTGCTGTTGGAACAAACCAGAGCAATCTCAGAACTAAAGCAAATGACCCCTTTGGTGCTGCTCTGGCATGCACCATCTCCCAGCACCTCGCCTGGACATAACCTGTGATACAACATTCACGGCAGGAAGGGCGACCGGGTACAGCTGCCCACGAAGGCTTCGTGCTGCTACCAAGCCTCATGTTGGGGATCTCCAGCCTCCTCTTCAGTGCTGGCCTGTAATAGGGCCCCTTTCCCCAAACCTCCACTTCATACACTGAATCACATCAAAAAATATTGCTTCCAGTTTTCTGGCATTTCTGCTTCCTTATACAACTGACACATTCACCATGAATTTCGAATTTAGTTCCAGACCTCATACAAACTGAAAGAGGAAGAAGAGAACAGTAGAAATGTATCATCTGAGAAGTGCAACATTCAAAAGGATGGTGAAAAACTGCTTTGTCTCTTTGTGGCTATTTCGCCAGCATGGCATGCAGGGATTTAATCAGGGCATTAGGAGTCCCTGCTGGCAGCAAGACAGATGAATCTCAATGAAGCTGTGCAGTTGCTAATGAGGACTGACCAAAATGCTTGAGTGCTCTGCTCCAGAGCAAGCTCCCCAGGAATGTATTGTAAAGATCATTCACTGAGAAGGCTGTAACCACATTGCTATTATACAAGCCTGACAATTTGTAAGCCTGTGTTTAACATGCATGCAGTAGAAAATGCAGGAGTTGTTCTGTACATGGTAAACCATCATTTTTTATATTCTCTACTCCTTGGAAAGTCTCTCCTGTGTGTGAAGATAAAGGCTTCAGTGTCTTGTTTAAGAGACACCTTTAAACAATGTGCTTCTTTTTTTGCACACAAACCCACTGGAGATCATTACACCCTCAGGTTGTTGGGCATCAGATCCTCAACTGCTGTGAACCAGCCTAACTCCATTGATCACCTGGTGGAGAGAGGCCGTTGTAGAACAGAAATGCGTATGATGCTACAGTTCATCGCTATGAAGTAACTCACCTTTGGTTATAGCCAATAACCAGCAATGCTTTCTGTACCACAGAGAGGGGAGTTAGCGCTAGCTCCCTTTCCATTTAACCAATTAAATAGAAACTACCCAACTTCCATGACATTCTTTCTGTAATGGACATCATCAGAATGGACGTTCTGTTGTGATACGACAACACCCACATCAAAAGGCCCTGACCAGGAAACGACATTCGGTCACGCAGAGTGTTGTACAGATACACGAGTTCCACCTCCTGATTTAAGACACAACAAATCACCAGAGTAAAAACGGCAGATGCATATTGCAGCAAGAGGCTTCTGATTTTGTTAATACTACTACTTAGCATTTCATATTTAAAACAATATGCAAATACCAAAGACGAGTTGTTGACATTAGTAAAAAAGGGGATGATGCTTTTTCAGCTTCTTCCCAGACCTTCTGGAGACTACTGTCATTATGCCAAGCAGTTTAGGACCTATGCTGTAAAGGAACTTCAGAGCAAATAGTAAAATCTATTTATTTTTAATCAAAGCAAAAGTGTGACCAGAAGTCAATGTTAGTATTAAAACAGGAAAGATAGGCAGGGATCACCTAAAACAACTACCATAAATAGCATTTTCTACAGTATTTTAACAAAGTTGGAGCCTATGAACAAACAGATCAATTATTAAAATAGCGAAGTCTTAATATAATAACTTCCTACTTTTCAAAGAACACACCATGGCATCTATATTACTTCCTATTCTATATCTAAATCGTTATACGCAGAGAAATGTTCTCATTAAGCAGAACCTGGAGTGTAAAAGGGCAGCTCGGCAGCAGTGCCAGGGTGCAGACACCTGGACACTTGGCCCTAGTCCTGCCAACAGCCCATTTTTGTCCCTGGTCAAGCTGTGATTTGGGTGGGAGCTCAATGCTGAGCACAGATTTTTGAGCAGATCGGGTCTCCCACTCAGCCCCCTGCCAAACACATGATCTTTTGCCCAAAGCTTGCAAGACGCAATCCTTCTGTCACCTCAAGCTACCAGTTAGAAAAGTGCTGCACTGCACTCAGTGCCTGAGTCTGGAACAAACCCAGCTGTATTAATCAGAACAAGAAAAGGATACATCTGTATCACGCCAGAGAACCTGCAAAACTGTTGCATGTGTCTGAGTCAACCAACTCAGTCAACAGTGATCGCAGTCTTCAATTCCATTTTAGAAAGCGTGGAGTTACTCAGTCCTGAACCCCTGCCAGGCACTGCAACAAAACCAACGCTGCGACTGAAGCACCCGGGTGGGAGTTACACCCCTGCCATCAGCACAGGGCAGACAACAACAGATGCATGAAAAACTGAAGCCAGGGGCGAGGTACGATTCCAGAACACAGCAGTATCTGGAAAGTCTAAAGATAGCAAAAGAGCTGGCTAAAATCTGCTACCAGGATGCTGCAAAGCCACAGGATGTCAGAGGCATCCAGGTGAGACTTCGGGATGCACATCAAAAGCCGGATGGTGAATCAAGAAGACCAGCAACCCCAGTCTCAGCCACGATGAAGGTGTCACAACAGATACACACAAAGCTTTTTTCTGTGGCCTAATCAAACACCTGATGAAACTTAGAAAATATTTTTCTTTATACTAGTACGGAGCTTTTTGCGACAGTATTTTCAAGATTTTTTGCCTCCGTGGTTACCTGGAAAATTAGAAGGGGTTTACAGGCTTATTAGGTTGTAAAGAAGATAGTTCTGCCAATAAAAGAATAGTAACTGAGATCTTAGAGAACACAGGGTATAGCTTGGATGACCTGAACTAGCAACTGCTTATCTTTTTAAGTACTCTTTCCAGCGGCATGTTAGAAAGGTTATGTCAATAGTTGCTTTCTTGAAAATTATTATTTCAAGAAAGCTCTTCCACTACAGAGCGTTTGTTGAGCTCATCCATACAGTGCAACCACTGAAGAAGTGAACAAAGTGCCATATTCCCGCACCCTCTGCCTGAGATCCAAGCAGGAATAACAGGGCTGTCATCTGTGCCGTTCTAATGTGAAACACATTCCAAGCTACCAATATTTACGAGAAGCTATATATTCAATCCGACCTAATGAACACCGAGGGAGAGTTAACGTCCCAGCCGCCCTTCCTCAGCCGCCCTCTCACCGCTTCACTTCGCGGAGCGAGCGAGCGAGCGAACCCCTCGCACGGAACCGCCGAGGCGGCCGGAGCTGCAGCGGCGGCTCCAGCCCTGCGCTGCCGGTCCCTGCCAGCGCCAGCCCGCTTGTCTCCGGCACAGCCTCCTCGGGAGGGACCAGCCTCAGAGGGCAAAATGGTCACACAAACCTTCATCCCCGAGCAGCACACGGCAGCTCCCCTGCGAACGGGAGCGCCCGGCGAGCGCTGGCCGGGAGGACCGGACCGCCCCGCCCCGACCCGCTCCGCCGCAGCCGGTACCTCCGGGGCGGCCTGGGCAGCCGGACCCGCACCGCGCCCCCACTCACTTCTCCCCAGCGCCTCCGCCTTCCACTCCGTCTCCTCCACTGCCCCGTAGCGCCTCATGGGTCTCTCGGCCTCCGCGCTGGCCGAGATGGACCTTCTCAGCTCCATGGGCGGGCCGGCCGGCGCGGGGCTCCGCACCTCACACCATCACAGCGCGGAGACGGCGCGGGGCTCGGCGCTCCTGTGCGCGGAGCGGGGCCCGCGGGCGGGGGGCGGAAGGGGCGCTGCGCACATGCTCAGTGCGCGGCTGGGGCGGGGGGAGGCAGGGACACAACGCGAGCGGTCACCCCGCGGGGGCCGGCACCGGCACATGCTGCGCGCCGCCCCGCCCGCCCTCCCCTCCCGCTGCGTCGGGGACGGACCCCTGCAAGGATGCGGCCGAGCAGCGCGGAGCTCATCGCTGGGTGCGTTTGTCTCTGCCCATCCCCGCACCCGCGGTGTGCGCTCCCCTTGCACAGCCGGAGCCACTCGGGCAAGCCGGAGTTGGCAAAATCGCTCACTGCCAGGGCATGGCAGGACTGCCCTGTGTCTGCTGCAGCACTGAGCGCGGCTCCTGGCCGGGGTAGCTGTCGGGCACAGTCCGTCTCGGTCGGGCCTTTCTGGCTCTGTTGGGCCCTGTCGGGCCCTGTCAGAGCCTGTCGGGCTCTATCAGACCCTGTCGGGCTCTGTCAGGCATTGTAGGGTTGTGTTGGGCCCTCTGGGGCCTTCTCGGGATCTGTCAAGCCCTGTGGCACCCTCTCGGGCTCTGTTGAGCCCTGTTGGCATCTGTCGAGCTCTGTTGTGCTTTGTTGGGTTCTGTCAGGCTCTGTTGGACCACATTGGGCCCAGTCAAGCTCTGTCAGGCCCTGTCGGGCTTTGTCTGGCTCTTTCAAGCCTTGTCGGGCCTTGTCAAGCCCTGTCAGGTTCTGTCCAGCCCTGTCGGGCTTTGTTGGGCTCTGCCGGGCCTTGTTGGGATATTTTGGGCCCTGTCAAGCTCTGTCAGGCCTTTTTGGGCTTTCTTGGGATCTTTTGTGCCCTGTCAGGCTCCGGCCCTGCCAGGCTTTGTCAGACTCTGTTTTGTGGCTAACATGAGTCAGCTTTGACCAAAACAATTTTGATAAGAAGAAAAACCTTTTATGAACTGTTTATGTAATTATTTTGAAAAATAAGTTGTTTGGGAATACGAAAACTATGTTTTAACCTTAAAAAATAGATTTTGTGGTAACCTTTTGGCTACTTAAGATTTCCATTTGTTTCACAGTCGAGAATGTAGGAAAGACCTGCTGGCCAGGAGAGAGGAAGAAAAAAAAAAAGAGTTTTTTGGTATAATTACTTCCTGCCATCCAACTTCACGCTTCTGGTTGTGGAGAATCTCTGCTGAGCTCCCCCAGCCCTCAGCATCACACACAGGGGAGCAAAGGGGCCAGAAAGCAGCTGTTTTGGGGCCAGAAACAGAGACAAAGTTTCTGTTCCTGGGCTTGAAAACAGGCTCATGCAGCTGACTTGGGATTCAGAAACAGATTGAGTCGTGTGGCTTTAGGCTCAGAAATAGAGGTCAAATCCTGGGTTTTTGAGACTGGAGAACAGGCTCATAGCTGGGGTTTGGCCTCAGAAATGGACACTAAGTGAGCTGGTTTGGGGGCCAAAAGCAGAAGCTTACACTGCTTAGAATAGTTGTTAACTAATTAATTATACGAACTCAGTAATATTTATACAATGTACAAATATGATGTTTAATCCCAATACTCAGTTTTTCACAGCAATTGGTTTACAACCTTGTCAAATGCTCAGACTGTTGGAAACAGCTGGAGCTTGTCAGGAGAATTATAGAATCATTTTGGCTGGAAGAGACCTTCAGGATCATGGAGTCCAACCATAACCCAATTCTGGCACTGACCCACGTCCCGAGAACCTCATCTCC
>VWYH01008318.1:1070039-1098623 GCA_013399365.1 Pampusana beccarii
AGCCAGGATGCTGTGGCCTCTTGGCCACCTGGGCACACACTGGCTCGTGTTCAGCCGCTGTCACCAACACCCCCAGGTCCTTTTCCACTGGGCACTTTCCAGCCACTCTTCCCCAAGCCTGTGGCATTCGTGGGGTTGTTGTGACTCAAGTGCAGGACCCGGCACTTTGGCCTTGTTGGACCTCAGACAATTAGCCTCAGCCCAATGATCCAGCTGGTCCAGATCCCCCTGTACATCCTTCCTACCCTCCAGCAGATCAACACTCCCACCCAACTTGGTATCATCTCCAAACGTACTGAGGGTGCACTCGATCCCCTCATCCAGATCACTGCTGAAGAGATTAAACAGAACTGGCCCCAGTAGTGAGCCCTGGGGAACCCCACTTGTGATCGGCCAACAGCTGGATTTGGCTCTGTTCCCCACAACTCTTTGGGCCCAGCTCTTCAGCCAGTTCTTTATCCATCGCAGATACACCATCCAGGCCGTGAGCTGCAGCTTCTCCAGGAGAATGCTGTTGGATACCGTGTCAAAGGCTTTGCTGGAGTCTAAGTAATTATTTAATAACGGTAGTTGAAAAGTCCCTTGGAAAGCAAAAAGAAGGAAAGAGGACAAGCTTGAATCTGAACATTTTCCTCTGTGATTACTGTGATTTAATTTGTTTTCCAGTAAAATAAGAAATCTCAGTAAAACAGGGGAAAAGACAAAAGGTCTGTTTTGAGACTTTTTGTAGGAACTTTTTCTTCCCTTTGCCCATGCTGAACTGTCCCCTTCCCAGTTGAAGCACAACTTGCCAATTTTTAACTTTAATTTTATTGTTAGGTATTTTTAGAGGTAAATTTAGTAATGAAGTATCAGAGATACAGACCACAAAGGTGATTAAGGGCCTGGAACATCTTTCATATGAAGAGAGGCTGAGAGAGCTGGGACTGTTCAGCCTTGAGAAGAGAAAGCTCGAGGGGATCTTATCAATGTGTATAAATATCTGATGTGCAGAATGAACAGGAGGGATTTGAATTTGGGGGACATGTAAAGACAGCTGTTGTTTTTTTAATAGTGTGACACACTGAAGTAATGGGATACTCTCTTCCTGCAGAATGGGAATAATTCTCCCTTGCCAAAATATGCTACCTCACCAAAACCCAACAACAGCTCCAAGTTCAAGCGTGAACCTCCAGAGGGCTGTGAAAAGGTGAAGGTCTCTGAGGAAAGCTTGTAAGTTGATCTTTACTACAGAAGGAATAACATTCAACGTTCAGAGTTACTCATTGGTTTATTGATTTTTTTGTCTCAGATCAAAATTGTTAGTCCAGTTGCTAAAATCATGCTGACACCCTGATCTCTCTTGTCTTGTGTGTCTGTATGCTGGTATATGCGTATGTATTTTATTGCTGGAAATTTGTGTTAAAATCAAAATCTTGAAAGACTTTTTTTAAAACCAGCGTAACTGGAGAGGACTGTCTGTTAGCTGGCAAATAGTGAGGGAGGAACTCAAATAATCAGATACAGAGAGAGGTAATGAGAAGCTGTAATGCAGGTATATCAGCTCATCTCTGTTACGGCTTTACGAGGACAGCAGTAAGTAGACTCTGAAAACCATGCTCTCTTCAGCTGCATCTGTGTAATTTTGGAACTTTTAGTGACAGAGTAGTGAATTTGACACTGACTATTTTATGATCTGGTTATTCTGAAAAAGACAGCTTTTGCCGTTTGGGAATATTCTGGGAGTTTGGTGGGGGTTTGTTTGTTTTTTCTACCATTATGTCGCTTGGATGCAAGAATCTTAACCTATAGTTAAAAATCCATTTCACCCCACCAGAAGTGTAATTTGGTTGTAATTCTTTTATACCTGTATTATCTCAACAATGCCATCTAGTGTAAGTAGTAACTAAAAAAAAACATAGCTGCCTTTTTGTATTTCCTATCTCTGATCTCTGCAAGTGGATTTTGAGAGGTCTCTGTGGCCTCTCCACAGCGATGTGGAATGGGTTACAGTAACTTACGTTACCTGTCTCTGATTTAGAGTGTGTAAGTTATGTTGCCAACAGATGAGAGAGTCTTCAATTGCTCCAAGAACATATTCTATTGTAATTTGACTTTCCTTTTGGAAACAAGAAAAACAAAGACATATCCACTACCAAATTTTTTTGCCTCAGGCCTATCATCTTATTGCTTGTTGAGCTCTATTCAGTGGCACAGCAATAATTCCTTGCTGAAGTCTTATCTGTTCTCTCCCTGCCATCTATGAAATGCTGATGTCTTCACAGTAACTCCCTGCCGGTGATGTCCGTGTTTCCTTGCTGAGTACCCAACAGCTTCTCTGTGGAATGGAAAGGGTGAAGGAGAACGCATGGGAAGTCACCAGCGACTTGCAGTTACCAAGGCCAGTGCTACAGGATGGCTTTTTAGGTATCTGGATTTCCCTTTGACTCCTCGTGCACACACATGTACAGCCCATATAGGTCTGCGGCTTTTATCTGAGTGGTCTGAGGCAGGACTGGTATTTGTAAGAATCTTCTTTTTATGGACGGACCTGTTCTCATCTGGAACTGATGCGCACTGAGATGTATCTCCAAAGCAAAGCTTGTGTGTCATTGTCGCTTGTTCTCACAAAATGAATATAACCTGCAAAAAACACCCCTGACATAAAAGCATCCAAAGCCTTGTGAATGTCAGGACTGTGCTTTCTCTGTTTAATTCCACAGTTTCAGTGTGTGCCCTCCATCAAATGTCATCGCCTAAAGATTTTGTTATGGCTTCGACGCAAATCAGGTTGGTGTGTATTAAAACAGATGTTTGCGCTTAGAAAAGGTAGCGGAAGGTACGGCTTTCCTAACCGAGGGCAGTGAGAAGCACTGGGGAACCACTGATTTTCTGAACCTGGGTGTGCAGGAAAACAAAATGACTGCTTATTGCAAGATGGTCCTGTGTATTTTCTTGACATGAGTTTGTGAGTGCTCAGCAATGCTGAAAATCAGTCCTGCTCTTAGCATTTTGTTGATACGAAGAATGACCTAGATGCATTGTTCTGAAACTGTTACTTTGCGCGTCAAGTCACGTGAGGAGAGAACGTGAACTCTTGCCCTACGGAGCCTGACAGAGCGCAACAGAGCCCGACAGGCCTCGACAAGGCCCAACAGAGCCCGATAGAGCCTGACAGGTCCTCACAGAGTCCAACGGGTCCTGACAGAGTCTGAAAGAGCCCAACAGAGCCCCACAGGGCTTGACAGGGACTGACAAAGCCTGACAAGTCTCGACAGGGCCCGACAGATCCCAACAGAGCCTGACAGAGCCCAACAGAGCACGATAGACCCCCTTTGCAGCTGCGCTCGGGCAGTGTGGCTCTGTTCCTTGGCTGGTTCATTCTACTTTGTGTCAGGGCCTCCCGTATTGAGGAAGCAGTGGGTCGCAGAGGAGTTGCTTGTCACTCGCTTTTCATCCTCGTCGTCTTGTTCTCTGTGCAAGGATGGCACTATGTATAATCCGGAGTGTGCAATAGGTTGGTAGGTTGGTAGGTTGGTAGGTTGGTAGGAGGTGAGGGTTTACTTTGCAGGGCATCACATAGAGTTGAAGTTTACTCAGCACAAGTTTCTACACTTAAAAGAGCTCCTGTGCCCTTCTTTTCTTGTTTCCAGGGTGTTTTGTTGTTGCCTGTCAATTTACTGATTGCCAGGACTTCAAGCCCGTAGTGATCCTTTTCCATCCAATCTGTTGAAGCTTTTGATGTTTTAATCTTGTTTTCAAGTTCCCATAGCCAGCCAGCTTTTGGCAGAAAAAGTATCTAGCAAAGAAAACCAGGAGTTCTGCTCACACTCAATGGAATATTGAAATGCATTGTGTTAGCATGCCCAAACTAAGGAGTACTGTAAACGTACCAAGATAAACAGCCCAAGCTTTTTTTTTTTCAGTTGAACTGCACCAAGAGATACTGAAATCTAGCAGCATTTTCTCTTGTATTCAAATGTTAATTAGCACGGTTTTATTTCTAAGAAATACTGATGAACAGAATCCAGCTAAATGTAAGAGCACTTGGTGTTAGCTGTGTGGTGGTATTTCCATTCCTCAACCACATCGTGACTATCGTGAGATGCTGTATTGACCTCACAAGAGGGCGCTCAAACCCCGTGAAAACAATTCTGCTTGACGGCTCGAAAGTTAAGAAGTGAAGATTCAGATTCTGCGTTTTTTTAAGCGTGGGTTCTGTGGTTCGGTTTGTTAGTTTGTTTGTGTGTGTGTGAGGATAGTCGTGCAAAACTAGAACTGGATAAGAATTAGAGTTTAAGTTTTGAGAGAAAGGGGGAAAATCTTCTTTGGAAAGCAGTTAAAATCTTGGAATGTATAGAAAGATTAGATCAAGAGAAAGACATTCAGTTCCTGCCATAACTCCAGGTACCTGTAAGTACCTATAATCAGACTTGTTTTATTTTTGTAACTGCAGATGTAATAGTTCCATTTTAATCCAAACTGTTGTGTCTCATGTCTCATCTGACTAGCCCAGCTACTAAAAATGGCCTCATCCTTCTGAGGCACAGAGAAAGAAAACATGTGGCTTCTCTAGTTAGACAAAAAGTGACATTCACTTACAAAAAGACAGGATGTCCAGGGACCTCATAATTTCCTGGCTGCAGGAGAGGCGGTGCGGCCTCCGGGCGGGAGCTGGCGTGTGCCTTGGCCTGGTGTCGGCGCTCGGCTGGGCTCTGCTCGTGTGGCAGCGCCGCCTGAGCGTGAAGCGGCTGTGCAGGGGCTGACCCACGGGTGCAGTGCACTCCACAGCTTGCTCTTGCGTGGGGCGCTCTGGTGCATGTGTCAACTGGGGACGTGACGATTTGCTTTCAGTTCTGGATGCACGATGTTTTTAACATGGTTAGAAAATGAACAGACTTATACTTGTAAATTTAAGTAATCTAGTATCAAGCAACAGTTTCTTCTTTGGCTTTCTGCGGTATAGAATTAGTGGTATGTAATACTGGTTCTTCTGGTCGCCAGAGATAACAAGTTTCTTTCCTCATGCTATTTTCTTTCCTGGGTTCACAGATAAAATGAGGCAGGAGTTGCCTGCCAGCACACACATGATATTCTGAAAAAAAAAAAACAAAAACAAATCACCCTTATCTCAGTGCAAGATAGCGAAAACATAAAAATAAATAAATACAAATTGGGATAGAAATAACTGAGTAGTAAAAGTGTTTATCTAATTGTAAAAGCTAATCAGTAGCTGTGGTTCTCTGTCTCCATTACTTCACGTTTGTTGGCTTTTAAATTTCAGAGCTTTTTCATCACATAGTCATTTAATAGTGTCTTTCTACAACTCTTCTGAGGCAGACATAGTTTCAATGATTCCCAATAACCTTTGCAAATGCTGTTCCTCACCTTTCCGTTTTCCAGGAGGTTTATAGAAATGTTGAACTATATGAGCACCAGTACACATCCTGGCTGGCTGTCTTTGTGGAAAACCAATCATTTCTACCCATAGTTTTCTCTTTTCTGCTAATCTAGAAAAGGACCTTCCATGTTATTCCTTATAATCTTAGTTTCTTCCACTGTGTTTGGTAACTTCTTGTGGGCTTTGGGGGAATTCCAGTATGCTGCATTGAGTAGATCCGTCATCTGCATGCTTGCTCCTTCCTTCAGAGAACCGCGGTAGACTTGAGGCATGGTTCAGTAATAAAGCCATGCTGGCTGCTCTCCAAGAAAAATTACTCACCTGAAGATCTCTATTCATTCTTAAAGATTCTGTGATCTTACTGATCTGTAATTGTTGAGGTTCTTGGCAGGTCTGCTATTTGTTTGATTTAATTGACATCACACATCACTTTCTATTCCGCTGATGTAGAGACCAAGCAAAAAATAGGCTACACTACAATTAAACATTTTTGTGTTTCCATATATGAGTTTCATTAGGAGGTGGTACTCATGACCCTTCACTACTGACATCCTCAGGTTTGTTCCAAAACTTTTCCTGCAGACACTGGATTTGAGATAGATCCTGAAAATCATTTCATGGAAGGACAAACTCCAGTCTAGCAACACCAACACTCCTAATGTCTTTATCCCTGTGTCACATTCTGATACTTTATCCTCCCACTTTATATAGCAGCAAGGCAAATCCTGTTCAACTGATTATTCCTAACTGCCTGTGTGAAGGTAATTAACCATAACCCCATGCAGATGGTTACATGGAAGCAGCTGTTGGTCATTTACAGCTTGGATGTAGGTGCCACATCAGCTGCACGCAGGTGCTACAGCAGTTTCTGGTCCTCTCGTGGTTCTTACGTTTAAGAGGGTGGGAGTCGCTGCCATTGAGCTCCTCTCAGTGCACTTGTCTTCAAAACTGGGAACTTCTTACTTACATCAGAAGATCTCTTCTGTAAGACTTGAATATCGCTTGTGGGAGCAAGATTCCTTGTGAGTTGCTGGCACCTGGAAGTGTTCAGTTTTGTTAAAATGAGCAGAGTGGTTGGTATTAGCAAATGGATCTCTTCATTCTGACAGAAGAACAGGAAAAGTCATATGGTACTTGAGAAAAAAAGTACAGCATTTTAGACATTCTTCTCGTGTATAATTGCAGGCTGTAGCAGGGAGGAAATTTTAACTATGATCATTAAAAGGACATTAAGTAACCAGGTTAATGATCAGGCATATAGCATTAGTATATATTCTTCCCACTACATTTTTCTCTTCTTGAAAAAGCACTTTCTAAATATGTCTTGTGGAAACATCTTATTCTTCACGGTCTGGAAGTCTTAAGCTGCTGTGAGTGTACAGCAGGACTGGCAGTCAGAATCAGAATCCACCTCATTCTATTAATGTTTCTCCTCCCATCTTTCCAGAGGTGGTTACACAAGGAAGAAGGGACCTTTTAGTAAACCAGACACTCTTATTTGAAATATAATCCAACTGAAAAACTACTCAGAACTAATCTGACTTTTACATCTTGTGCATCCCTTAGGCACCTTCCAGTTTTCTCTTCCTCTGACTTTATTTCCATTTCTGAACTGCCTAGGCCAGGGGTTTGTGTAGCTGTGCAGTAAATGAGATAGGGAAACTAATGTGGCTGAAAAATATTTTTTTCCCCTGGGCTATTTTTCACCTGGACCCCATTGTTCCATTGAGTATCTCAGCAGCTGCACATCACCGTGGTGATCACATAGCACTGAGGGCGGTGTGGAACAAGAAACCAGCGGCTGTGATGAACAGTAGGGCCCAGTTCTGCTGGCAGCGCTGCCTGGTGTTCTCAGCATCCGTGTCCTGCAACGTGTGCTTGCCACAAGGAGGCCTAATTTATATTGCAGTGTCTGAAGCAATGAGGAAAAAAACGAAAATAACTTATGATACAATATTTAGCCAAGCTAGAAATAGACACAGTAAAAGCTAGACTGCTACGAGATAGGGTTGGGAAAATCTTTGTGGAAAGACTGGAAAAGAACTGCAGTTATTCTTGTGCTAACCTGTCTTGGTTTTGGCAGACTTAATTCAGTGGTGCTTGTCACAGATTCAACATTCTAGTAACGGGTACCACCTATTTAGATCGAATCAGTGCAACATAAGATGGTCAGTTTCAGATTTCGTTCTACTAAATGAGAGTATTTATCTGTATCAAAATGTGGAATGAGATACTAAATATTCCAGTTGGTCTTGTATAGCTTCACTCTGATAGAGAGACATTATGCAACTTGTTTACCCTGGAGGAGATGTTTGGTGCAGCCGTCCTGTGGGTTTCATCGAGCAGTGAAACCACTGGACTGTAAAGCAGTTGCAAAGAATGAGGCTGTCAAGAGCAGAATTTTTTTTTCTGATAGTAGCTCACTGAAATGAGATTTCTTACCACAAAGCTCTTTTCTGTTCGTGATTTCTTCATGTGCTTCTCTATGTACGTAGTCAAAATCTTCAGATTAGATTATAATATGAGGGGTCAAGTTTCTTTTAAGTATTTACTTGAGCATTTTCAGGTTGAAAACAGCTAACAATGAATTCTTGTAGACTGTAACAAACTGTTACTATAGACCACATCTTAATATAATGCACCTCCTAGATGTGATACTTCGACCTCCCTGTGATAATTATAATGATTCATGTCAAAGTGTTCTTGTGTAAGCAATGTGTGTATGTTCTGTATTTTGACGATGTTTAATGTGGTAGGTGCGGATAAAGGAAAACTGCCTCTTTCATTTGCCTTTCTTCTATGTTCTGTTCTTTATCTCCTAGATAAGGGATTCCTTCTATGGTTGGTACATGTGCCTTTTTTGCTGCTTGTTTCCCCTTGGTTATGAAAAGCAAAACGGTGATGCAGCACGGAATGTTTGCACTGAGAGGCAGGCTTTTTTCTTTTTTTCGCTTTTTCTTCTTTCTCCTAATAAGTCACGCATTACTCTATGCGAAGGACACCTGCACTATTACAACTATATGCCCTTGGCTGGGCTAATAATAACATTGCTTCAACAGTGTGAGCGTTACTAAATTTGTGCACCACCTATACCAGGAAAAATCTCTATTCCATTTTCATGTTGGAATGCTTTTATTTATTTTCTCCTTGTATTGGAAAATAAGGGGAATTCAGGAACCTGTACTGATTAATACTTCATGTAGTGGGATTTAACCTTAAAATGTAGCGTTATTGCACTGTGATAAATATGATGCAAAGAGGACCTTGAGATCAGTGGAGTGGACTGAAAAAATTCAGTGGCTTTTTGTTGTTCTCTATATTTCATTCTTGCATGCTGAAATATCTGAAAAATTAACTTTGTTATCAATTCAGAGCCTCTTATAAATTTTTGTAAGAATGAAGGAGAGGAGTATTCAACTTAATGCCTCTGAAATTCCATCTGTAATTGCATATACGTTGTTAAGCCTGGAACAGATAACTGTATTTGAGTGAATTATGTACAGTTAATCTTGATTTTTTTTCCTTTTTTTTTTTTTTTTCCCCTGTAGATTACTAAAGTGGCCTTGGAATACCACAACTGCAATAAAAGCCAGGCAGCTGAGCCAGATCTTCAGCGCTTAGGAGACACTGATTCACCAGCTTTTGATTCCTCTGTACCAGATGCACATATGGAATTACCAGAAACGCTTTCAATTACCAAGTACCCATGCTGTAACACAGTGGTGCTTCCGCAGTGGCATTCGATATCCAGAACTCACAACGTCTGTGAGCTTTGCATTAACCAGACACTCGGTGTCAAACCAAATAAAGTCCATGTGCCACGCTGTAACTTTTTAGAGATAGAAGCAGCTTTGGACTCTTTCTACCTCCAGGAACATACCTTTTTTCAAGTTATATCAAATACCATAGAATGCAGCAATTTCTTAAGTTTCTATAGTCCCTTTAGCTATTACACTGTGTGTTGCAGGATGGTAAACAGGGATTTTTTAAGTTTCATAAGTTGTGAGAAGACCATCTTTCAGACCCCCGAAGTAGCATTTTCTTCCTGTGGGAAGAAAGGTAACACCCAACGTTCTGTTCCTCACACCGAGGATAGGAATTGTTTTATTCCTGACTTTGTTAGTGGCACTAATGTTACTGGGAGCTCACCTGAGCTGCAGGACCAACAAAACCTTCAATCTCTATCTCCTGGATTCAAATGTTTTTTGGATACTCAGAGAGACAAGGAGCGTCAAGATCTGCTCACCTTAAGGAATTTGCTGCCATTGTTGACCTGAAAGAAGTGCAGTATGTCCTGGATCAAAATCAGTCTCTTGTTGGATCTGCACTGGGTATGGTATCCACTATACAAATGCTTGAAATAAGAAAAATCAAGTTTGCAAGCTTATGAAGGGAAAACGAAATGCCATTTTGAAAATGACTGCTTTTAAAGTGAGACTATACTCAACAGTATGAATCATAATTTCCTCTATTGCAGTTTATTTACTAGTTAACCAAGCAATAGAATCGTGTTCTAGATGACATTAGAAATAATTTTCCATATACCAAAAGTCATAGAATCATTTTGGTTGGAAAAAGACCCTTAAGACCATCAAGTCCAGCAGTTAACCCAACACTGCCAGGTCCACCTCTGCCCCATGTCCTGAGAACCTCATCTCCGTCTGTCCAACCCCTCCAGGGATGGTGACTCCAGCACTGCCCTGGGCAGCCTGTTCCAATGCCCCACAGCCCTTTGGGGAAGAAATTGTTCCCAAATCCAACCTCAACCTCCCCTGGCGCAACTTGAGGCCGTTTCCTCTGCTCCTGGCGCTTGTTCCTGGGGAGCAGAGCCCGACCCCCCTGGCTCCAAGCTCCTTTCAGGCAGTTCAGAGATCAGAAGGTCTCCCCTCAGCTCCTGTTCTCCAGCTGAACCCCCAGCTCCCTCAGCCGCTCCCATCACACTTGTGCTCCAGCCCCTTCCCCAGCTCCCTTCCCTTCTCTGAACCCTGAGGGTGCACTCGATCCCCTCATCCAGATTGAATGATTTGCTTTAAAAGAAGTGAACCTCAAACTTTGTGATACTTGACTGCCTGATGCATTGAAGGAATTGGTAAAATTCAAACTAGTTCGCCTGTGGAAATAAGAAAGTTATGATGCATCTGACGTATTTTATATTGCAGAAGACATTCATATATTAATGGTGGTGCTGGTATTTGCTCAGCTGTTCTTTATACTAAAATATCAGCAGAGACTAGCCCTTCCTCTTGTCCTCTGAAACCAACCTATACATTGTTTTAAATTTATTTTGAAAATCTTTGTGTTTTCAAGGTAGAGCTCTGAAGTGGGTTTAGCCAAATCTGTCAATACTCGGTTTCCTGGCTGAATTGGAGCAGGGAAAACCAAACAAATATACAAAAACCAACCAAACCAACACAACGATCACACTTGTGATTTATTTGCAAGTTATTGAATAAGACACAGATCCTGATGCCATTTGTCTACTGAATGAACACACAAAAACTCTTCAGGAATTCTCTTTCCATAAAGAGAATGACAAAATGAAGAAGATTATTTGGATTATTTAGTTTAGGAAATTTAAGAGAAAATGCACTAAACGTTAGTACACTTCTCAAGATCCTTTCGTAATCTTAAATGCATATGCCATTTATCTGCAAGTTATTGAATAAGATACAGTATACCTAACCACATAGAACCTGTCCTGAGGATGTGCAAAAGCGAGCCTACCTTCAGAAAATGCAGTGTTTTCTAATGTTAGCAGTGTAAGTAAATGTGGAAGTAAATTCAGGTGAACATAGTATTAAATTGTTCAAGAAGGTCTATCAGTATAATTCTTATATCATTAATTACATTTCTATTTTGCCATAGATCTGTAAGTACAAAGGTATGTACAACATAGGAACAGATAGCTACGTTTGTATTAAGGATCCCATCCAGCCCAGTATCCTGTTACCAGCGCAGCCCCTCAGATAAACACTCTGGAGAAAAACATAAATATCCCCAGCGACCATGAAAGGATGCTCAGGAAAAATTAAGATCGGAGTGAGGAGATAAAAATTTCCTCCCCCTTTCCGCTCCCAGTACGTTCTGTCTCAAACTGTTTTCAGGTCACAGGATTTCCTGCACATGATGAGGGTTTCTCTACTGAGTAATGCTCAGAATATTTCTATTCCAAGTCATTTGAACTTCTGGAAAATTTTTGCTTCTAGTTTTTGTGTGTTAACTCAGTAGACAAACGGCATCAGGAAGTAGCTTATAATAAAGTTTATTAACATTAGGGTATAGTTTCCTTTCACATTTTAAGGGTTCCGAATTTTAGTTGTCATGAAGATTGGTCCTTTACTGCAGATTAACTACAATAGACAATCAAACTCTTCTCCATTTCATTTTCCAGAATGTCTTGCTGCTCTATTATGCACAGTGGTGTGGATTCTGTTCTTCTCTTAATCACATCTTTATTCAACTTGCTCAGCTTTTGCATCCAGATAATTTCACTGGGGCAAGGTAAAAAATATTCTAATTTCGTCCTTCTAGAATAATGTAAGTTCATTGAGGTCATCCGCCTGGAAAATAATTACTTTTTTTTTCTCTACAATTTTGCAATAGTAGATGTGAATGTCATCTTCTTATTTTTTCTTTGAATGCGTTAGTTTGTTTTCCTCTGTATAAATATGGTGGGTTTCAATCTCGCTGCAGTAGTTCCGCAGTTCAATTAAAATGAATTTTTAAATGCTGCAATTAACCTTGAAGCTTCCCAGTTTTAGGAAGTGAATCAATACAACAGCAACAGAAAATATTTTTTACCCCTATCTCTGATAATTTGTAGTGAATAATTACCTCCTGTGGTGCGGTATTTGAGAAGCTGTTGGAGGTGGGTGGGCAGAACACGTGTTGTTGTGGGTTAACCCGGGGGGCAGCTGAGCCCCACACAGCACAGGGACAAACAGGTGGCCCCGGTGCTGTGGAAGCACTTCCAGCAATAACCAAATAACCAACGTGTTCCTGCCTTATCAACACTATTGTCAGCACAAATCTTAGACGTAGCACCATAGAAGCTACTATGAAGAAAATTATCCCAGCCAAAACAAGCTTATGGAGACATATATATATATATTTATATATACAAGTGTCTAATATATATTTTCTATATATATGTATATATATATATGTATGTATGAAAGACGTTTTTGTTTGGCATGTCCAGGGTTTTTAATGTTTCAGTGCAACCTATGCTTTCTTATTCATGTATTTGATAATACATCAGTGCTTACAACATCTGCTCTGAGTGCATCCTTGTTTCGTTCTGACCGAACTTACTCCAGGAGGCAGCGTGAGATGCATAGGAGAAAAAAGTCAGTTAGAAGTCTGGAGTTATCATCCGCTTATACTTGTGCTTTTATTCCCACAGATGTAATGCTGCTCTCAAATCTAAACCCATTCTCTTTCCTGACTTTGAAGTTCTCTCATTTGCTTCATTATTTTTACTGCAGTGTTACTGATGTGAATGTCTATGTTTTTTTCTATAATCAAATTGGTGTAATTAATAAGAATTTTATTTGTAATCAGAAAAAAACCTAAAAATGCAGAGAAAAACATAACAAGCAATTGAACAAGTGTTTCACTCAGAAAATCTTGTGTTCCTTCCTATGTAGAGCTTTAGAAAAACCTGCGCCTTTAAGAATGTGCTTGTCCTTGGAAGAAGCAAAGTAATATACTTCCAGAACTACTTGAGGGGGAAATATTCATAGAGTTGTACTTGAGAAACAAATTCATGAATAGAAAAAACTTCAGTATCGGCCTGTTCTCTTCATCAATGTGTCTTTTCTTAACAGGATTGATATCACCCAAAACTCAAAACAACCTTCCAATGGGAATGTATGACAGACCATCTCCCAACCATTTTATTCTTTTCTTCATCAGAGGTAATGTAATTTATTTTCCCAGTGGGTTTTTAACTTTCATTTTACTAAGTTATAATAATTATCTGGTTACATGTCTTAGTAGCAAAAAAAGCCAAACAGTAATTCATTGCCATATATACTTTATGCATATTCTACTTAAAAACCAAAGGAAGTAACAGGACAATAACATACCAAACAGATGTGGATAGCTGATGGTATGTAGATAGTCAATGTTCTCTCCAGATGTCATTATTGTTTGTAACTCTTCTTTTATTAACAGCAGCATTACCAGCCTTATTCTTTAGTTAATTTTCCTTATTATTTGCTTGTGTTTAAAATTATTATTTTGGCATGGTCTAAATAAATTAATGAGTGGCTTCAGGAGGTGGAAAAGGGAGAGAAATTATATAGATGGTGGTGCAACGTCTATCTAGTGCAACTTGTATCTAATCCCTTCTCATTGGATAAACTAAGAGATCTCAAAGGGTATTATAGTGGATTCTTGCAGTAAAATCCGAGGATTTGCTTGCTGTGTTTTTAATGAAGAAAAATAAAAAATAAGCAGAGATGGAGAAGAAGTAATCCAGCCCAAGCTTGGTCTCATTTAAGAAAAAAACAATGCTGACATTACAGANTCCCAACCATTTTATTCTTTTCTTCATCAGAGGTAATGTAATTTATTTTCCCAGTGGGTTTTTAACTTTCATTTTACTAAGTTATAATAATTATCTGGTTACATGTCTTAGTAGCAAAAAAAGCCAAACAGTAATTCATTGCCATATATACTTTATGCATATTCTACTTAAAAACCAAAGGAAGTAACAGGACAATAACATACCAAACAGATGTGGATAGCTGATGGTATGTAGATAGTCAATGTTCTCTCCAGATGTCATTATTGTTTGTAACTCTTCTTTTATTAACAGCAGCATTACCAGCCTTATTCTTTAGTTAATTTTCCTTATTATTTGCTTGTGTTTAAAATTATTATTTTGGCATGGTCTAAATAAATTAATGAGTGGCTTCAGGAGGTGGAAAAGGGAGAGAAATTATATAGATGGTGGTGCAACGTCTATCTAGTGCAACTTGTATCTAATCCCTTCTCATTGGATAAACTAAGAGATCTCAAAGGGTATTATAGTGGATTCTTGCAGTAAAATCCGAGGATTTGCTTGCTGTGTTTTTAATGAAGAAAAATAAAAAATAAGCAGAGATGGAGAAGAAGTAATCCAGCCCAAGCTTGGTCTCATTTAAGAAAAAAACAATGCTGACATTACAGAGGGAGCGGAGATGGATTCTTATGTGTTTTTAGAGTAAAAAATTTACAATAAAAAAAGAGTAGAAAATCTGATTAGTAAAGGAGGGCTTCTGCATCCTTTGGACATATTACAGTGGTGCTAATCTGCGAACTTTTATTTCTCCCTCACTCCTCTTGTGGTAGAATGAGTGTGATGTAGTCAGAGGGACCTTGGGAGTGTTTGTTGCTCAAACTGAAGTTCTTCCAGGTTGTGTTTCTCACGTTGTTCAGATGTTTGGCTGTTCGGGGAAGCACATGTAGCTGTCCCCGTATTTTGGATATCAGATTCTTTGGCAATCTGCAGAAACCATGGAAGTGTTCCACCAGCTAAGAATTAGTCTAACAGCAGCAGAAAGGATGAGTTTAAATACTTCTGGCCTTTATAAGATTTCTAAAGGAGATGCTAATATTTAAAGCAAAGTTAACCATTGGAATACTAATGTGATTGATTTTAAATCTGGAAGAAGTTAGAAACTGGTTTCCAAATATTGTTGTTGATATAATTTTAAGACCACTGTTCTAGTTAATCAGCTCCGATGTACTATTTGGAAACCTGAGTCAAGTGACCTTCCCTCCCACTTCTGACCAAGGATCTGGTTTGCAGAACCACGCATTGTAGGGGACAGAAGGTCATGTATAATGTGACAAAAAGGCTTTTCTTGAATTATTTTAAAGCATAGTTCAAGCAGGTTTTGGAGCAGTAAAACAATTCATGGTAAGTGAAGCTTCCTCTCATACTTACCATGTTCCCTGTGTTACTACAAAGTCCAGTGTTCCCTATTTCTTTTCATAGATACCTATTTTGCCTTGGTCTGGTTTATAAAGCAGCTCTAGACTCTCTCTGGAGTGACAGACTTCATAGTTTGAGTACAATTGGTTTTGTAATGTTCCAGTTGGTTTCATAAAGGTACCATACCTCTAGTCATTGTTTTCTCTCCTGCTTTTTCTCTGCATTGTGTTTTATATTTTGCTGCATATAGGTAATTGAGAAAATTAGTGTTTGATACTGTTTGTAGTACCAGTAGAGCAGTCATATATTAGTTTTGGTTGCAAAGGTGTTTCATATGAAGGCTTTCTGTGCAGCTCCTTATGCATTTGCCTTATGAGACAATTTTTGCAAATTAACTCTATTCCAAATGTCTTTCCACCACACACTGATATTTTTTTGTTTGGTTTAAATAGTCTTTTAGGTTTTCTGATACATACTGTGTTTTTGATCAAAAGAATGGATGATGATGTAGTAAAATATTACCATTGTATAATGAGTCAGACTATTTTTTGCCAAAATCATGTCATGATTCATTAAACTTGGATGTGAGCTGACAGTCAGCTGAGAAACTGCTGATGGTAATTCCAGGAGTAACGTGGTTGATCACCAGAAGTCTGCAGGGGAAGAAAAATCGTATTGCTTACGCTTCCAAAAATAGCTTAATTCTGATGAACAGGAGCCTCATCTGGCTGAAGCTCTCGAATTATTGATAAAATATGGTATGTGTTTTCTACCTGCAATACAATAATTAGTTCTCAATAAATGAAATCAGCATATGTTTATATCCTATATGCTGATGAGCTGGATTTCACAGAAAGCATTTTTGAGGCAACTGTGATTGGTAACTGAACAACTCCCCTGTTCCAGACACATGGTGTGAGCAGCTCAGGAACAGTGTCACACGTGTGGGGCAGAGGAGCTGTCTGTCTGTCCACCGTGTGTGTTCTGCAGGAGCAGCCGCAGTCAGCATTGAGGTCTTAGACATTATGCTTGAATCTCGCTTTCTTGCTTTGGAATCATTTTGGTTCGGGTTTATCCTATATCCTTTTTCTGACTTGTGTAACTTACCTGTGTCTGGATGTACGTAACACAGCATTAATCTGGTTATGAATTTGGCAATCAGAGGGGAGAAAACAAAGCTTTTCTGCTGTGTTTTGATGGCTCCCTAAAGAAAGAGAATCACGCTTCTCACTGCTGAAGGCTAAAGATGACACCAAGTGATAAACGATTAGTGGGCTTCCCAGTTAGATGTACTGAAGTGTAAGCAGCTATTGCAATAGTCAGGAGGCAGCAAACTCATGTTATACTGAAACGTGAAGGATTGAAGACGTAACTGGTTCAGAAAGACAAGGTTAAGAGTTCGTTCCTCTCTGGTCCTTGGAGGACACTGTAGCCTCCAATGTTTTGTGACAGAAGCATGCACATGGTCCAAAAAGGGCAATAATTTTAATATTTGACACAGCTGGAGGTTGTGGGTGTCTTTTGGTGGTCTTGAGGAGGAAACTTGGTACTTGTTGGTTTTCAAGCAGCTTGGACTCCTGTCAGGTTCAGACTATCAGTTGATGCTGCTGCAGAAGGTAACAGGCCAACCTCTTCATATGCGGAGCTTGGATTCACTGTCATATAATGAGTCAGGAAAAGAAAACAAAAAAAAAAACACCACCAAAATCATGTTTGTTTTGCTTCCTTGATCACCCTAGTGGCATGAGGACAAAGAAGTAAAAGAAACAAGTAAAAATATTTGGGTTTTTCGACAGCAAAAGGGCCTTGCTGCTGACTAAAACAGCTCTTTACTGTATAAAAGCCTGTTGTACTTTTTTACTCCTCACAATACCCTTCTGATGTTGGCACACATTAAGCTGCTTCTTGCAGGATAACATATATAGGCTGAAAATCGTCATTTCCCATCAGCTTTATACATCTGGATTTAACTTCTAATAATGTATGTAGAATTAGGAACACTTGAATGCTCTCCTTCAGCTTTTAACATTTGTTAACATTACTATGCTCTGATCACACCTGCCCAACAGTGATGCTACCGTATGTACTCCAAGCTTCTAACCCATAATTAGGATGCTTACTAAAATTTGTTTCCTGAAATGTGTCAGAAAACTCTGCTCTCAAATACCAGTCCAGTGCAGAGATGCTTACAGCACCCAGACTGAAATACAGGTTAAAGGGTTCACCAAGAGAAAATACTGTGTCATTTATTGTGTGAGTTCAGGTTTCTCTTAGCTTCTATATTAACCATTATGATAAAAAACCCCAAGGTATCGAGTTGGAATTGAACAGCAGATGCTTGGATAAAATTATCATTGCTTACCTACCTGAATGTTTTAATAGTAACTTGTTCTGTCTTTCTAGGAAGGAACAAAGCGTGGAGTTCCCTGAAGACTTTTCAATTAACCTTCCTAATCTCCTTAAGTACATTTTGCATCACTCAAGTTTTTCTTCATCAGAGCCCTGTACCAAAGAATGCCTACACAAAGAGACAGTTCTACAGCAAGGACGCATCTCCCACTTAGAGAGAGAAATCCAGAAGCTGAGGTCAGAAATCGGTGCCCTTCATCAGGCCCATGACCAGCGGGAAGCGCAGCTTTCTGCAGCCAGGAGAGAGGAGCAGAAACTGCAGCAGCAAAAACACGCACTGGAAAAGCAGCACAAGACTCTGCAGCTCCACAGCGAGCAGCTCCAGGCCACACACAACCGCAAGAATCAGGAATTATTAGAAATGGCTGAAAGCTTCAAGAAGTAGCTGATGCATCAGAAAACCTCCCCAAAGAGAATACTCTACTGAGAATCCTGGTGGCATCGAGGGAAGGAAAGCTACAGAGCAAAGATGAAATTAAAGAATCCCTTCAGTCAGAGCAAACACTTTCTGAAGATAATGCTTTATCAGTTTCAAGAGCTACTGCCACATTAGAGGAAAAAAATGATTGATAATATCAATACCATAGAGACAGAGCACAGTAGTGGAAACAGGACAGACAAATGATGCAGTATTAGGTAGGTATTTATGCAAATTTTATTGAAATTCATTGTAAATAAAGACTTCCCCCTCATGATCTAGAAAAAGAAAAATCAAATGGAATATTTTTGTATACTTGAACAACTTCTGAGATACACACATCTAAAGACAAGAGGAATATGGAAAACACTTTCTGCACTTTACTATTGCACTAACTTGCAAACACTTATCCATTTAAATAAAAGATGCTGATTTTTAGGGGCAGCACCTCTGACTAAGGACCACTTATTTTTCACTGGTTTTCTCTTACAGCTGCTAGAAGAGCAATCAGACCTTTGATTTATACTTTTCCATAATTTCAGACGTTTGCCCTTTACACTGCATTTTCTTTGCTGAATTTATTTTAAAATAGAGATATTTCATCCCTGTAATCAGTAAACTTGAATGGACACAGTCATCTTGCTACAACTGTTCTGTTCCAGACCTTCAGCACTTTGTAGCACTTTCATATACAAGTTACCCATCTGAAACCTGCAAGAGCCATGTGTGAACTGTTCTCTACTGAAAACTAAATAAAGTCTTAACTGCAATAATCCTTTTTCCCTTGCTTTGTAAGAGGCCTAGAATACAGCAGTTTAAGTGTATGGGTCTGGCTGTACATGCAAGTCTCAGGGCACTAGTGGCAGGGAAGAACAGCCCTCGATCAGCTGTACCCATAGTGTACTCGAGAGGCAACAACAAGAGCTTTTTGCTACTGGCAGCATTAATTTTTGCTTCAAATTATACAGTCTTCAATTAAAAAGACCAATGTAACACTAAAAATGCAAGTCAACATCTTACTGTAGCAGAAAGGGACAAGACTTCACTGACTAGGCCATTATTGTCTTGCATATAGTTACAATTCTCAAGCAAGTTTGCTAGGCCTATGTTACTCAGCAATTCCATATGCACAGGTACAAGAAGCAAGTCTAATGCTTCCTATAGAGCTGAAGAACTTGCACTTCATTATTTGTCACTTATTTCAGGGAGCAGATCTACAGTAGCTTTTTTTTTTTCTCCTAAGCAATTAGGTGTTTAAAAATTTCAGTAAGCATGAGGAAGATATGTCTAAAGTTACAGAAAACAGGGGAGTGGCGTCAAAGCATGTGTACCTACCCTAAAAGTTGTAGAATATGTAAGCTGCCACGGGTGGCTCAGTCTTGTTCCTCCTCCCTCCAAACCTTTGAGATCCCAAACTCCCCACTTAACACATCTTTGTACAGTTCCCATAGCAGGAAATAAAGGGATGTCTGTATCTGGGAGGCCTTGGCCATTGCTGGCTAAAAAACTTCTACAAACTGACCAGTCTTCCTTCCCC
This sequence comes from Pampusana beccarii, assembly GCA_013399365.1. NCBI lineage: Eukaryota > Metazoa > Chordata > Aves > Columbiformes > Columbidae > Pampusana > Pampusana beccarii. The sequence continues at coordinate 1,089,709 of VWYH01008318.1, forward strand.
ATATCAACATTTGGTTTTGTAAGAAAGACTGAAACTTAGCTACAAGATACATTAACTGAATTCTATAGTTGGTTGGTTTTAGACTAAAATGCCTTTTTACAACAGGCTGTTAACATACACCCTAACTGTTAAGTACACAAACAGGGATTCTAGGAAAAAAAAAACATATTAGTTGCACTTATGCCAGTTTTATTAAGTAACCCCTTCTGCAGTTTCAGCATGCAGACCTACAGAAGAGAAGAGCCTGCTCTACTGCCCTGTCAAACCCCTGGAAACCTTCTGGACCATCCCTGAGGGTTCAGTATCCATCATTAGTTCCCAGGTTGGAATCCATCCAAGCGGCAGTTTCCTTGCAGTAGCTACATACTTAGAGAACTCAGTTCTAGCAGCCAAAAGCTTCATCTACCTAGCTGCAACTAAAAGGAAATAATTTCCTTTTTGTAGCTCCTAACTCCTCCCTCCATGTGTTAGTGAAGGCATCTACCTTCTTTTCAAAGAAAATACTCTGCATCAGTCCAATGATCTGTTAGGAGCAGGAGTTCTAGCTTTTCTATGGCTGTGCACTCACGTTAGTAGCAGAAGCAAGCTTTCGCTGCACATTTGGTTTTGAGGGTCTGGAATCCCACCTACAGTTGTGCTTCAGGAGTCCCCTTGTGTGTTATGTACAGTTGCATGATGTTATTCCCATGTGCTGTGGAACACAGAGCAAAAAGCTTCTGGCAGCCTATTTACAGTTCACAGTTGTAAAGTAGTTCACATTACAGTAGTAGCTCCATCAAAATAGGCTCAGCTAAACATTCAAGTAACAAAAAAAAAAATGCTAGTAGTCTCTTCACACCAATATATCCCTGTGTCCATTGCCGGCAATGGACATTAAGCCAGGTGAATCAGATCCTGTCATAAAGGAATTAGGATACACAGTTGATGCAAAGTAACTTCTCAGTGCATGCAGTTGCAAACAAAGCTTATTTAAGCCTCATCGGGGCATTTTCTGATGAGTAGTGTGCATGTGACCAGGTTCTTCACAGTATAGATTCTTCTGCTGGTTACACACATTATAAACATGGTCCATATACACAGGTTGCGCCAAGTTAGCTGTGTACTTCTGTGCCATTTGGAGTTAGCTTCGCTTTCCTCTCTACGCAAGGTCCTTTAGCAGAGTACTGCACCAGGAGAAAGGGCTCTTTGGTTTCGCCTTCGCCCACAATGCTTTCCTCATCTTCGGACTGGCTGATCCTCTGCAGACGCAGGTAACACCAGCAGCCCAGTATCAAGGCACCAAGGGCCGCAATAGCAATCAAAATAACAATAACAGTCACCACCCCAGTGGTGGGGCTGTGATCCATAATAGACATGGTCAATGTTTCCGATTGTCAGACTTCTTTAAGGAGACTCTTCTGTCCTCACTATCAGGCTTGCTGCATCTTCAAACACCTGCAGTGGAAAAAAACCAGACACTTAATGAAGTTGTGCACTTTTACCATATTCAGCAACATTCTATTCATGCTTGGTAACCTTCGCAATGGCACATGACCCTCTTGCATTCAGTGCTTTGAGCTTCTCACACTCCGACAGTTCTTACTCATTTTAAGCTATTTATTCAGACTGCCTTTGAAGACGGAGGTTTCTACATCAAAAAGAGAAAAAAAAAAAAAGCAAACGAAAGCTAAACTTATTTCAACTCTTGCCATGCTTCTCAGGATAGTACATGGTCAGCCTGCTCCGAGGTAACACTTTTTCCTAGGAGCTAGAGGATGAGCCAAGACACAGATACATAGACTATATAGCAGCAGTACGGTTCAGTATAGAGATTTAAGACTATTCAATACAAATACTAAATTGTGGGTGAGCTCTCAAATCCATGAGAAGGTAGCAATTCAGCTACCTTTAGTTTTCCAAAAGGAATCCAATGGAAATAGTACATTTGAGTCAGAAGTCTGGCCCTTTTTAAAATTTAGTTTACAAACATCCATCTTACATACTAACAGTTCCAGGACTGGTAAGCTAATTGCAAAGGTAATTGCAATGCTAATGCATTACTATAAACTTGTCCATAACACTGATCTGTTTAGTAGGGTTGACTATATGGTAATTAATTGGTTCTTCATTGACCTGATTAAAAATAAACAACAGATGTTGCTTTATATGCATTTTTCATAGGAAGCAGGTAGAGCTAGATTTATTGAAGACTAACAAAACACAAGGGCAAGTTCATTATTTTAAGCGTCTGCTCCTCTTAGCGACTTTCAGACCACAAGAGCAAGGTAGTGTGCTGGGACTGCAGCCAAAATTGGAACAGAGGCGGCAGGCAGGAAAATGGGAGAGAGGAGGAGCTCCAAGATTCCTGAGTCTGCTGCTGAGTCCTGACAGGACAAAAAACCAAACCATACCACATCATGTCTTTTGCTACTTTCACTTCCAAATTGACAACACTATTTAAAGGGTCATGTGAGCTTTGCCTTAAATTTCAGTTACTATTTACAAAGTTGGTAGCTTTATGTTCCTCCACTTTGACTGGAACCTAAGAGAAAAATCAGTCATGACCTGTTTTTTTCTACTGCCCTAGGTCTTCAACAGGACAGAAACTCGTGGAAGGCTTCAGTAGAGACCAGAGCCGGTTCCTACCTGGGAACATCCCTTCTCTCTCTACTGCTCTGGGGATCAGGTCAATGTCGAGTTTCAGGTACAGTCCATATGGTCCCCAACGGTTCTAAGGGCAGCTGCAAGTGCAGAACAACATCTGCATGTCCCCTGGCAGGTGCCATGGACTGGCAGTGCAGTGACAGGAGGATCTTCTGGCCGCTCTACGTGCCAATCTGTTGAGGGCCGCACACCTTTGTTGGAAAGGCTCCTCCTCACCATCCTTGTTGCAGTGTCTCAGCTGTAACAGCAACATCTCCATTCAAACCCCTCAGGAGAAGGCAGTCTTAACTAACCTCGAGTCAGAACCATTTATTGTGAGCGTTATCCACTGCACTTGAATTCTCACCAGTATGTCAATGTGTAAGGGAGTGAAGGCAATTACAATGCACTGTCTTTGCCAACAGAGCTCAAGCTGGAGGCTAAAGTTTATTCCTTAACTTCTTGTGGAATGGCAGACCCACACGCACTGCCACGTTTCAGCAAGGACACATCCCCTAAAGAGAAGTTCAACATGAGTTTCACTGGGGTCCAGTGTCACAAAACTAACTTGCACACACACTGGCTTACATTTCCAGCCCTGTAAATGACAGCAACCAACAGCTTATAGCATACCTGAGATAACCAAACAAGTCCTGCAGACCCAGTTTTGCCCAAGAAAACAAGCCAAGCCACACCACAAACCTCGGCAGAGCTGTGTGCCCACTGCAGCTGAAGAGGCGTATGATTTTTGTCGTGATCAGCTTGGTTCTGCAGGGCTTACTCAACACAGGGTGATCAGCTGTGGGTGATTACAAGTGACTTTCATGTAGTTTGTTTTCCTCAGGGCATGTCTGAACTGCAGCACCATTTGATCCAGCCACAACACTACAGCGTCAGCACAAGAGATGGGTTACCCTGTTTCTCTTGCAGGCACTGTGTATCCACTTTAAGCCTTCTGCAGCTTGCACAATTGCTAGCAGCAATGGCAACCTACCAGCACTGCTCCTGTGCAGCAGTTTGGTGCGGCACATAACCTTACATTAGAGCTAAACAGTTACTGTCACCTGGAAAACAGCTTTCAGTACTGGACACTAGTATTGCAAATGCTTCCCCTGGCCAGACTTGCAGTGCGTAGACAGCATCAGCTATAAAAGGTATGAAACTTTGCACATCGCCATCCTCTGTATCAGCAGGATCTTTTGGCAAGCTGGTTTTAGACCTCGGCATAACATCTAGCAAGAAACAGACCTTTCCAAGCAGTCTTAAGAAGTCTGAAAGCAAGAGCTAGATGTTAGGTCTGGCTAACAGAGGAACTACATCTATCTGGACTGCAAGAGAAAAATTTCTCCTTCCCCCTTTTTAACAGCTGCAAACTGCAATGGTCTGGGTTTGACCTGGAAAATACAGGCAGGTCTGTAAGTTCCTATTTGAGGGAGAAACTGGGCTCTCTAACGCTGCAGTCCTCTGTCTTGAGACAAAGTTTTGTCTTACCAGGTTCCACGCTGGGCTCTTGCCATTCCTTTTCTCTTGGGATCCCAAGGAATACAGCTGGACTAGGAAGTCCACTGTTTGGGAAGGTGCTTCTGAGCAAAGCACGCACAGCAGCAGTTCAGCAGAGTTACTAGAGGTAGGAATTTATTGCCGTCCTTGTGTGAAGAGCTGCATAGTACTTAATTCTTATTTACTGTCCTTGGACACTTCTGTTTAACACCACAATGACACAATTAATAACACTGCTACTGCTTGCTTGAAGTTGTGAGGCAATTTAACACCTATTTCCACCTTTTGGAAATATCCTGATGTTAAACCATCCAAAGATCAGACCCAAGTCTCCATCAGTCTCATTTCTCAGCAGGCACCTTGCAGGCCCGCTTGCATTCCATGAGTGGGTGACTTCAGACACTGGCAACTCCCACACAGCTGGTGCTTCTAGAATATATGAAATTTTACAGCAGATGCCAGTCAGGAGCATAAGTAGAGAGTGTCAAAGTGCAGAGTTGGCTAGGAAGAACATGCTGATTCCTTTGCGTATGACAGCTTTGTTTCTTAATCCTCTGCTCTAGCCAGTCAACTCAGCTTAGTCATGACAGCTCCTCCTAGAATAAATGCACAAGTCCTTTACAAATGGACAGATTTAACAACTGGGAGATCAACTTTTCTTGTAGAACTCCTGCTCCTAACTTTACACACTATGAAGAATACTATCAGACTCATCCTTCCAGTCTAAGAGATCATTTGTATTTATTACCACCAACTAGAATAGCTCCAAGATAACTGAGATGCTAACAATAGTAGATGTAAACAGAGCAGAAAGTTGCAGGACCTGTCCTTGAGGCAGGATGTTATACATGGATGCTCACTCTGTTTACACTAGAAAGTTAGTTTAGCTGGGCTAGGTTCTCCTGTCTCTCAAGTGATTTTGCTTTGATATGGCAAAGTAGAAAGTGTCAGAAATTGAACACTGGGACCTCCAGGATGCACGAGACTGATTTACCCTTATTAAAAAATTTCCAGTCCAAATTTGAGTGCAACACAGCCACTTACAGATTCCTTTTAAAGATCTTTCTTGGCCAAACCCATAGGTTTTCACCTTTCAAATTCTGAATGCTTTTTGACTTGATTAAAAACTCAAAGGATCTGCCTCAGTTTGAACTCTGGGACAGAAAAAAAAAATGCAACTTCCTTTGGATGTACTGCCCAGTAAATTCCCTTTCTCTAGGCACAGAAATGGGTGTGATCTCACTTCAATACTGTCAAGATAATCAGGTTGCATCCAGAAGCCCTTTCTAGCTTCTGTTTGGAAATGTCATCACATCTTTGCACCATACCATAGTTAATGCTAAGAGATGCAGGAGAAAACAAGCCTACTTTGGAAAGGTTATTCCATGAATATTCACCTTCTAGGACAAGGACAATAAAATTCAAGGTCACTTTCTCAAAGCACTTCAGTTCTCAATGAGAGAAAGTGTAAAGTCATTCCTTCTGCAGGCACTCACTTCTCCTTCCCACTCTAGGAGCCTGGGGCCAGCACTCTACATAAAGTCAGGTACTAAGCTACTGTACAGACTGGCAGTGGTACAAACAGCTAGCTACTGGTGTGGGATAGTAACTGGGCTGGCCGCACTGGTATTCTATTAGCTCTGGATAGCTTTGTTTCAAACACCTGCAGCATTCTGGCACTGAAAGCCTCAGTGTTGTTGCTAGCTCGTGCTGCTATTTGTCTGGCTTTAGGTCACCGTATACCTAGAGCTAAAGCTCTCCTACAGCCTTAATGCCATCCTTAGCACAATACATTTGCATGTTGTAACTACACTAATAACAACTACCAGAGAGGCCTTTGGCTTCTGTGTTTTCTCGATGCAGAACTGCAACCTCACCACTCTTTCCACCAGCAACTGATTGAAATCAAGATTAAGTTGTCTTCAGAGTCCACTTCTTGACAGGAGAAATACTGCATTCTGTAGATCCCCTTAAATTGATCTAAAGGGGATTACAACTGGCTTTCAGACTTGCTTTTCCCTTCAAGCATACCTGAGCCAAAACAGCCTCCTACATCAGGTGCAGCACTGAGTTCATTTATCACTTTTACTGTCAGATATTAAAAGCTGTAAATTCCTGATCTTCAAAGGGATTGCTAACACCATCCATATATACTTGGTGGCACTTGAAGTGCTATATCCCTTCCCACCACGCTTGCTATCAAAGCATCTAAGCATATTTACTCATTAGCAAGATTAGTCAGATTCACTGGTGGGAACTGCAAATAGCCAATCTCAGTTCTTACAGCAATCAAGCAGTGAAAACACCAGCTATAAAACACTTTTCCATAAATAACTGCTTCTTTTCTCTTTTTTTGCCTAATACCAGCTTTTACACAGAACTTCGTTTGTGAAGTTTTATTATCCAATTCAAAAGCTGTAAGTAACAGAGAAAGAGAAAGGCAGTTGAAATTGCAGAAGGCTGCTAGGGGACAAATTCAATGCAAGGCTGGTGTTAGTTTCTAAACCAAGTTTTCCATTATTATAGGCATTCTGCTGCTAAGTTTGCTATCATTAATGCCTGCAGACACGTTTCTGAACATAAATACTGCTACCATAGAAGCCAGAGCTATAGGAAGAGGCTTCAAAAGCAAGTCTAGCATAGCTCACCCAAATATACCAAAGTCCTCAAGCAGTTATGTTTAAGGTGCAAGAATTAAGTCTTTGGGTTTGGGGTTTTTTTGAGTTTGAGGGGAAGGTGGGAGATATACTTTCTGTTGCAGTGTTTCACCTAAAGTAAGTTGGATGGGGCAGGTCAAAGGAAACGAGACTAAAACTGCCAGAGTGACCTTCAGCTTAAAAAAATAAAAAAAAGATTTAGTAGTAACAGCTCAGTTAAAAAGCCTCCATGTTAAGATCTTTAAGAGACAAAGTAAAAGCAGCTTGTACTACATGCTACTAATTGTGAAAAATGCTTTTTCCTGTATATGCCAGTAAGATTACTTGTGAGGAATACTGCATCCTCATCACAAGAGCACCCTTATTGCCGATGGAAGATGAGGGAAAAACCCTTTGGGGATTCAGAGCTGTAATTCTGCCACTGGCACACAAGCACATACCCCACATCCACTACCCAGCCATAGAAACTCAGGCCTTGATAATACAGGAGTGCTCAGGCTTCAGCATTTCCAAAACAAAATAAGTGGCGTCACTGGTATTCTTATTAACAATGTGATTTCAAGAGCTGACAGACCTCCTCAGCAGCACAGCAAGTGGAATAGGTTTATGCTGTACCTGCCAGTCAGGCAAGCCAGCCAGTTTATGTAGAACTAGAAGCAGGTTTGTAGTGTTAAGACCATATTTGCTTCAGACATAACTGCATGGCTGGCAAAGCATCTGTCACACTCTACCTTTATATCTGTCCATGTCACACCCACATGGAGCTCTAATGAGAGGTCTGTCCTGACAAGGTAACAGGAGCACTTCTGACATTCAGTTATCAGAAGTAACATGCTGTGTATATCCTGTGGCACAGCTTAACTCTTGATATAGTAGAAAAATTGCTGAGATGGCAACATTAAGTTTACTGATAAAAAAATCCTTTCCCCATTTACACATTGGAGGTAATTCTCCAAAGGTGTGGTATGGGGTTTTTTAATGGCTTTGTCTAACAGCAGCTAGATAGTGCCCATGCATTTCTGATATTCAAACAGTTTTTATACTCAGCTCAAATCTTCAAACCACAAGTACTCCAAAAGCCTATCACATACCTGCACCGAGTAGCTCAGAAGCTCAGGCTGAGTCGTCTACTCTAAGTTTCAGAACCAGCTTATGAGAAAAATGAAGGTCACACCGGCTTTGGATCTTGTCTGGCAAGTCTTCCTCCTTGCTCCTCCCCTGTGGAGAGGGATCACTCTGGTCTCTAGATGCTCCACATCCCGAGTCCCTTTTGCTCTTAGCTCCCCCAGAGTTACACAACAGTGTCTAACCATGCCTGGTACAGGCAGCTGGGGAAAGCAGATCTGATACCATCTTGCCTACCTGCTAATCAAGGCAAGAGTCTTACAAGTTGTTCCGAGTTGTTGAGGTCTATTCAAAAGCACCATCTGACAGATGTCTGCACCTGCATGCACCAGGAAAAGGAGCACTAGACAGCAGTGTACGCTGCGGGTGCTCGGAGGAAGGAATGTGATTCACCCTCCACAACTCACGTTCCTGTGCACTCCCAGGACCGTCCACATCACGGTCACCTCGGACTCACTCTGCAGCGCGTCCCCAGCTGCCCGCACTGAGCTCCGCGGCGCTGGGCGAGCGGGACGAGCCCCCGGGCCCAGGGGAGCGCGGCGGTGGCGGCGCGGCCCGTGCGCACCCCGACCTGCGGCTGCGGGGCCAGGAGGCCCCGCCGTGTGACCGACTGCGTGACTGCGGCGGGATTCGGAGCAGAGCCGCCGGCAGGACCGGCACCGCTGGGGGAGCCCCGAGTCACCCCCCGGGGCCTGCGGGGAGCCCCGGCTCCGCCCAGGGGCGAGGCAGGGCCGGAGCGGAGCCGCTGCCGCCCGGGCACGGACCCTCCCGCCGCAGACACAAAGAGCCGCTCCGCCGCGGCGGCGCCCGGGAAGGGGCGGCCCCAACCCGGGGTGGACGGGAAGCACCCGGGGTCCGTGCGCTGCTCCCGAGGCTCCGGCCCTGCCCCAACGCGGGATCCTGCCCGAGACGCGACCCGCGCTCCGCGCCCGGCATGGCGGGCCCGCCCCCACCCGAGCTCTCGGGCCCTGCACCGCCCGGCCGAGCCTCCCGCCTGCCCGCGCTGGGATC